>JTEE01000205.1:1210556-1233656 GCA_002896455.3 Chlorella sp. ArM0029B | reverse complement strand
GCGTGCGCCCGCCTTTGCGCAGCGTCCGTCCGCGCCCAAGCCACCCGTACCCAGGCCGGGCGCCCCAGGCATGCCGGCATTCCCGACAGGCTGGCCGGCGCTGCCAGCCATGGCGGCTACCATGGCGGCTGCTGGTATCAGGCCAGGTGAGGCCCCCAGGCCAGCAGCAGCACATTGATTCGGCACAAATATGATTTGGCACTTTTAACAACAAAAGAAAGCAGCAGCAGCAGGCATGGCTAGCAGCGCATTCAAGGTATCAGGAAGGAGCAGCGGCCAGCGGTGCTGGAAGGCTGCTGGCAGTCTGAGCGGCCGGCACAAGTCTGCCTGCCTTCGTTCGTGCCGCTGCTGGCCTTGCCTGCTGCCCCCAGAAAGCACCCACGTGCCCCCTTGCCCCTTCCTCACAAGCCCACCCACAGCGCGCACTCCGCCACCTGGCCCTGCCAACCACCCCGCCCCCCCTCGTCCCGCAGGCATGATCCCGGCTGGCATGGTGCAGGCGGGGATCACTCCCGAGCAGGTGGCACAACACATTGCCCAGGTCTTCCAGGCGGGCGCCATGCATGGCAGGCCCGGCATGGCTGGCATGGTGCCAGGTGCGTGGGTGGGGTGGGTGTGTGTGTGTGCATGGCGTGGGTTTGTGTGTGGTGTGTGTGGTGCATGTTTTCGTGTGCATGTTTGTGTGTGCGTGCGTGGCGCGTGCTTTGTGTGCATGTGTGTGCCTGTGGTCTGTGGGAGAAGAGGGGCCAGTGAGTATGTGCTGGGTAGGTGTATGTCGTTTGTGTGGGGAGAGGCGGGCAGCGTGTACGTGATGTGGGGGCAGACTGTGTGTTCTTCGAGGGCTTGTGAGTTTTCTTTATTTTGCGAAAGATGCTTTTTTTCCAGTGCCAATGGAGAGCATGGCCGTGGCTGGCCTACCTGGCAGCCTGCCGGCACCTGTGCCTGCCAGCAGAGCATCCCTCCCCTCCCCTGGCTTCCCCCTGGGAGCCTTCCTGCTGCCCATGCGGCTTGGCCAAAGCTTGCGGGAAGCTGCAATTCCCGGCGTGCCTCCCCTTCCAATGTGCACACTCCTGACCTCTCCTGCTAGCTGGTGACCCACTGGATGCCCACACGTGTCTGGATGCCTGCCTCCTTCCCTGCAGGCATGCCGCCCGGTGCCATGGGGATGTTTGGTGTGCCCGCCCACCTTCTGGCCATGCTGCAGAAGCAGCAGGCTGCGGCGCTGGCGCAGCGGGCGGCTCAAGAAGTGAAAGCCAAGGCAGGCAAGAAGGCGAGTGCAGCGGCGGCTGCGGCGCAGCAGCAGCAGCAGCAGCAGCAGCAGGCAGGGGCAGAGGGGAAGGCCGAGGACGGTGAGACGCAGCAGCAGCAGCAGCAGCAGCAGCAGCAGTCTGGAGCAACAGAAGGGAAGAAGGATGGGGAGGCGCCGGCAAACGCCGCTGCTGCGGCAGCGGCTGCCGGCGGCACCGCTGTCAGCAAGCCCAGCAAGCGGCGGAAGAGCGGGGAGCTGGATGGCGAGCAGAAGGTGCAGAAGGGCGGTGCCAAGCCTGCGGTGAAGCGCCGGAAGACAGAGAAGCAGCAGCCGCAGGAGGGAGCTGCTTCCGAGGGCAAGGAGGGCGAGCAGAAGAAGGCCGTGGGCACGGCGGACGGCAAGCCAGTCAAGGCAGCTGCCAAGCGCACCTCTGGACAGCAGGCGGCGGCCGCAGATGCCTCCCAGCCAGCGGAACAACAGCAGCAGCAGCAGCAGCAGCAGAAGGCGAAAGACAAAAAGGAGGAGGCGGCTGCATCAGCAGAGGAGGCAGAGGTGGAGGAGGCAGTAGCAGGCAGCGGCAAGGCTGTCAAGCGGCGGCGCAACAGCAAGCCCGCCGCACAGTCAGAGGAGGGTACTTTGGCGGGCAGCGCCGCCGCGGCCGCGGCAGCAGCAGGAGAGGGCGAGCCTCCGGGTGGTACCAAGCCAGCCACCAAGCGCCGCAAGGGAGAGCAGCAGGCAGACAAGGCAGACAAGCCGCCGGCAGCGGCAGAGAAGCAGGCGGCAGCTGCAGAGAAGCCGCCGGCCGCTGACAAGGCAGAGAAGCAGCCGCCGGCGGCGGAGAAGGCAGAGAAGCAGGTGAAGCAGCAGCCCAAAAAGAAGGTGGCGGCTGAGGAGAAGGAGGAGGGAGGGAAGCCGGCTGTAGCGGCCAGGCGGCGCAGCGGCAGGCATGTGCAGCCAGAACCAGCAGCGCCGGCAGTAGCAGCAGCTGCGTTTGCAGCGCCGCCACCACAGGCAGCAGCAGCAGGGTCTGGCGAGGGGTCGGGAGGCAAAATGAAGAAGGCACGCTGAGCTGTCGCCGGCACGCCCTGTTCCCAGGGCGGATCGTGGGCGCCCTTGTCATGGCATTGACTGTTAGCCCGTTTACCATGTGTTCAAATGTCAAACCATGTGCATGTAATTGTATGGGCGCTCACTGGTGGAGGTGACTTGGCGACACGCTGGCGGCGGCCAGAGAGAAGCAAGTCTTGCCTGGACTTACCTGCACGCACGCTGCCATCGTGACTCGGCTGATCAAGTGTGCAGGCAGCATATACGCGGGGGGGATTCTGGAAGCCTTTGCGCACGGCTAGGGTTCGCGCTTGCGCTTGGCCGCGCGCATCTCTGAACGCCCTTCCATGCTGCTAGTCTCGGCTGCTGCCGCAACTTCGGGGCTGCCTCGAGCACGAGGCGCCACGAGACTCGGCTCGACCTGCCCTGCGAGGGAGCTGGCGGGGCCCCGTGCTAGCAGCGGCAGGCCGGCCAGATTTGATCTGCGCGTCGTTGCCGTCAGCAGCGGCAGCCGGGCGACCTCAGGAGCCGCGCCGAGGTGACTGGCAGTACTGCCGCTGTCGCTGCCGCCTCCCTGCCGTGCCGCCGCCCCAACTCCAAGCGCCCACAGCACTGAGAGCTGCAAAAGGTAAAGAGGTTTACTTCCGTTTTCCCTGCTGCAGTCCACCGGCATGGTGGGGCAAGCTGGATCTTGAAAACTATGATCGGTGAGGGGGCGTGACAGACCGGCCAGAACGCCGGCAGTGCTTGCCGGCGTGAGTGCAATGAGCCTGCCTGCCGCAGCGCAGCCCCAACCTGCACTTGGCATCGCCTCTGCATGGCATGCATGCCGTGCACTGCCTGCTGGCAGCATTGCTCCTCACTTCTGCATAGCGCTGCAGCTGAGCGCGCCCGTTGCCCACCATTGGGAGACAACCCTGTTGTGTGACCAACTGCCACCTGGCTGCTTGCCTGCACTGCTGTGCGCCGCTTGTCGTGCGCTCCGTGTGCTGCAGCGTGCAGAGCATGACAGACCGGGGGCTGCGGGTGCGAATGAAGCGCATGACACGCCTCGACAAGCTGCTCTCCTTCATTCGGGTGGGTCCCGTCTAGTCCTGTCTAGTGCAGTCGGGTGAATCCCGTCTAGTCCAGTCTAGTGCAGTCTGGTCCAGTCAGTGCCGCTGTGGAATCAGCAGTGGGTGGGCGCGTTGCTGGTACAGCGGTCTGGAAGCTGCCGGGCAGCTGACAGTTTGCCAGGGTCTCAGCAGACCTGTCTATCTGGGGCTTACAGCATGCGTCTGTGTGTTTCACAACGAAGCTTGCGACACACCCACCTGTGCACCAGCAAACCGTCACTTGATTGAGCTCCTCAACACCTCTGGCCCTGCAGGTGCTCGACTACTGCAACCGAAGCGACCTGGCAGCAGAGGCGCGGGAGGTGGTGGCAGCGCGAAGCAGCTTCAGCCCGCCGCCGCTCATCCCCGAACCAGCCACTGCCCCGCCCTCGCGCCGGCCCCGGCGGGGCAGTGCAGCGGCTGCAGCTGCTGCTGCTGCTGCTGCTGCTGCTGCTGGGGGTGCTATCAGTGGGGCTGCAGGTGCCAAGCAGCCAGGGAAGAGTGCGATGCACCGGGTGCAGCTGCTGACGGCAAAGCGGAAGCTGGAGGCTGAGGGGATGGAGGCGAGTAGGGGGGCAGGGCCTTTCTCTGAAACAGGAGGGACACGACTGCCTGGTTGAGAGGGATGCAGGGGTGCTATGAGTGCTGTGGGGAGCAACAATTCAAGGAGCACGTTTAGGAGCTGTTCGACCCTGTTCCAGCCTCGGGCAGGGGCACCACAGCGCTTGGCAGGCACCCTCGAAGTGCATGGTGACGTTGCTCTGCTGGGTGCGGTGCAGCAGTGTCGCCGTGCGGTACAGCGGTGACACCGCGCGGTGTAGCAGTGTCACCGTGCGGCGTAGCAGTGTCACCGTGCTGTAGATGTAGCAGTGTCACCGTGCTGTAAGCACCCCCCAATTGCTGTACAGCAGTGCCACCGTGCCCTCCGCCCCTCACTGCCTGCAGGTCTTCCTTCCGGAGAACGAGGGCCAGCCGTTTGACTGGGGGGTGCTTGCAGGTGAGCGGGTCAGGCCAGCCTGCGGCGGGCCCGGCAGCAATGCCATTTCAGCTGTGCAGTTACCACTATAAGTTTGAGAGGCTCTTGATGAGCTGTGTTGGCAGCCCTGCAGCGCAGCGTGGACCAAGACTGCACGCCGCCTGCGCCTTCCGTTCGCACAGGACCAGGTTGTGAGAAGGAGAGGCATCGTGTTGAGACGAGCGTTGATTGCCAGCTCTTCTCATCGGCTGCCGCCCCCACCCTCCCCCTGTCGTCTGCTGCACCGCCCGCAGGCTATGAGGATGTGAAGCAGCAGGTGGAGGAGAGCGTGATTCTGGCGCTGTCGCACACAGAGGTGCGGCGCCTGTGCAGCAGCGGCCAGGCGGGCGGTGCCGGAGGCCGCGGCCCTTCATGCGTATGCGATGCCCCCCCCCCCCCCCGTGCCCACAAGAGGCAGCAAGCAAGCAACAAAACACTGCAGCATCCGTTTTGCAAACCAGCAGCGGCTGGCACGAGCTGGCTGCTGGCGGCCTTGCCAAACAGCCCCATGTCAGTTAGCCCCTCTTAGAACAAGCGGCTTGCTGCCGTGAGGAGCAGCTTTAAAACGTGTTCTTCAGCAGTGGCAAACTGGACATGGGCGTGCTCCATCCCACCCCTATCCTTGGCAAGCTGTGCATTACCACCACACTCCCTAACTATTTGTTGCAGGTGTATGACGAAATCCTGGAGGCCACCCGGGTGTCGGGCGCGGGCAGCCAGGGCAGCAACCGGCCGCGGGCCGTGCTGTTTGAGGGGCCGCCGGGCACGGGCAAGACGACGGCGGCCCGGTGGGTTCAAGAGAAGAGGGTTTAAGGGTTTAGGGTTTTATAGGGTTTCAGGGAGTGGGGGCGGGTCTTGTTGGGGAGCTGCTGAAGCGCTGTGATTGGGAGGGCCCGGGGAAGGGGGTACCACACCCATGTGGGGGAGAAGTGAAGTGAGTGGGGAGACGCTCTTGTACACGTATTGCCCCGCCCACCACTCCGCTCCCTTGCAGCTCTGCCCTAGCCACTCACGCCTAGCTAGGTGGCTGCTGGTCTGCAGGGCAATTGCACGGTGCGGCAGTGCGCCGCCAGTGCACAGGCACGTCGTCGCGACGTTTTACCTCTACACCCTTTGTCTGGTGGCCTCGTTAACATCACCCTCACTGCCCGCGCTCTCGCTCCTGGCAGGGTGATTGCCCAGCGCGGCAGCGTGCCGCTGGTGAACATCAGGATTGAGGCAATACTGAGCCAGTGGTATGGGGAGGACGAGAAGAAGCTGGCCGGTAGGTGGCCCTGCCTGGCGGTGTAGACACACACATGTGTGTGAAAACGACCTGCTGCTTGCGCATCGAGGGGGTGGGTTTATGTCGGTTTACGGGGACCAGCGCTTTTCACTCCCTACACAGGCAGTCTACTGTACCCCGCTGTTTTCACTTTTGCGGAGAACTGGGGACACAGGCACACGTGACCCGCTGCTGCCATGCCTTGCTCCACCCAGCGCTGTGAGTGCCTGCGCCAGTGCCGCCCCTGCCCCCCACGCTGTGCCCGCTGTGCGCACGCTGCGCCCACCCTGCCCGCTCTTGCCCAATGCCTGCCAACTCCCCGTTTGCATTCCCTGGTTAGCTTGCCACGCCCCTGTTGTTGTGCCCGCGGCCTGTTGCTGCTGTTACCACGACACAGCTTCTGGCTGGCTGCCCCTGGATCAGTACTTGCTATGTTGGCTGATTTATTGACTGATTGATCAGGCGTGACGAGGATGTAAACTGCCTTGCCTCCGATTCTGGCTGCAGGCGTGCTGCGGCTGTGTGAGTCCTTTCCCGGCGGTGCCGTGGTCTTCTTGGATGAGCTCGACTCGTTCGTCACATCCAGGTCAGCTTAGCAAGGCAGCTTAACAAGGCACCCTAACACGGCAGCTCAGAAGAGGCAGCTGTCTGGGCTGGGAGGGCTGGGCGACGGGCTGGCTGGGCTGGCCTGTTGCCTGGCCTGGCCTGGCCTGGCCGGTTGGCTGGGCTGGGCTGGCTGGCAAGGCGGCATTGTATTGGCCTCTGCGTGCCGCAAACGGGGGCTGCAATTAGCTTCCTGAATGCCAGCTGGCTGGATCATTGTGAATGAGTAGGTGCGCACTATGACGCCGCCCCTGCTGTCGAGTGCGTCCAGCCGAGGCCTTCCTGCCTTTGTGACCCCCTTGAGCGTGCAGGGACAGCCGCATGCACGAGTGCACGAGGCGCATGCTGGGCATCATGCTGCGCCACCTGGACGGCTTCGAGGCCAGCAAGCGCACCAGTGAGTGCAGTCGGTGTGGGTACATGCCATGTGCAGCTTGTGTACATGCACACAGTGTGCAGTACGTGTGAATGCAGTGTCTGCACGTGAGGAGGACTAGGTCAGGGACACCAATGGATGAAGCCATGGTTGGCGGGCAACAGCGAGATCATATCATTTGTGGCCATGTCTGGGCTGGGAGGTAGCTGCCAGCGCAGCGGCAGCGGCACCTGCACCTGGTGCCTACCGCCGGACCTGGCCGTCCAGCCGGACCTCCCTAGGGTGCGCCCACCCGGCTGCTGCCGCCCACCAATACATCGGGTATTGTGCATCTTGCCCCCCACCTCCTCCAAAGGCAGTCTTTGTGGGCGCTGCCCAACGAAGCGGACAATTTTGGCTTTGCACTGTTGAGCCATCCAGGCCCCTTCCTCCCAGCTTCCTCCCAGCTTCCTCCCTCCCCCTGACCCCTCCCAAACCCTCTCCCCCGGTGCAGTCTTTGTGGGCGCCACCAACCGCAAGGAGGATTTGGACCCCGCCCTGCGCAGCCGCTTTGCCACGTGCATCCGGTTTGACCTGCCCGGGGAGGAGGCCAGGTGAGAGGGTGGCCCCTGGCTACTGGCCACCTGGCTGACTGCCTGTTAACATCAACGCTCAGCAAATGCAGTGCGTTGCTCTACAAAGCCCGCAGCAAATCGATTCTCTACCATCCGTCTGATGAGCCCCGTCAGCGAGGGCGAAGCTGGTCACGGAAGCTGACCCTTTCCCACTCCCCACAATCAAACCGTCGTATGAGAGCGTCACGCGCCTCCCTAGACGTTTAAATTCACTGACTGACTCTGCGGGTGGTGGCATGTGACACAAGCACCTGAGCACGAGTTGAAGTGCACAGTTGGGGGGCGGGGAACAGGGAGTGTTCTCAGGTGGTGCATTCCTTCCAGGATGACTCTTGGGAGGCCGGCAGACAACATCTGCCCCTTCCCTCGCTCACCTCCCCTGTGTAAAAGCAGCAACGTATTGGCACGTAATAGCCCCATTGCCCCAAGCCAGGATCCCATGTCCTTCTTTCTTCCCATGCGCAGGACGGCCATTCTGAAGCAGTACGCCCGCCACCTCGGCGACAGCGACCTGCTGGCCCTGGCCCGAGCCACCCCGGGCCTGGCGGGGCGGGACTTGCGGGCGGTGTGCGAGCAGACGGAGCGGCGCTGGGCGGCAGAGGCGAGTTGTGGGAGACAGGGGGCACTGGGTGTGACCAACAGTAATGGGGACACTTTGCGAGCCTCACTTCTCATCACAACGTGATCCGGAAAGTCACGATTTGTATAGGCGTGTCACAGTGTGAGTGGGGAGGAAGGGGCCCTCTGCAGCTGCGTGGCAGAAATGAAGGCAGGAAGGAAAGGAGACGGGGGGACACCCAGTTGGATGCTGCATCGAGTAACGGCGGCACTTATAGATCATGATCTCTCTCTCAAAACGACCCAACCCGTTAGATGTGCATAGGCGGGTGGGTGGGTGGGGCTTGGCACCCTTGAGAGGGCTCATGCGCAGCCACCCAGCAGCTGACTAGGCTATGGACAAGCTGTGGAGAGTGGGCTACAGTTGCGGCACCAGCTTATTGGGTGCAGCCACGGCAGGCCTGGCATGCATGCTCACACCCTCCCTCACATGCCGCCGCACCTGCAGATCATCCGGGGGCGGGTTGACAGGGGGCAGCTGCCCTCCCTGATGGGATACCTGTCCAGCGCCCAGCGGAGGCTGCAAGAGGCGCGGGGCTGGGAGGACTGATCGTGCCAAGCCTCTCGTCTTCCTCCCACGGGTCCATCCACCCACCCATCCTTTTGGTGACACCGCCCAATTCCCGCAAAGGCGGTCACACCCGGGCCTGGGAAGTCTGGCGGGCACTGCTGAAATTTTTGGCGGGCACTGCTGCCAGCAGGGCATGCCTGTGCCTCGCCCTGCTGCTCCGCCTGTCAGCCCCTGGAGGCAAGTCTCGACCCCACCCGCTGCTTTTTGAACGGTTCTTCTTGTAAATGTATGTGTTCTCGTTCGATACCAGGCACCGCCGTGGCAGTCAGCATCAGCACCGCTTCCATTGCCCGCCACGCTGCCCCAGGAGGTCGACTTACAAGCAATGCTTAAGAAGGCAAACATGGCAAGGGCGCAGGGCAGGAGGGCGACTGCACAGTTTGTTGTTTGTCCAGTGGACGCGGACCACTGTGACAGCAAGCTTTGCTTTTTCGAGCTAACAGTCCGTCTAACCGTACAGAAAGTTGCGACACAGACCCCCAAGTTCTCCAAGAGACAACTTGGGCTGTGGGGAAAACATGCAAAATCACTCCCAGGGCGATAACACTACATGTCGTCATGACCTGGGGCCGTCATGGTGCGAGCAATGCGAGCGACGAGGGGAGGCAAAGCAACAACAGGTGGCTAGAACTGCGGGCATTTAAGTGCATGGGTTGATCTGGCGGCACACCGGCTTGTGCACCTTCCAGAAGGCCCGGCTGCACGCCTCGCTGCAGAAGCGCACGGTGGAGCAGCCAGAGCACTTGCGGCGGCAGGCGGCGCCGCAGTTGGCGCAGTGCCGGCTGCGCCCCGCCTCCTCCTGCGCCGCACGCTCAGATGCCCAGGCCGACAGGCTGCCGCTGGGGTCACGCTGCCCCAGTGCGGCTCCAGCACGCACAAGCGCAAGCGCCGTGGCGAGGTCTTTGGCTATATGCAGGGCTGTCCGGCCACTAGAGGCGGCCGCGTGGTTGACCGCCGCACCTGCCACCAGCAGCAGCTCAACAACTGGTGCATGGCCTTTGGCAGACGCAGTAGACAGAGGCGTCAAGCCTTCCCCGTCTGCATGGTTGACTGCCGCACCTGCTGCCACCAGCTGCTGCGCAGCGGCTGCATGGCCCTGCACTGCTGCCAGCACGAGGGCTGTCAGGCCGTTGTCACCCATGGCGTCAACAGCTGCACCCGCCGCCACCAGCCGTGCAATCACAGCCGAATGGTTCATCATAGCTGCACCCATCAGAGCTGTGCAACCTTGGCTGTCTGCTTGATCAACAGCTGCGCCCGCTGCCAGCAGCTGCTCAACGATTGCTAACCGGCCCTTCTGTGCTGCCCGAATCAGAGCGGTCGCACCATTGCGGTCACAATAGCTGACCTCTGCACCCGCTGCCACCAGCTGAACGACAACCGCTGCATGTCCTTGGATTGCTGCCCATATGAGGGCGGTACGGCCGTCAGCTGCATCTGCGGAGTCGATTGCTGCCCCCGCCGCCAGCAGCCGCTGCACAATCCTCACATGCCCCTGCTGGGCTGCCATCACAAGAGCCGGAACGGCCGTGCTGCTTGCGGGGTTCACACTCGCTCCAGCTGCCAGCAGCTGCTCAACAATGTCTGCATATCCTGCATGTGCTGCTGCACCGAGGGGCGTCATGCCTTGCTTCTCTGTGTCCACCGCCGCACCCCCAGCCAGCAGGCGCCGCACTTTGCTGGCGTTGCCTTGTGCGGCTGCAGCCAACAGTGCCTCATCAGTAGCCTGCACGGAAAGGAAGGAAAGTGCGAAAAGGCACCGTCATGAGCCGCTGATGCAGCCTTATGACTAGCCCCGTGCCACTGCCGTGTGCATATAGCGGGCCGCCCACCGCCCTACCGGCCCCTCCCAGTCGGCGGCAGGCAGCCCGCACGGGCTTCCGGGTTCTCGCATGCCAGTCATAGCTGCAACTCAGATGATGGCGCTGCCCACACTAGGAGCGTCCTCACCCGCGCGGCGGACAGTGATGGGGCGGAGCGCCTCATTGTGTGTGAACTGCCGTCGAAGACACCAGGTATGACGCAGTGGTCTCACAGGAGGCAGACGAGGTGGTTGCGTGCAGTGTACAGCCCAAAACACTTGGGTGGCGGCCCCAGCGCTCCCAGCGCCCGTGCTGTGCCGCCTGCCTCGGAAGATGCTACATAGATAGTCTGCGTTACAGGGCAGGGCAGCACACTGAGAGGAAGCAACCCATTGAAATACAAACTCAACTACATTTTCAAGTTGCTGGGTTGATCTGGCTGCACACCGGCTTGTACGCCCTCCGCAAGGCCCGGCTGCAAGCCTCGCCGCAAAAGCACGCGGTTGAGCAGCCAGAGCACTTGCGGCGGCAGGCGGTGCATTGCCGCTGTGGTCACGCTGCCCTAGCGCAGCACCCGCGTGCACGAGCGCCAGAGCACGAGACGAGGTCATTGGCCCTGGACAGGGCGGTGCGACGGCTGGAGTCAGCGTGGTTGACCGCCGCACCCGCCGCCAGCAGTTTCTCAATGCCTGCTGCGTGGCGTTTGTAAGACGCCACAATGACGGCGGTCTGACCGGTGGGGTTGGTCTGGTCGACTGCTGCGCCTGCCGCCAGAGGTAGCTCAACAATTGCTGCTTGGCTCTTTAGCCCACCGCCAGTAGCCAGTAGCCACTGCCAGTAGCCGCCACTCCACAACTGATGTGTGGCCATTCTGAGATGCCGCCATCAGAGGAGTAAATCCCTTAGCCTGGCTGTGGTTGACAGCTGCGCCGGCTGCCAGCAGCTGCTCTACAACGGCCGCGTGGCCGTGCTGTGCTGCCACTGTTACAGCAGTCACACCTTTGGTGGTCAACACCGCTGACCTCTGCACCCGCTGCCAATAGCTGCGAGACAACTGCTACGTGTCTACTGTGTGCTGCCCTGCATGAGGGCGGCCCTGCGCTCGGCTGTGACTGCATGGTCCACTACTGCCCCCGCCGCCAGCAGCCGCTGCACAACCCTCACACACCCGTTTTGGGCTGCGACACACAGTGCAGACACACCCTCAGTGTCTCTGGCCAAGGTGGACTCAGTCTGAGGCTCACATTCGTCGCCCCTACCGCGTATGCATGCCACCTCTGGGCTGCGTGTTCCGCGGGCTGCCAGGTATGCAGACCCAGTCTTGGGTTGTGCATGCGCCATCCTCTGGACAGTGCCCTTCACCTGCCGCCACCGCCGCTGGCCGGCTGCCCGCCGCCTGCTCCACAAGCCTCATGGCCGCCTGAACCCAGCTTCGCTGTTGTAACCAAGCGTGCTTGAAGGGAGAAGAACCGCATGAGCCTCAGTACCACATGTTGTGATGGGGAAGCTGCCGGCTGCCGCCACAGCAAGTGCACCTGAAGAAGGGCGCCCGGCCGCTGGCCCGGGATGCTGGCGGGGTCAACGGTCGCCGCGGGCCACCTACCGGCAGTGGAACGCAGCAACAGCCCGCCCTTGGGGACGCTGGCAGCCGCCCTCGGCCCGCTGCCAATGCCAGTGGCGGCGGCGGCGGCGCACTTTTGCCTGAGGGCCAAGCAGCAGCAGCAGCAGCAGCAGCAGCAGCAAGCGGCGCAGGACCAACCTATGCTTCTTCCTCAACTTCTTCTTCCTCTTCAACGGTTCGAGCTCGGCATGGGCACAGCATATGCTGTGCCATGGCAGGCAGATGCCGAATCTGGCGATTTGGTGCCCCAAGGTCCCTTCTCTTCTGCCTCTCAGCCTCAGAAAGGGCCTCAGAAAGCCCTTGGCGGCTTGCCGAATCACGCCTTGCGCGCACTTCTTCTTCTTCTTACTCCAGCCCCGTTCACCCTTGAGCGCTTACGCTCGCAATGCAGCTGGAGCAGCTGCCGGACGAGGCGCTGGAGCGCGTGCTGGGTCTGGCCGGCCTCCCCGCCGCGTGAGTGGTTCCTGGGCAGGCACTGCATGATTTACGAGGATAGCACTGTATGGATTATGCGGATAGCAAGGGATGCGGGAAAGCAGCTTGCGGACGGCTGCGACGCGTTGGCATGTCTGCTGCGCACGCTGCGGCAGTGCCCCTGAGCCTAGCTTGCTTGCGCCCGCTTGTCTAATCTAATCTTACGACTTTGCGCCGCACCAAAAGCTGTGTTTGTACCATGCCCAAAGGCCTCGGAGGCGTGTGGGTATGTGGTAGCTTGAACCTGCCCGGTTGTGCCTGCAGGCCTTCAACCTCCCGCGTGAGCAAGCGGTGGCGCAGGCTCGTCTTCCAGGCCGAGAATTTGTGGCATCGGCTGGACCTGGATCCAGGTTGGTTTAAGGCTTTTCAACTCTGCGCCGCCCCAGAGGCTACGCTTACGAGGCGACAGGCTGTGTGCTTGCTGTTTGCTGCCTGGCGCACGCCCCCAGCTGGCTGCCGCTTTCTGCCGAGCCCGGCCGAGCCTCTGCTCACTGCCATCCGCCAGTTGTAAGACTTGGCTAGACTACTCTTGACTAGCCATCCTCCGCTGCCGTGACGTATGCAGCCAAGGAGTTGCGGCCGGGCCAGCGCCTGGGCATTGCCTTTCGGCTGGACTACCCGCCTGCCGCAGGGAGCACCAGTGCGCAGGAGCTGGAGGAACTGGCGCATTGGCTGGATGGCAAGCACTCCCTCCTGAGTCGCGTCGGCAGGCACGCATTGCATTCACTGCACGCAGTTTGTGCACAGTGTGCCATGGCTGTGCAGTGTGCCATGATGTGCACGCGGGCCGCCCGCACCCGGCGCCGCTGCTGCATATGCAAGCACCGGCATGCACATGTCTGGCCAGTGCGCACATGTGTACAGCAAGTACAGCAAGCAGGGCGCTGTACAGCAAGGAGGGCGCTGCACCGGCTGGCATGATGCACCTGCCACACCGCCACGCTGCCGGGCCCCTTCCTTTTTGCAGGCACGTGCGCAGCTTTAGCCTCAAGGACTCCGGGGTCCTGCAGCAGGCAACGCTGCTCGACCTGCTGGCCAAGCTTCGGCCGGAGCAGTTGGAGGAGCTGCGCCTGGGTTCCATGACTCTGGGGTCCAGAACGATTGACCTACTGCCCCAGCTCAGCGGCCTCACTGCCCTGGAGCTGACGGTCGAAAAGGGCGGGGTTCCGGGCGCGTCGGTACATGCGCTTGCCGCGCTGCACCGCCTGCGTGACCTGCGCTGCAGCGCACAGCGCCTGCCCGACAGCTTGGTCACCTGCATCGCGGCACACCTGCCCCAGGCGAGCGGGGCTGGAGGGCGAGGAAGGGCACTGGTTACTCAGCGAGCGTCGTGCTTGCAGCAGCCCTGGTGTCGCTGGGATCTCTCGGGTCGTGCATGCAGCCGCTTGCTCATGCCAGGCAAGCAGACCTAGAGCATCCGCAAATAAAGGCCCGTCATCTAAAGGTTAAACTGGCGTTGGCTCTGCCCAACGGCCGGTCAACACCCTCTCGAACGTTGGCCTGCCAGTGCTGGCCCCGCGTTGGCCCATCACCAACACTGCTCCAGCGACTACCCAACCGGGTGTTGGCCAGCAGCTGTCCATAGGCATGCTGTGCCAATTCAAGTTTACGTTGATTCAATGCATGCTCTCTCCAGGCCCGCCTGACCCCTTGGCCCCCTCCTCCCACCCTCCCTGAGCTTATCGTAGCAGCAGCCACCCTACCGCTACTGTCAGCAGCTGCCGAGTAATCACGCGCACGCCGCTTGCCGTGCCTGCCTCCTGCGCCCCTCTAGAAATTTACAGATCACTGGATTCAGAAATTTGCAGACCTAGGAAGGCAGAAGAATCTAGAGACCCCCCCCCCCCCCCCGCCTCTTTCACTGTCCATTGCTTGCAAATGCCTGGACCACGCAGGCTGGTACCCCCCCCCCCCCCACCCACATGCCTCGCAGATCACGCTGCTGTCGCTGGCCACCCAGTCTTGTCTGCCTGTTGTGGCGCCGCTCACGGCGCTGGAGCGGTTGGAGCGCCTGAGGCTGGTGGATGGGAGTGCTGTGCAGACGCAGACATGGCCGCTGCTGGTGCTGCCAGCACCCGCGGTGCACTGGCCCTGCCTGCGCATCTACCAGCTCGAGCGCCGCAGCGGTTCCTGGGAGGTACGTGCTGGCAGGAGGGAGGGGAGGAGGTGTCACGCGCTTCTCGGCAGGGTGAAGCGTGTGCTGCACATGTTTCTGCCAGCTAGCAGCATGCCCCTGCCCTTCCTAGTAGTGCCTGCTGGGCTCCTGCGCGCCGGTCCGCGCAGCTGCCACCCGTGCTCGAGGCGTGACTGGTAGCCAGCGGAGGCCCCCCCCTGCCAGGGGGCATGCACCTCCACTGCTTTCCTCAACCCCGCCTCAGGGCGTACTCTTCTTCTTCTTCTTCTTCTCTTCCAGGCGTGAGAGCCTGCTGCATGCAAACATTGCCAGCCCTAATTTTTGAAGACCGAGATTTTCCTACTAACACTCAAGTCAGAACCAATCACGTTGTCGTATCCAACACAAGCCCTGCCCTGCCCCATGCTTTGGCACAGATCGAGGGCTCACGGGTGCGTGTCGCATGCTATGCCACATACAAGTTGGCTAATGCTTGCCTTCAAGCGCCCATTGAGGCTGCGTTCTTGCGTGCAAGCCTCAGCCTCGAGGGGGGCATTGGGCTGGCGCCCCTGCTGCTGGAGGCCCTGCTGCCCCAAGGTAAAGAGGTCCTGCCCTGGCTGGCGGCGAGCGAGAGGAGCCGGTGCAAGGGGTCGCCTGGCCTGGCAGCTATCTCAGTGCCTGCACACACGCCCCGCTGCCCTCCACTCGAGTGCCACTGCACCTTGACCCGCACCCCACTGCCCTCCATTCGCGCCCCGCTGCCCCGCAGGCACCCCACTTGATGAGCCAGCGCTCACGGGGCTGCACCTGTCTGCCTTTTCCGCCTCGCCGGCGGGCGCTGAGCTGGCGCCAGCGGGGCTCGCAGCTTGGTCGGTGCTACGCAGCCTGCGGAGCCTTCACCTGTCGTCGATGAATTGCAACGATGGCACCTGGGGCTGTGCCACTCTGGCTAACTTGCTGGAGCATTCGCCAGAGGTGACGTCGGTCATGCTGTCCGGATGCAGCCTGACGCAGGTGCCAGCACCGCTGGCGCCGACCCGCCGCGGCCTGGCGGATCTGAGCCTGTCGTACAACAAGCTCACCGACCTGCCTCCAGGCGATTGGCTTGCCGGTGAGGAAAGTGCTGGGCGGGGAAGACGGGGAGGCTTGGCCCAGTGGAGGGCCTGCCTCTTGCTTGCTTGCTTGCTTGCTTGCTTGCTTGCTTGCCTGCCTGCTTGCCTGCTTGCCTGCTTGCCTGCTTGCCTGCTTGCCTGCTTGCCTGCTTGCCTGCTTGCCTGCTTGCCTGCTTGCCTGCTTGCCTGCTTGCTTGCTTGCTTGCTTGCTTGCTTGCTTGCTTGCTTGCTTGCTTGCTTGCTTGCTTGCTTGCTTGCTTNGCCGCCCACCAAGCTGAGCCGCCAGGGTAGCGCACACAGCGGCTGCCACGGGGCATTCCCAGAAGTGGTGACGGCGGCCGGGGTGGGGTGCGGAGGAGCCGCACAGGCAAGGCTGCGAGCTGGTAAAAGCGGCCAGGCAGGCGGACGGGAAGGCAACTGAGACGGCGGCACATTCGCCGGGGGCAACGAGGGGCAAAGTTCTTCAATCAAATGTGGCGCAAAAGGAAAGTTTTCATCCCCCGCCCGTCTAGCTCAGTCGGTAGAGCGCAAGGCTCTTATCAAGAGCATAGTTACCTTGTGGTCGTCGGTTCGATCCCGACGGTGGGCGTAGTGATTTTGCTGCCGCGTGCGGTGCGCATGGGTCTCTGAGCCCAGAGACGGGATCAGGGCGCAGTGGAGGCTCAGCGGAGGCTGCGGGGTGAAGGCATACATGGCATAATCAGGAGAAGGGAGTTTGCGGGCAGTCATGCGAGGGGGGCAATAAAAAAATGCATAGCCCCATAAACATAATACCGCTTTGAGAACTCTGCTGATCCTCACGAGAATGCTACTGGTGCGCTCGTATGGTCGAGCAACGCACCCCCGATTTTGTGAGCAGGGTTGAAACCAGCTGGCGTCCTCACATGTGCACATCAACTTCATGCACCTCACAAATTTGCAGCCACTCCCCTGCTGCTTGTGGTTGTCAGCACACACCAGTAACAGCTTTTGATGTCCTTCCCCAAAGACAAAGGAAAGCAGGGTTCAGAGGAGAGGTGTCACCAACAGTCCTAGCGAAAGAAGACGGCCGCCTGAACCAGCACACATGGCCATGGGTGCAGGGAGAAAGCAGCCTGTCGGATCAATGTTGGGGTGGAACGCTCCCCTGGTGGTGGGTGCTTCTGGGGGTGCTTCTGGGGCTGGCAGCAAGCTGCCAGCTCAGCAATTCTGGTGGATCAGGTTGCGAGTTGCGCCTGACGTCGTCACAACTTGACAAGGCGCGAGACATCGAATTTCGAAGCCGGCGACCATGCATTCGGCAGCAGCTTGCGCCAGCAAGCCCCTTCCGAGCTTCCTGGCTGGCGCCAAGCCGGCGTCTTTCAAGCCCTGCAGGGTCCCGAGCTTTGGGTGAGACCGGAAGCAGCGGCGCCTGCAGTGCCTCGCCGCCGCTTCCGCCTGTCGCCGCTCCCGCCTGTCGCCCGCTCCCGCCTGTCGCTGCTTAGGCAGGCTTTGCCAGGCTGTTTGTGCGCCAATGAACACCATAGCCTCATTATTGGAGATTCTGAGGTGTCCCTGTTGCATGACTTGCAGTGTGCTGCTCACCCAGCCCCAGTCACAAGCAGCGTCTCGGCGGGGCGGCCAGGCTGGCAGGGCGGCGGGCCGACGGCTGGGCAGCTGCGTAGTCGCAGCCACGGCCTTTCCCGGCGGCCTTCAAGCGCTCATCTTCGACTGCGATGGTGCGCCGCATGCATTGGCGCTGCGTGGTGTTGTCAGCATGCAAAAGTGGGCTTGAACTTCCCCTCTCCTCCCCTATGGGGCGTGCGTGGTGCTGTCAGCATGCAAGAGCGGGTTTGAACATCCCGTCCATTCATGATCCTCTCCATCTGCCCTGTGATGTTAGCACCATGTGCCTCTGCCTCCTGCCTCTGCCTCCCGCCTCTGCCTCTTGCGTGTGCCTCCCGCCTCTGCCCCTTAAACATCGCATTTCATGCCAAACAAACACTCTCGTACCAACTGCAGGCGTGATTGTGGAGAGCGAGGAGATCCACCGCCTGGCGTACTGCGCCACCTTCAAACACTTTGACGTGCGCTGCCCCAACAACCCTGATGCAACCGTGGATTGGAGCGTCGAATATTACGATGCACTGCAAAACACGGTGCGGTGGGACCGTAGGGAAGGCAAGGGGCGCAAGGGGAGACGCGAGGGGAGGGGGGCGGAGGGTGTGTGTGTGCACAGACCACGGAGGGAACGCGGGTGCGCGTTGGGGAAGGGAGGAGGGGCGCTTTGAACGAGGCTTGCTTTGAGGGGCTAGAGGAGGCAGCAGCAGCAGACTCGTGAGCGGTGGAGGGCAGAGGGCGGGGGAAGTGGGAGACATGTCAAGTGGAAGGCACATGATGGGGATTGCAGCTGCACGTGATTTGCTGGTGGGTGGCTGGCTGGCTGCAGGGGTGGGAGAGCAGTTTGCAGACAAGCAACGCAAGGCAGCTTCATTGCCGGGCTTCTCCAAGCTGCCAAGCCGCAACAGCTCGACCTGCCTGCCTGCCTGCTTGCCTGCTTGCCTGCTTGCCTGCTTGCTTGCCGCCTCTTCTGTCTCTGGGCCCTGCTTTGCCCCCCCCACCTACCTGCGCCTGCCTGCCTGAAGCCCTGGAACTTTGCCCCTCCCTGCCTGCCTCCTGACCTCCTCTTCTCACCTGCCTCTGCCCCTTGCCCCACCATCCCTCCCTGCCCCCGCCCCGACGCCCCGGAACNGTGATTGGTTCTGCCCCACGTGCATTTCACACGATCGGTGCCTCCCCCTCGCCCAAGAGGCAGCCTCTGCCCGACGCGCACACACCCTGCACTGCCCCCACTGCTCTGCTCCCACAGAAGACGTGCCACACTTTCTGTTTCACTGCCCCCTCTACACCACCCTGGGAAGGTGGGAGAGGGAGAAAGAGAGAACATGTGGGAGAGCCTCACCAGGCACGGCACAAGGCATCAGTGTGGGGGTGCAGGTGTCATCACAATGTGGGGTGCGTGAAACAGGGACCGGCTGGGTTCTGCCGGAGGGCGCTGCGCACGACACGAAGAGGCAAAGTAAACTCAGGCGGCAAGATCTGCGAGGCTTCAAGTCAATGGGTTGATCTGGCGGCACACCGGTTTGTGCACCTTCCACAAGGCCCGGCTGCACGCCTCGCTGCAGAAACGCACGGTCGAGCAGCCAGAGCATTTGCGGCGGCAGGCGGTGCCGCAGTTGGCGCAGTGCCGGCTGCGCCCCGCCTCCTCTTGCACCGCACGCTCAGAGGCCCAGGCCGGCAGGCTGCCGCTGTGGTCACGCTGCCCCAGCGCGGCACCGGCGCTAACGAGTTGCAGCGCTGTGGCGAGGTCTATGGCCTCGTGCAGGGCTGCCTGTCCGTTGGAGGCTGCAGTGTGGTTGACCGCCGCACCTGCCGCTAGGAGCTGCTCAATGACTGATGCGTGGCCGCGTGTAGCTGCTAACATGAGGGCTGTGCGCCCCTCATTCTGTGCGCGCTCGGTTGCCGCACCCGCTGCCAGCAGCCGCTCAACAACTTCGGAATGCCCTTCATCACATGCCAACATGAGCGGGGTCCACCCATTAGCGTGTGCTTGGTTGACAGCTGCACCCGCCGCCAGCAGCTGCTCAACAATCGCCGCATGCCCTGCCTGTGCCGCCACAATGAGGGCTGGGCTGCGGTCGCGGACCGCCGCACCCGCTGCCAGCAATCGCCGTACTTTCCTGGCGCTCCCTGAAGATGCCGCAGCTAGCAGAGGCCCACCAATGACCTGCGCAGTGAGATGGGCCAGTGACTTATGCACTTGCTTCTGGGACCGGACAGGTAGTAAGCTCACTATGTGGAACTTCTTGTGCCCTGTGCATCGGAGGCCACCGCCCCTGCCGCCCTCGCCCTGTTAGCGCAGGAGGCAGCAGGCAGCTCGCGCGGCCCTCGGGTAGGGTAAACCCTAAGCCCTCAGTTTGCAGTGGCAGCTCTGAAAACCGTGCTGTCCGCAAGCGCGCGTCCTCACCTGGAAAACGGACTGCGATCTCGCGGAGCGCCTCATCGTGCCAGCTGCCCGACGTTCGGTCGCCTATACACCGACCACTGCGCAGAAGGAAGAACAGACGCAGGCTCCGTTGCGAGTGCTGTGCGCCAGCTGGCCGATGGCCACCGGCGCCAGCCGGGCGGCTGGGCGCCCCTGGCTGGCTCAGGCTTCATGCTGGCACCATACTCGGGTCTGGGTGAAGTGGCTCACACAGCATCATTATATGATCATGCACCATCACGAAATGTGCAGCACTGCAGCTTTGCACCTGCCTCCCCTTTCAGGCTGCCAAGGCCGGCACTAACCGTGCGCCACACCGCAAGATTTGCCTCCACTGGGACAGCGCTGCCCGTCCCGCCACAGGTGCACCGATTTGCTTGCTCTGCAATTACTGAAACACCATCTTACAGAAAAAAGTTCGGCAGGAAGCACCTGGGCAGGGTTTGAGTGCTGTCCCGCCAGCGGCGGGCAGTTCCGGGAGGGCCCGACGGACAGAGCATGCGGCCTCCCTGTTTCTGGGCAGGCAGCCGTGCACTGCCGCATGCCGCGCTTACACTCGGCGCGAGGTCCAGGACTCGGTTTCTGCGGCGCGAGTGGGCAGGTGGGGAGAGGGGGCATTTCTGGGGAGGTGAGTGGGCTCAGAAAGGGGCGGCCCCAAAACGTCATCGGGCTCCGGCACCCCCAGCAGTATTAGATGTGGTGGGCCAAGCTGGCCACGCGCAGGCGGCAGCAGCAGTGCTCAGCAGCAGCGAACACTGCTGTGGCAGCCTCCCCATTGGCGGGCACACTGCTCCCGGCAGGCTCCCCCTGGCACATGCGTCGCCTGCCACCGCGCCCCGGGCGGGCCATTCCAAACGGCATCACTTCCCTGAAACGAGCCCCACATGCAGCGTGCCACCGTGGCACGTCAGCCCCACAGGAGAAGAGAGGGTGCACCACAAGTGGGCAAGGGAGAACATGTCATAGCCGGCGCAGACTCCGCCCTCTCCCCCCGCCCAGCTCCATGCTTTCTACTTGCAAACGCAAACTTGAGTGGTACAGTCCGGTTTCCGCTCACCGTAGAAGCTGGATCCCCAGAAGCGGCGCATGACCTCAGCCTTGGCACGCACAGCAAAGACGCGCGTCTTGCCAGAGCAGCGGTAGGTCATGTAGAACTTGTAGTCGTAGGTCTGCAGGGACGCAGAGGATGGTGGCATTTTGGGGGGTAAGTGGGCACGTGCAAGAGTGAATCGGGGAGGAATGAGGTGGGCAGCGCTTGCCAAGTGGTTAGGGGGGTGAGTGTGAGCAAGAGCGTAAAAACCTCTGGGGGGGGTCAGGTGAGGACCATTCTTGCCACGGAGGCAATGTGGTGGGGAGTAGGGGTGCGTGGTGACCAGCAAGCGCGGAACAGCTGTGCCGCGGGGCTGCTTGCAATGCGCAACAGCTAGGGCAGTGCGCTGGCAGTGCGGGCGGGAGCAGGCGCAGCGCCGGGCGTGGCAGCGGGCACGACAGCAAGCGGGCGGGATACTGCTGGGCTGTCCCCGGGCCAGCTCACATAGACCTCCCAGCGACGGCCACGGTCCTCCTCAGTACGGACAAGCTGCAGACGAGGGCAGGGCAGGATGGGTGAGGGTGGGGGCCAAAGGTGGCGGCCTGTCCTGTGCCTGCAGGTGCCGCCGCACGCGGTTTGTCCGTGACCCGTCATGTGACACTCCCCGCGCTGTCCCGCGCACCTTCATGCACGCGTTGGCGACGCGGGGCCCGCCCACGAGCCGGCAGCCAGCGCGCTTTCCCTTCTCCTCCACCATGCCCGCCAACACGTCTGCCCCATAATTGGGGTGGTTGGGAACGTCCTGGCTCTCGGATATATTGCCGCGCTTCACTGTGAACTTCTTCCAACCCTGGGCTTTGGAGCACATGCCCGCGGCGCTTGCGGAGGCCAGGCAGCCCAGTGCCAGGAGAAGGATAATGCAGGCGCGCATACTTAGATATAGGAGTACAAATTGTAGTTGCGGATGGGGAGAAGAGGATGCGAGGCGCCCCTAAAATGGGCGACAGGGCGCTTACGTGGCGGGTCGACCGGACAGATGGGGAGGGCGGCGCCACCCGCCGCCGTCCTCTCTGCCTCAACAAATGGATTTCCAGCTGGCGCATTGGGACACCCGTAAGATGTGCTTCAGTTCAAGGGTTGCTGCTGGTGCCCCATTCTCCACACCGAAATGGTTTTCAGCCTATATCGATGGCATGTGCCGCCTCAGGGTGGCGCCAACCACCTGCCAGCTGCCGGTGGTGCCGGAAGCTGGGTGCAGGATGGTGGTGACCTCACAGTCCATGCCGGCTGTGCTACTGTTCGAGTGTGACATGACGCGGCCTTGCTAGGTAAGCAATGTTGCAGGCAGCCAGCATTGCACATGAAGCCGCGCAAAGGTGGCTGGCTGTGCCAATTGGCCAGAGTATCCCGAGCTGTGGACAGGGTTGATGTCGGCTTATGGGGAATGGAGGGAGGGGGCGGGGGAAAGAGTGCCGGCCCCATTTATTCTGATCGCACGGCACCGCTGGTAAATGGGAGATCCTCAACCTGGCGCGCATGCAGCGTAGAAGCTGGCATCTGGCGGCGCCCAGCTTCCAACGCACGCAGTGCTGCCAGGCAGACTTCATCCCAGGCACCGGCATGGGTGCCAGCCAGAGGTGCGTGCCGCCCACCAAGCTGTGCCGCCAGGTCGGCACCCGCAGCGTCGGGCAGTCCCAGTAGGGGTGGCGGCGGCCGGGGTGATGGTCGTGGGAGCCACATCCCAGCACAGGAATGGGTGGTCGGCAGCCCCCCCGCTGCTCCAAGCAGCCGGCACAGTGCCGACTGCACACAGGTCTTGCAGCAGGTCCCAGAAGCGGGCGACAGCATGTCGCTGAGCGCAGGCCACAAGCTGCGTGCATGAAGGGGAAGTCGCTGGCGGGCGGCGGCTGCTGGTTGGGAGCTCCTCAGCCTGGCGGGCATGCAGCGCACKGGCTGTGAGCTGGCGGCGCCCGGCGTCCATAGCGCACAGGGCTGCCAGCAGACTGCATCCCAGACACCGGCATAAGTGCCGGCAGGGGTGCGCATCAGCCAGAGTGCGCTGCATGCCCGCCAGGCTGAGGAGCGCCCAGCCAGCAGCCGCCGCCCGCCAGCACCTCCCCCCTCACCCGCGCAGCTTGTGGCCTGCACTCAGCGCCATGCTGTCGCACGCTTCTGGGACCTGCTGCAAGACCTTTGTGCAGTCGGTACTGTGCCAGTTGCTTGGCGCAGCGAGATGCCTGCGGGCCACCCGTTCTTGTGCTGGGATGCCGGCGCCAAGCGCTGGCACCCGCACCACCTTTAGCGCTTGCTTTCTTTTCACTTGATAGTGCTTGCCGCTTATCCCTCGGGTGGGCCGTGACTTTTGGGCCCTCTGGGTGGGCTTTCCCTCGCCCCTCGCTGCATTCGTGACGCCCCAGTGGCTTTAGCTCACGGCAGCGTTGGGGTGGGGTGCAGCCCCCTCCCAGTGTTTTCAGGCCCGTCTTTCGCAGTGCCT
>JTEE01000205.1:1158979-1203515 GCA_002896455.3 Chlorella sp. ArM0029B | reverse complement strand
GCCCAAGATGCGGCACTACTTTGGCCTCCACGGCTGGCCCACCACCAGCGTGCTGGGAGGGCGAGTGGCGGCTGACGATGTGGAGGAGGCGCTGGTGATTGACACGCTGCAGGAGTGGAAGACTGAGAAGTACAAGGACATTATTGGTGGGTGGGGTAGGAGGGTGGGGTGTGAGGGTGGTGGTGGGGCTACATAGCAGTGAAGTGGGTGGGGTGGGGTGGACAGTGGGTGCATGGGTGGGTTTGGGGAAACCCTTTGCAGGAAGCGGAAGGTGGGGAAGTACAGGGACATCATTGGTGGGTGGGGTGGGGTGGGGTGTGAGGGGATGGTGGGGGATGCGCAGAGCAGCTGGGGCTGCAGGGATTGGTGGCCACCAAGCAGAACCTGGCATCATCGGTGGGGTGGGGTGTGAGGGCGGTGGATGGGGCTACATAAGCAGTGACGTGGGTGGAGGTGTGCGTTGGGCTGGAGAGGGCCACATCAGCAGCCGGGCTGGCAGGAGTGGAAGTCGGAAAAGTACAGGGACAGCATTGGTGGGTGGGGTGGGGATGGAGGGCAATGTGAGGGCTACGTAAGCAGTGAAGGTGCTGCAGGTGTGGGCCGGGGTGCTGTGGGTGCCACGCTCACCCTCCTGCCCCTGCAGTCCCTTTCTGACCTCCCCCTCCTGCCCCTGCAGCACCTTTCTGCCTTCACCCTCTGCCTGAGGAGAATGCCCGCCATGCTGCCCCGCCGCCTGACTGCCTCCTGCCCCCAACCTCTGCCCTCCCCCGTCTCACAGCCCCTTCTCCGCCCCACCCCTCCCGCCCTCCCTGCCCCCACCCTGCAGGCAGCGGCGAGGTGTCTGCCCGCCCAGGCATCCTGCGGCTCATGAAAGAGGCGCAGGCGGCGGGCATTCCGGTGGCCGTGTGCTCCGCTGCCACCAAGGCTGCCGTCGACTTTGTGCTGCCCAGCCTGCTGGGGAAGGAGCAGTTTGAGGGGCTGGATCTGTACATGGCGGGGGACGATGTGAAGGAGAAGAAGCCAAACCCGATGATCTACCAGGTGCGGGGGTGCAGCCGGGTTTGGTGTGTATTCTAACAGTTGTTGTTGTTCTTGCCTGGCATGCTCTGCAAGGCACGGTGCCGTGCAGCTGGCTTTGTTTTCTTTCTTGTAGGCGTGGTTCGAACAGCGGCGGTTTTGGGTATTGTTCGGTGCTCTGCAGGGCACGGTGCGGTGCGGCTGGCTTTGCTTTGTCTCTGAAGTTGTGGTTGGTTTGTTTATACAGGAGCAAGGATGTGTTGTTGCCTGGCATGCTCCATGGCTGGTTTGGTTGTGATTGGTCGGTGATTGGTTGTTTCGAGCTGGACAGCTGGAAGACTTGGCATTGCCAGGCTGGCTCTGCATGGCGTAGCGTGCGTGCTGCGCCAGGGAACGGGCTGTGGGGCGTGCTGGATCGGTTGGAGTGGCAGGCATGTTGAGGAAGGCCCGTGCTCGGGAACGCGCCTCAGGCTCGGGCGTGGGTGCTAGTGGGTGCGTGCCAGCGAGGCGGAGGGCAGCCCCTGGTGGCAACCCAAACTGTGCAGCTGCGCTCAGCAGCCAGCAGCCCCAGACCGGCCTCCCCCTCACCCCTGCCACCCTCACCCCCACGCCCCCTCTCCCCCTCTCATCCCCCCTCTTCCTCCCTGCCTCCCCACCTCCCTCTGTTGCTGTATCGCAGGTGGCGGCGCAGCGCCTGTCTGTCGACCCCGCCTCCTGCCTAGTCATCGAGGACAGCATGGTGGGCCTGAAGGCCGCCACTGGAGCCGGCATGCGCTGCCTGATCACCTACACCAACTCCACTCGCTCCCAAGAGTTCCCAGGGGCAGACACTGTGCTGTTCAACCTTGCTGACGTCACCTTTGCTGAGCTGGCGGCGGGACAGCTGGCAGGCAAGGACGACCGACTGGAGCCTGCCGCGGCTGCCGCCGCTCAGTGAGGATGAGGTCAGGATCAAATTGCCCTTTCTTCTTGCGATGATGACCTGGCAGCAGACCAGCTGGCGGGCAAGCAAGGCTAAATGGTCGCTGCCACCGCCGCCGCTGCCACCGCTGCCTGTCAGTGAGGAGGGGACGGACTGCCGCCTTCCTTTTTGCCACGCTGAGCTGGCAGCTAGCATGCCAGCTGGCAAGCAAGGACGAACGAGTGGTAGCTGCCACCGCTGCGCTGTTGATACAGAGTGAGGACGCCGCTCTTGCACGTGTTCACCTTGCCGGCTGCGGGGCGGATGCTTTAAAGGCTTTGATAGGGCCCGAGTGTCTCGCCTGCCCAAACCCATGACACCTTCCATGACACACCCCACCTCATCACACCAACCATCTGCCCGAATCGCACTTCTCCCTCTGGCCTTTCTGCGTTGTTAATATCCACTGTGCTGTGCTTCAATCTTCCGAGGCAAAGTTCCGACCACCCCCCACTTCTGCACTGTTTGCTTAAATTTCCGGCCCCTGTAAGTGTTGTTGCCAGTCAATGTGCTGCCCAGCACCTCGCGGCGAGCGTAGCACAAGCAGTGTGATACAACACAGAGCAGTCTGACTATCCATTCAGCATGTGGCTTGATGTCCGGAAGCCACTCTGCATTGGGCGGAGGAGAGGCGCTCGGCTGTGCACTTGGTTTGCACAGGACAAGCAGCTGGTTACATGCTTCTTTACGATCTAAGCAGATCAGTCCCGGCACGAATACTGACGGCTTGGTGCCCCGGCCGCCCAGGGGGCCAATAGGGCATTCGTCTATCCGTGGCATCGTGGAGGGCTGCCCGCTGCCCGCCTGCCCGCTGCGCTGAGCGGCGGCACAGCTCAGCATGGCAGCCTCCTCACTCTCGGGTCCCGTGCAGTGAATACCTTCCCGCATCGAGATGAGTATCCTGGACCTGCCGGCAGAGGTGCTGGCCCTCATTGCCGGGCGTGTGGGCTCAAGCAAAGACAAGTGCGCAGAGGTGCGTACGTTGCAGAGCTGAAGCTCTTCGCTGAACTGTCGGCGCGCAGTTGCGGGCGGTGCCCTCGTGAGCTGCGCTTTGTTTCCATCTCACACCACCTCCTCTGCCGCCGCCTGCACGTCTTGGTGAGGGCCCACCTGAAGCTGTCGCAGCGGGCCTTTTTGGCCAGCTCCAGGCAGCTTCCACATGTGTGGCATCCGCATGTGGAAGACTTCAGAAGCTTATCGCAGCCCACCGCAGTCTGCCTGGCTGCGTTCCTGGCCCGCCACACACTGCAACTGACGAGCGCCGACCGGGTGGCCCACGAGATTTACATGCACCTGGGCGGCCCAGGGCTGGTGCACTTCTTGCTACCTTGCCTGACGGGTATGTGTCTGGGCGTGGGTTGCCAGTTCTTGAAATGGAAACCAGTGCTGTGCACCGCTGTGTGACTGTGCCTGCGCCCCCCATTGGCCGCCTCTTCCCCCCGCAATTGCCGACCCCCAATTTAACCGATTTCATTACAGTACTGCAGTTGTTACATTCCATCTCCAGACACCTTTCCCATCTCCTGCCCCTGTCGCAGAACGATTGCAAGAATGGGAGGTGTGGTTTGGGATGGACGACAGCGACCCTCTGGTCATCATCCCGGGTTTTAGGGTAGGGCCTGGCGGCGACAGCTGCAACCTGTGCTTGACCGTTGGCCTGCTCCAGCGTGCCATCAACCCCTGTGGCATCATAACTGTTTTCATCTCAAAAAATGAGCAAGCACGTAGCTCATGGCTCCCCTGTTCCTTTCCCACCTTCCCCATGCCGCAGCTGTGCGCTGGCACTAGTGTTCCACTTGTCCTGCCGCCCCACTTGGTTGAACTGCGGGTTGACGACAGCCGCGCAGAACTGTGCGAGGTTGCGGCACGGCAGGCCACGGCCTTGAATCGATTGGTGATGACTTGCAACAACGCCCGTCTGCCGGCAACAGTGGGCCTGCTGCCGGCGCTGAAGGAGCTGGAGACAGACGCAGGCAGCAGCTTCGAGGTGTCAGGTCAAGTTACATCCTTGGACATCAGCGGCGACTGCAACAACGAGGCACTGAGCAGCCTGGCGGGGCTCACCCAGCTGCATCAGCTGTCCTTTGGCCGCTTGATCGAGTGTGGTGTCCACCTGGTGAGGCTTGGCTGCCTTCAAAGTGACCCCGCTTTGTTGCCCTGCAAGCAGGCTCTTGTGCACCACGCCCCACTGCCACGCTCCACTTGCCCGCCTGCCCACTCACCACCTCAAGCTTGCAGGGGGTTTTGCCAGACCCCTCATTGCTCACGCGGCTTCAAGTATTGGACATGTGTGCATGTGCAGTCGGCCAGGTGAATACAATGGCGGGGTGAAGCAGCGTCCCTGCCAGTTCTGCATGCTTGGAGAGGCGGCGCGCACACCCAACCTACCCTCACCTCAGCCGCACTCTAGCAGATGCTCTCCACTGCTTACTCTCCTACCCCTGTCCCCCTCCTGGCCCCAGCAGTTTGAGGTTACCATGCTGCCCCGCCAGCTGACGCTGCTGGTGTTGCCCTTACTGGACTTGGTGCCGCCAGGGTTGGGTGCCCTGACGGCGCTGCGGGAGCTGCACTTCTCGCACCCCACTTCGCAAGACGCGGATGAAGGGCTGCAAGGTGCCTCCAATGCGCTGCCACCCAACCTCACCAGGCTGCCTCTGCCTCGCCTGAGTTGGGCTGGTGTGCCGGCGCCGGTGCTGCAGCTGCATCAGCTGCGGCGCCTGAGGTTCACTGGCCCCGTCGGCCGCCTACCTGCAGAGCTCCAACGCCCCGGCCTGGAGCTGTGGTTCAATTGACTGCCCGACTCCAAGGTTGTGCGGAGCTTTGTTGATTGAAAAATGAAGAGCCAGCTGGTCTGGTGCCAGCAGGCCTACCATGTAATCGCCCCTGGTCTGGCAATTCGCGGACAGCACACCGCCTGCTCCGCTCGCCCGCTGCGCTGAGCGGCGGCACAGCATGTAGCATACTCGGTGCGTTCTCCGAAAAGAGACGTCTGTCGTGCCGTGAGTACTGCGCGCATCAAGATGAACCGCGTGTTGCGCATCCTGGACCTGCCGACAGAGGTGCTGGCGATCGTAGCTGCGCAGACCTCAAGCAGAGACAAGTGCGCCTGCCGGGCCCTTCGCTGAACTGTCGCGTTACGGGAGCTGCGTGCGGGGACCTCGTGAGCTGCGGTTCAAATTCGCCCTCACTGGGGCAGGCCGCCGCCGCTGATGCCTCCGCCGCTGCCCCGCGCACCTCTGAATGCAGGGCCCACCTGAAGCTGTCGCACCGCGCTTTTTGCGACAGCTCCAGGCAGCTGCCGGATGTGTGGCATGTGGAGTTGACATGCAGCTGGAGCCTCTCGCAGCCCCGAGTGATCTGCCTGGCCGCGTTCCTGGCCCGCTACAAGCCCCAACTGGAGGACGCCGACAATGTGGCTCACCTGATCTACACGCACCTGGGTGCCCCAGGGCTGGAGCACTTCCTGCTGCCCTGCCTGACTGGTGCGTGACGGCGGAGTATGTTCCAGGTCACGTAGGAGGAACGTAACGTGGGCTGTCTGCCCTCATTGGCAGCAAGTGCTGTCCCCACAACCTGCTTGCCCGTCCGGCTTGCCCTATTCCCAGTCGAGTCTACTCTAGGCTGTGCTCTGCAGCATGTTGCCCAGTTATAACCCCAACAGACCCCACCATCTGCCACCGTTGCAGGCCGGCTAGAAGAACTGGTGTTGGGTTTTGGAGACGATGAGGGTGACCCTCTGGTCATAGTGCCGCCCTTGGGCGGGCTTACGGCACTTACACGGCTGCAGGTGCGAGTCCAGGACCCCACTGGTCCGGGCCCAGCACTTGACTGAAGTTCGGCCTGCTTTCGCCTGCCACCAAACCCTTTAAATAATCACTTGCGAATGCAATCGCCCTCGAACCCACTCCTCCCTGCCCCTGTCGGGCTGCAGTTGAGCATGGCCACTGGCGTGCCAGCTGCCCTGCCGCCCAACCTGGCTGAGCTGAAGATATGCGATGCCCGCACGGGGCTGAGCGATGCTGCAGCGCGGCAGGCTACCGCCCTGACAAGGCTCGAGCTCTTCTGCAGCCTTGGGGACTCGGGCCCCCTGCCGGCAGCAGTGGGCCTGCTGCCGGCGCTGAAGGAGCTGTGGACGGATGCAGACAGCGGCTACGAGTTGGCACGTCAACTCACATGGCTGGACATCAGCGCCGACACGGGCATCGAGGGGCTGAGCAGCCTAACAGCGCTCACTCGCCTGCGGGGGCTGACGTTTGGCTGCTTGAGCGATCAGGGTGTTGAGCTGGTGAGGCGGTGCTGCATACAAAGCAACACAATGCCTTGTGGTGCATGCCTCGGCAATCTCTCAGCATTTGGTTCGTCCTGAAGTTGAATCCTTTCAGGGTATGTGGAACTGTAACGACTAAACTAGACTAACAACACCATTTGTGCCCCGGCCTAGCAGGAGCCTGAACAGCTTTTCCACGCCTCGCCCCGCTACCCCGCTCTTCCCACCTGCCCGCTCACCACGCCCCACTCCTGTGCAGGAGGGTCTGCCTGACATCTCTATGCTCACACGGCTCAAGGTGATCAATCTTTGCGGGTGCAGTATTGCGCAGGTGAGGCAAGTGGTTCGGGGGTAGAGGAGAGTCAGCCCAGTCCACCTGGGGAAGGGGCTGCGGCTCGTTCAACCCGCCATATCCTCATTGGGCCCCACTCCTGGCCACCCAATTGGTTGAACCCAACTGCCCACCCATCTGGCCCCTGCCGCCATGCAGTTTGACGTGGCTATGCTGCCCTACCAGCTGACAAGATTGGAGCTGCCCAACCTCAACACTGTGCCGCTAGGGCTGGGTGCCTTGACAGCGCTCCGGGAGCTCAACCTCGACCACCCTTATGATGGCTCGCCTGAAGGGTTGCTAGGTGTCTCTCGCGCGCTGCCGCCCAACCTCACCCGCCTGTCTCTGCCTCGCCTGAGCAGGGCGGCGGTGCCGGCCCCGGTCCTGCAGCTGCATCAGCTTCGAGAGCTGCGCTTCACAGGCCCCATTGGCCGGCTCCCTGCAGAGCTGCAGCGCCCCGGCCTGGAGCTGTGGTTCGACTGACTGCCAGAAGCCGTGGTAGTGCAGAGCTTTGTTTCGTAGAACACGTTGCAGCCAGCTAGCTGGCATTTGTACCATGTAACCACCCCGGGCTGGGGAGACGTGTATTGGGAGGGTGACTCGAAGAGGGCGGCCAGTGGAAGGGGGGGGTGTGCTTGCAGCCCTGATCAGGGGTGCGGGAACCTGATCAGGGGCTCAACGGATGCCATCGCCAGTGGCGGCGGCGCTGACGTGGTGACGTGGCGCCGCCACAAATTCCTGCAGTGTGGGTGTCAGGTCCAGCTGGTCCCGGCGCTTAACTCAAATATACCGTTCCTTTGTTCACTTTGAAGAGCGAAAGCTCCCCGGTTGTGCCCTTGCTCGCCCCGCCAACCCGCGGGCACGCTGCGGCCCCTGCAGCTTCTCTTCCGCATAATAAGAAGTCCGGAGTGCGTCCGAGGGACCTCGCTGCTCTTCCTCCCGCCGACGGCAGCAGTAGTACCTTGACGCCGCCGCCTGCCGTCGCACACGCCGCCGAGCCAGCCCTCCAGCCTGAACCCACTGTGTCCCCCGCCCACCATGGCCCGCCCTCCATCTCCCGAGCGCCACCCGCGTGACCTCAGCTGGTCCCAGCTGGCGGCTGCGCACTGGCAGCAGTACGCCGCCACCCTGGCGCTGTTTGTACTGCTGGAGGTGGTAGACCCCTGGGAGCCGCACCCCCACTTCATCTACCATGGCTCCGATGCCGAGTACTGGCGCTACAGCAAGGTGAGAGCTGGGTGCGGCTGCTGGGATTGCCAAGCCAGGCGGCAGACTCGTCGGCTGGTTGCGATGAGGCGGTCTGGGTAATGGGCCTCGGAGCTGTGCTGTGCCGTGCTGTGCCGTGCCGTGCCGTGCCGTGCCGCGCCGCGTCGCGCTGTGCTGTGCTGTGCTGTGCTGTGCTGTGCTGTGCTGCAGGCCAAACTCAAGGCCACGAACGCTTGCAAAGGTCCAAGTCGGCTCCTCTCTATGCTGTGCTACCATGCACAGCCCCGGAGGTTCTGGACAGATCTGACCCCTGTGTTACCGCTCTGTGAATTCGCACCCCCGCCTCGCCTCCCCTGCCCCTGCCCCTGCCCCCGGCAGCCCAGGATGCCCGACTTCATCCCCATCTGGCTCGTACCCCTGCTGGCGCTCGTGCTGCCTGCTGTGGTCATGCTGGGTGCCCACCTGGCGGGGCGTGTGGGCCGCACGCACACGCACCACGCCTGCCTCATGCTCCTCTCCTGCGTCGCCCTCACTGGCCTGCTCGGCAACCTGCTCAAGTCGCAGGCGAGGGGACAGGCTGGGTGGCTGTTATTTAGGTGGTGGGCAGGAGGAGGGCTGGGGGGGAGAGCCACCATTGTGACAGGCGCCCTTTCTGCCCATCCCCACCTGCAACGTCCACACTTGCCTGGGCCTGCCAAACCGCCTCGTGCACATCGCTTTGACCTGAATCGACCACTTGTCTCCCCTTGCCCCGCGCTCGACACTTCACCACCACCACCACCACAGGTGGGCCGCCCCCGCCCCGACTTCATGTCTCGCTGCTGGCCCTCTGGCGGCATCCCGGTGTGGAGCCGCGACGGCGCCCCACAGTGCGAGGAGGGGGTGCCACACGCTGTGCTCAAGACCGGGATGCGCAGCTTCCCCTCGGGTAGGCAGCTGCAGGGGCGGGGTCTGGTTGGTTCTGGCACAAGAGCACACCGCCGGCAGGCGGGCGGGCTTCAGCACAGGCACTCTTCCCGGGCTTTCGCTCGGCTCGGGTGGCCACCCATTGCTGCACTGGATGTGCAGGCAGGCAGGCAGGTTGGCACACCTCTCGACAAGCTGCAGGCAGAGGGCGGCCAGGGGGGGACTGTGAGACGGAAAGCTGCCTGTGTGGGGGCAAGCTGCAGGCAGCAGGCAGGAGGAGTCCAGGCACATTGCAGAGCTGCCTGTGGGGCCTTCAGCAAAGGCACTCCCAGCGTGCTGCGCCCTCATCGCTGGGTCAAGCTTACCTAAAGGCCTGAGTTGCATCTCTCACATGACGCCCCCCTGCCGGGGGGCCTGGCCCTGCCCCTGCCCCTGCCCGCCACCTGCCCTCCTGCAGTGCACGCGTCCTGGTGCGCCGCCGGCCTCGGCTTCCTCTCCCTGTGGCTGCTGGGCGTGCTGGGCTGCTTCGCCGGCCCTGGGCCCCAGCCGGCGCAGCTGGTGCTGGCGCTTGCCCCGCTGGCTGGGGCTGGGTGGGTGGGCATCACACGCGTGAGGATCCACAGGTGGGTGCTGCAACCACGGGTGTTGGAGCAGATGGGTGTTACAGACAGGTGGGCGCTTCAACCACGGGTGTTAGAGCAGATGGGTGTTAAGGGCAGGTGGGTGTGTCTTATGTGGGCGCGGTCAACCGAGGCCTCAGAACTGGTGGATGAACGCGAGGGGCTGGCAGGAAGCCCCAATCGCACATGTGCAAAGCAGCAGGCCCTCCTGTGCACGCCTGCCTTCTGCCAGGCATGCTAGGCTCAGCGACACGCCCAACCGCCTGCTCCGCCCTCCTCTCCCCCCACCTGGCCCCTCTCCAGGCACAACACCGAGGATGTGCTGGGAGGGCAGCTGCTGGGCCTCTCCCTTGCCTTCCTATTCTACCGCCAAACCTTTGCCAGCCCCTTTTCCGAGCATGCCGGCCGCCTGAACGAGGACGTGATGCCCGAGAGGGGCAGCGGCAGCGGCAGGGTAGCAGGGGAGGCTGCTGGGCACCAGATGGAAGGGGAGGAGGCGGAGAGTGGCAGTGAGCCTCTCCTGCCCTAAGAACAACAGTGCACTCTGTAAATTGTGTTGCCCACGCATGCATGACAGCGGTACGTCTGCCTGGCTGGTTTTGCTTTCGCTCACTGCCCCCCAAGAACGCTGCTACCGCTCTCCCTGCCTGTCGATGCAGTGCTCTGTATCCTAACGTGGATGTACACCAAGTTTGTGATAGATTGTAAGTACGCAAGCTGTTCTATGTGCACCTACAGGAGCTGGCAGAGAAGGCACTCTGCTGTCTTGAGGGCAGGCGCTGCGCCTGCTGCGATGGCGGCGGCTGCCGTGGCATTGGGGCCATGTCACATGGCAGTCACTGCGGCCTTGCACAGCTTTTCAATCGCTAGTGGAATCAACAAAGTAGCGTTCAAGCACCCCTTTGGCGCCCGGGGTTGCCCGCTCGTTTTTCTTCTGACTTCTCCAGAGCTCGCGCACGTCTTTTGGTAGGCGCAATGCTGTAGCGTGCAGACCAAACGGCTTGTGAGAGGAGCACAGAAGGAGGCACGCGGCTCTTTGCTCTTGCCACACCTGCCGCCGCCGCCGCCGCCGCCGCCGCCGCCACCGCCTTGTCACGACGTTGTTTGCCCCCCTTGTTCCATCTCGATCATCCTCACCTGTAGCACATTATGAACCGGTTCGCGCGATGGAGCATTATGGGGCGGAAGGACTACAATGAGGCGCTCATCACGGTGGGTTGAAGGCGAGCTGAGCGTTGGCGGCTTGCTCAGTGAGCATCTGGCGAGCTGAGCGGCGACAGGGTGCTGGGCAGGGTTGCCAGTTCCTTTTTCAAAAATACCTGTCGAGCCAGACAGTTTGAAATTTGTCTAAAACCCATCTGGGCGCTGCTGGGTGGGCAGGCAGATTTGGGTGCCTCGCATGCCAGGCGCAGGCTCTGCCACGTTTCCAACAATCTGCCCCTCTCGAAGCATCCTATGAATACTTTGTGCTGCGTCCTGCAGGTCGTCAAGCTGTCTGGAGTGCTGCAGTCCTTCACCGGCCCCGCCCGTGCGCCTGCGGTGAGTCGGTGCTTCGGCAGCGGGCGCTGGCGGCCCCACTCACGGGCCCGGCTGCTGTTTGCACTTCCCTTGCAACCGGGTTGTGTGCCGCAGCTCCTGCATTGGCTTCCTGTTACCCTGAAGCCACGTCCCATCTGTGGATAATGAAGCAAGCACCGTTTTGCAGTGTCCTTGCCTCCTCGCTGCCCCGCACCTCCCTGCACCCATCCCACGGCCCCCACCCTCTGCCTCTGCCCTACCTCTGCCCGACCCTCTCCTGCACCCTTCCCAGGCCCGCCGCCTGCTGAACTTGGAGCGAGTGGAAAAGTGGTTTGCCCGCGCTTTCACAAAGGGCCTACGCCCCGCCGCCTGCGCGGTCACCATCAACAGCCCAGGTGGGGGCGGGGGCGGCACATGGAGGCTGGCGGTGAAGGCGGTGCGGGCCCGTGGCGCCTGCACGGGGGCATGCAGCTGTTGATATGCATGCGCTTTTGGTGCCTATGAGGGGTGGGGCCATGCACGTCAGGGCCACACCATACAGCCATCACTGCCCACCCCAGGCCCGTGCAGGTTCTCACTGCTCCCCTTCCCTCTCCTCTCCCTCCCCCACTGCCTCCCCTTTTGCCTCTTCTTTGCCTCCCTCCCTCCCTCAATTTACCACTTGCCCCCTCCCCCCCCCACCACACACACCACACACCCTGCAGGCGGTTCACCCGTGCAGTCCGATCTCATCTACACTCTGATCCGCCGCCTCTCCAAAGCATCCGGCATCCCGGTCTACACGTTTGCCGAGGACGTGGCTGCAAGCGGAGGCTACTGGCTCATGTGCGCTGACGTTTGGCTTAGCCCCAAGCAGGGGTGCTTACCACCCCCGCTGCTTCTCAAGCTGCTGCTGCTGCTGAGGCTGCTGCCGCTCTGCACGCTTCGCTGCACCTACATGTGTGGGCTGAAATCCTGCTGCATGCACCATGTGTCAGGTCTCATGTGTGTCGTCTCAGCAGGCGCCATGATTTGGTTCGTCCTGAAATTGAATCCTCTTTCACGGGATGTGAAAATCTGCAACGAATATACTAGACTAGGCGCCTGGTGCGGCTGGCCCCTGCGCCTGACTGCCTTCCCGCGCTGCCTGCTATCTGCCTGCTTGCGGCTGCCGATTTCCTCCGGAGTATGTGAGCACTGCCTTAGTTGATTGCCCCGTGATTTGCCCCTGCGCCCTGCCCTTGCAGGTGCGCCGGCGACAAGTCGTATGCTCTGGAGACCTCTTTGGTAAGAAAAGTGCAGCAGGTCAGGGTTTCGAGTTGATAAACGATTTGGGAATCTTGGTCTTCGGTTGTGCGCCGGCAACAACTCGTCTGGAGACCTCCCTGGTAGTTTGGGTTTGAAGTTTGTCAAAGGATAACGTATTGGTAGGTGAAGTGCAGCAGGTCTCGGGCACCAGGAGCAGCAGTATTCTTTGCTACAAAGTACATCCCCATACACTCACCCCCCACCCTGATCCATGACACCTTTGCTGGCTCCCCCTGGCCTCGAAATGTCATTGATTGATTGATTGATTGATTAAGCAGTGCAGCTAGTTCGGGGCACCATCACGAGCCAGCAGCAGTTGCGCTTGCTCAGGCCACTGCTGCTGGCTCCTGGTGCAGCAGTGAGGTGGCGCCAGCTGGCAGCGGACACAGGAGGGAAGCGGATGCCGCTGCGTCAGCGTCCCAGGATGCGGGCAGGCACCACTGCTTGACCCGCCCACTGGGCCCATCCCACTCGCCCCGTCTCACCCGCCCCTTTCCGCCCACCCAACTCTGCACCTATCATCAATTCGTGTATCTTCAACTAGCACTTGCTTTCTTGCTTTCCAATGCGGGTGCAGGTGGGGTCTATCGGCGTGATTTGCGCCACATTTGGTGCGGTGGAGGCGGCGCAGCGGCTGGGCATTGAGCGGCGGGTGTACACGGCAGGGGAAGCCAAGGTGCAGCTGGACCCATTCCTGCCCGTGCAGCCAGAAGCGGTGAGTGGGAGGAATGCCGGTGGGGCCCGGGTGCGGGAGATGTGTCCTGCCCATACAGCCTGAAGCGGTACGGTGGGAGGAATGCCGGCAAGGACGGGAGGTGTCGCTGATGGGGCAGTTACTGGGGTGGGCGGGTGCGGACGGGTGGAGCGGGTCCCCGGCAGAGCAGAGACGGTGTGTGTGCATACTCTGTTCGGTTCTTCTTCTGCTTCATCCTCACACAGTTGCAGGAGGCACGACTGCGCAAGTTACGACCTGCACCGCCCATTCGCACTGCTTGTCTCCGCGCTGTTGCGCAGTGGGTGGTTTTAACCTTGTTTTAACCTTGTTTTATTCTGTTTTCGTCTTTCCCCGACCACAGGAGGCGTGCTGCGCGACATACGATCTGCACTGCTCCTGCTTTGCACTGCCTGCCAACGCTTTGATACACAGTGGGTGACATCATTTGTTCTTCCTCTGTTTCTTCTTCTTCTTCTTCCCGACTGCAGGAGGCGCGTCTGCGCGACATCATGGATGACCTGCACGAATCTTTCAAGGATCGGGTGCGGGGCAGCCGGGGTGACCGGCTGGCGGATGGGAAGGACTCGGAGCTGTTCTCGGGTGAGGGCGGGGGCGCTATGCACACAAAGAGGGCGGGGGCGCTATGCACACACCAAGGGCGGGGGCGCTATGCACACAAAAAAATGTGGGTTGCACGAGAGGAGCGGGCGTGCGTGCACAGAGGGGAAGGGGTGCTGTGCACACACAGAGGGTCGGGCGTGCACAGAGGAGCAAGAATGCTTGGGCACAGGGTGGGTGGGTGCACAGAAGAGAAGGGCTGCTTGGGCAGAAGTGGCGTGTACCTGGATGAGTTGCCCTCGAGCGGGCGGGCAAGGTGGTATTGGCGCGCTGCCGAGCGTGGGGTTGTGAGGCGTCAGCGGCGCTGCCTGCACCACAGAGTGCTGCGATTCCCAGCAGTGCGGCAGTGCCGCAAATTTTGGCAGCGCCGAGGATTCCGGCGGCAGTGCCTGCATGGGCCTCTGCTGCCCTGCTGCCAGGGCAGCACCGCTCTGTGCACGAACTCCAGTCGACACCGCTGGTCTAGTCTAGTCGTTACAGCTTTTCACATCCTTTGAAAAAGGATTCAACTTCAGGACAAACCAAATCCTGAGAGGTTGACGAGGCATGCACCACACGGCATGACGACACCCCTGTCTTCTGCGGGACCGTGCCTGCAGGCCGTGCATGGACGGGACGGCAGGCGCTGAAGCTGGGTTTGATTGACGGGCTGGGAGACATGCGGAGCGTGATGCAGCAGCAGTATGGTGACAAGGTGGGTGCTGGGGTGGGAGGGGCTTCCTTTCCTCCAGCCTGGGCGCAGAGGGTGCCCCTGATGTGGCATTTCTCCATGGAATCAAGCCTTGCGCTGATTGCTGCCATGCGGTTCAAGGCAAGCAGAACAGCAGGCTGCAACCCAGTTGTTGTTCTCCCTGCAAGCAGCAGGTCGTGAGCTGGCCTTCCCTCCCCATGCATGCATGTGTGCAGGCGCGCTTCCTGCTGTGCAGCGAGCAGCCGCAGCCCAGCGTGCGAGACCTTTTCGGCCTGGGCTCCCTCCTCCCTGGCTCTGCCTCTGGCGGCTACAGCAGCGGCGGCGGCGGCGGCGCTGGGCTGGCAGAGGGCGGCGGCGCGGTGCAGCGGCTGATGGGCCAGCTGGCGACAGGTGGCGTGGGGGAGGAGGCGTACTACGCTGCCGCCCGCAGTACAATGGAGGCAGCGATGGATGAGGCGGAGCAGCGGGCGCTGTGGGGACGCTTCAAGGTGCAATGAAGAAGCAGGGGACAGCGCTCTGCGGCCGTCTGCCTTTGCACTGCAAACTTCACGCTGCCTACCGGCCGTTGTACAACACTGCACGCACGCATGTGTACGCACCCCGCCAGGTGGCGCTGCCAATCCATGCTTCTCCTGATGCCTGGCGCACTCCTCCTGTGACCCACTCTTCACACAGTGTTCAGAAGTATGTTACATTCTTTAATTGATGTACATGGATGATGATATGATGATAATCCACGAATGCACTGGGCACTCTTGATATTCGCGGTGCTGGCGGTGCACACAGGAGACCAGAGCGCAGAGGAGGCGCCCGCCGCGCGATATTTGTAACTCTTACAAGGTGCACGCCGGCGGTCAGGGCTCCCCGGGTGACTGGCGGGGGTCTCCTGTGATCTTCCGCTTCAGAGCCTGCAGCGGTGCAGGTGTCGGGGCAGGTGAACCTGTGAATGGGGGACAGCTTTGATGTGCCGTCCAGCCAGATAGAGCTGGGTGTCAGATAGGAAGTGCCCCTGCCAGGCAGAATCAATGCTGCCTGCAGGCCTGATGCACTAGGGTTCTTCATGCCCACCCTCTGACATCGCCCATAAAGCATCACTCGGGTGCCCAGCAAGCACCAGCCGCCCACGCCCCGCGCCATCCAGGTTCCCCACGGTTTGGAAGCAGCAGGCACAGCAGACCCACCTCGCGCTCGCGCTGCCGCTGCTCCTCTGCCTGCTGCTCGTCATCAATCGCCTGCTGCCGCTTCACATTTGAACGGACGATGCGAGCCCAAAAAATGATGGGCGGGGCGGCGGCGACGGCAGCTGCCACCACGATTTCAGGCCGCATCTGCGGCTCAAACGTGACTCCTGCCAGAGATGGGTCCACATATGCTGCTGTCGCCAGGGTGAGCAGCAGGCCTGCGCTCTCCAGCGTGGCCTGCGGCGGCAACTGCGTCTGACGCTGGTGTGGCCGGCGACGGCGGGAGGGTTGTCGGCTGTCTCTGCAGACGGTGCCGCTGGCCGTCATCCTGCTGACTGTGAAGCTGCTGCATAGCTGCATGGCACTCTGCAACAGCGCTGCAAGCCCGTGGCGCACGCGTGTGACGCTCGTGGAGTGCGGTGGTCGGGGCGGTTGTGCTGGCTCAGTCCACTTTCGTAGAGGGGTGCTCGGTTGATCTGCACGCCCCGCCCGGAACTGGGGCTGGCCAAAATGCAAGCTCTGAGCAAAGCAGGCAACGCAGCATGCTCGACATGCACCCGAAATGCTCAAGGTGCGAGAATTTGTATCCGTGATCGGACGCCATGGCGGCAGCCCTGCCCTTGGATGGCGATGAGCCACCAACCCCACAGTTGACCGACGCGGAGGAAGCCCTGGTAGCGGAGCTGCGGGCCAAGTATGCCGGAGGCAGTGCTGCTGAAGGCGAGTCGATATGCAGCAGATCAGTCGGTGCTGCTGGGACGGGCCGTCAACCACCGGCGGTGGGAACCGCCGCCACCGCTCTCCCAGCTGGAATATAACCACCACTCTGCGCCACCCCTGCAGGCAGCACCGAAGCAGCGCACCATGCGTCTACCACAGAGCCCACCGCAGACCCACCCAGCGGCACCAGCTGCAGGCTGTGTGGATCATGCCAGGGCACCGGCCGAGTCACAGAGTGCTACGGGCACCGGAGCTTGCAGCGCTGCTGCACCCACTGCGACGGCCAAGGCGTGCGGGACGCGGCAGGACCTGACGCAGGAGCAGCAGTAATGGCGGCAGGGGCGGCGGGAGCAGGAGGCTGCGCAGGAGCAGATGCAACAGCAGACGGCGCAGCAGCAGGCTCAGCAGCAGGTGCAGCAGCAGGCGCAGCACCCAGCTGTGGTGGCGGCGGCAGCAGGTTTGCCAGGCTGGCGGGGTACGAGCGGGAGCTGGAGGGGCTGCAGCGCAGCCTGGCTGGGTGCTGCGACCCGCAAGAGCTGAGCCTGCGGGCCGAGCTGGTGATGCAGCTGGAGGCGCACGTGGCCAGCCTGCGTGGCTGGCAGCTGAAATGACCCAGGGCACAGAATCGGCTTGTCAATGCCCTGAGTTCACTGCTCCGCCGCCCAACCGGTGGCCAGCCTGCGTGGCTGACAGCTGATGTCGATATCAGCTGACCAACAAGTACAGCAATTACACTCAGCTGCTGACACAGGCTCTTCAATCCCCCAAAAGCACGGTGACTGCTCCGCCGCCCAACCGGTGGCACCAGCGCCCATTCAACATAGCGGCCTAACTGTGCCAATTCTGCCAGCGTCAGCCGCCCTGCTTTGCCCACTGCTTTGCCCAGTGCTTGTTACACGCTGCCTCTCGGATCATGTGACAGAGGCCGCAGGTTTCGGCACTCGCGGCCTGCGCTTCCACAGCAGCAGCAGCACCGGGGCGGAGGGCCGGTTGACCAGCCGCATCTCAGAGGTGACCCAACCTTCTTTGGGCAGCTGCTCCAGCAGCCCCAGCAGGGCCTCATACTCCCGCATGCCGCCTGCATGGCGTGCATTGAGTGAGGAAAGGGCACGAGGGTCACAAGGCGCAGCAAGCGGGGCACAATAGAGACGGCGTGCTTGCACAGGCAGGCCGAGATCACTCCAGCCGTCCCCAACAACTCAACTATGTGATGCCTTTTCGGCGTGCATTGAGTGAGGAAAGGGCACGAGGGTCACAAGGCGCAGCAAGCGGCGGCACAAACAGGAGACCGCGTGTGCTTGCACAGGCAGGCCGCGGCATCACCCCAGCCGTCCCCAACCTGAACTCAAAACTATGTGATGCCTTCTTGAGACCAGAGCCCTGTGCGCACCTGGGTGCCCCGTGTAGCACAAGATGCTGCACAGCCCGTCTGGCTGCAGCACCTGGCAGGCTGCCTGCACCGCCGCCAGCGTGCTGCCCTCCTCCGTTGTGGTGCCCTTGTCGCTGCCCGGCAGGTAGCCTGCACTTGGGAAGCAGCAGGGAGGCATGAGGCAGCGGCTTTGTGGACCTCATTGTGGCCCACTGTCTGCAGGGAGCGGGCCACGGTTTGGGCACAGGCTGGGTGCGCAAGGCACAGCACCGCACAGCACAGCACAGCACGGCACGGCACAGCACAGCACAGCACAGCGCAGAATTGCAGGCAGCTACACAGCTCAGGGTGCTCGAGGGCGGAGGCATGCATTAATCACTGCCTTGACCCCGCTGCTGACGCTGCTGGCCACTCAGCCACAAAGCTCTCAGCGCCCAGCCACCCTACCCTGTCCAGCCATGTCCCTTTCCACCCTCCCCCACTGCAGCCTCCTCTACCTGCCCAGCCTGCCAAGCCACATCCCTTTCTTTCCTCCCCATCACCCCGCTCTGCAGCCTCCTCAACCTGCCCACCCTTGCCTCCCCTTCCCCTTCTCCCCTTCCCCAGCCCCTGTCACCCTGTCCTTCCGTCCTCCTCACCCCCCCTCCCGCCTCACTCTACTCAAGCTTACCAAGATTGAAGCAGATGAGGCGGGCGCAGTCAGCGGAGCCCACCAGCTGGAGCATGTCTGCATGAGATGCCAGGTGGAAGTGCACCTCTGGCGACACCTCAGCCGCCACGCTGGCGCCCACCGCCCGCCGCGTGGCCTCAATCGCCGCCGGCTGCACGTCGATCGCGTGCACCGTGCCTTCCCGGCCCACGGCCTGCGCAAGGAAGGTTGTGTCGTGGCCGTTCCCACAAGTAGCATCCACTGCTGTGTCCCCCGGTCGCAGGACTTGAGTCCACAACGCTTGAGCAATGTCGGTGAGCCGCGTGTGGTGCATCATCTTTTCAAAGGGGGAGAAAGAGTCCTCCTGCAGGCATGGGGAGGAAACACCCAGCTAAGCGATGCTGACATCAGTTGTTGTGTGTTGTGCTTGGGTCGACGGAAGCATGCGCATTGCCCTCAGCATGCCTGGAATAGTAGCAGAGAGGACTTCAAGCGGCCCTGTGCGGCTCCTCCTGACAGGGTTTGTCGGGAGGGCAGCAGCAGGTCCACAGGCGGGCCCGCTGCTCAGCTGCCCCTTTGACGGCCAGCACACCTGAACCGGTGAGTCGCTTTGCGTCTGGGTTGCCGTTTGTTGCTGCTGTGCCTGCAGCGGGGGCTCCTGCTGCAAGGCAGCGTCGGCGGAGCTGGGCGATGCGGCGGCAAACAGGCGCCGCCGCTGCGGCAGAGCCGCCGCCCAGCCCAAGCGCGCCCTGCCACATCCCTACAAATGGCGAGGAGGTGTGTACTTTGAGTTGTGGCGTCCAATTTGCTGCACGAGCGGCGCGGCAAATGTGAGGAGCGCCGTAAAAAGCGGCCTGCACAGCTGTGCCGGCTCACCTGCGCCACTGAGCAAGCTACTCGCATGGTAGGATGCGGCAGGCAGGCAAGGTGGCGGTTAAAGCACGACAATGCACCAGGGGCGGCCACAATGGCGGGTTCAACACTGCCGCTGCCGCCTCGCTGGCGACGGCAGGCGCCAAGCCACTCACCAAAGCCACCAACTGGGGCATGCAAAGAGCAAGACCAACTGGCGTCAACGGGTCGGTTACATACATTACAGCAGTATCTTCAATTGAAGACTTCATGCTGCATGGGTGCAAAATCACAGACGCTACACCTCAGCTGCGCGACTTGCTGCCGAGCAACTGAGCATGGCCGTACGCGGGTGATCCTTTGCATTCATTCAATCATTTATTCATTTACAGCGTAGCAGCAACACAAACGTGTGCCGCAGATGCGTCAGATCCTTTTGCCCCCTCAAAGAAACAGACCAAGGTCGCGTCTGCGGCGTTGCCCGCTGACCACCACTGGCAGATCCATCTGCCCGCAGCTCCTGCCGTGTGCCGGCCGCTGCCGCTGCTGCCGGCGCTGGACACTGGCGGCCGCATCTGCTACCGCTGGCCCTTCAGCCGCTCAAGTTGTGTCTGCACGTCTGGCCGCGCATACATGTTTTGGAGGCACTGCAGCTTCAGCTCAGCTGGCAGCTCTGCAAACTGTTGCTGCATGGCAGGCGGCACGAAGGCGAGCAGCTGCTGCATGACTGCCTCCTGCTGTCCCTCGGGAAGTGCAGCAAGCGGGGCGGGGCCTCCCCGGCCGGTCTGCTGCTGCTGCTCTCGCTGCTGCTGCTGCTGCTGATGCTGCACAGGCAGTGCAACAAGCGGATGGTGCGCCTGCTCCCCAACCTGCTGCTGCTGCTGCCTCCAAACAGCCGCCGCCTGCTGCTGCTGCCGCTCGCCTGTCGCCCCCTGCTGCTGCGGTTCCTGCTTGCATGCTGCCTGGCGCGCCTGCTGCTGTCCCTGCTCGCGCGTTGCCTGCTGCTGCCGCTGCCGCTGCTGCTGCTGCTGCTGCTGCTGCTGCTGCCGCTGCTGCTGCTGCTGCTGCTGCTGCTGTGGCGTCAGCGGTGGCTGCTGGGCTTCGGCCGTGCGTTGTGCATGCAGCTGCCCTGCTGCATACAGCTCTCCCATGTACTGCAGCTTCTGCACGGCTGGCAGCTGCGCAAACTGACACTGCGCGACAGGTGGCAGCAAGGCCATCATCTGATGCAGCATCAACTGCATCTCCTGCGGAGACAGTTCGTAAAAATGTCGCACTTGGCTGTCCTGCTGCTGCAGTGCTGGCGCCCGCTGCTGTTGCTGTGCCGGCTGCTGCCGCTGCTGCTGTGCAGCCGGCTGCTGCTGCCGCTGCCGCTGCTGCTGCCGCTGCTGCTGCTGGCGTGCGGCCTGCTCCTGCTGCTGTTGGTGGATTTGCTGTGCCGCCCCGCCAGGCCCCCCCTGAGCCAGCTTTGCCAGGCAGGCTTCCTGCAACCAGGCAATCAGGTGCAAAGGGAACGCAACCGGTAACACTCATGTTGTCGGCTGGGAACTGCAGAGGCACTCCAGAGGAGCTAGCACAAGAGCGCCGCCAGGCTAGGCAGCCGGCCAGGCTGTGCAAAGAGGCTTTGCCCAGCTTGTGTTGGCAGGCAGGCTAATGACACACAACCACGCTGTGCATGCACCGTCTAAACGAGGGCACACGCCTTAACAAGCCAGACTCACCATCTGGTCCAAAATTGCACGCGCATCAGGTGGCTGACGGGCCTGCCGCTCGGCTGCTGCTGCTGCTGCTGCTGCTGGCACTGCTGGCACTGCTGCTGCTGCTGCTGCTGGCGCTGCTGCTGCTGCTGCTGCTGGCGCTGGCGCTGCTGCTGCTGCGGCGGCGGCGGCGGAAGCCCCACCCAGGCCAGGGGCAAGCCTCTGCCGCTGGCGGGGCGGCTCGCCGCCGTATTCACTGCCGCCGTATTCTGAGCTTGCCGAGCTGCTGCCCTGGTGGATCTGGTCCATCACCCCTCCCTCCTCTCCCCTGCGAGCACAGGGGCAGGGAGGCAGGCAGGCAGGTGGGCAAGGGCGGCAAAGGCATGCGGTTAGGGTTGCAGCGCTCAGCAAAACGGGGGCCCAGGCAAGCAGGCAGGCAAGAGGCAGGCAGGCAGGCAGGTGGAGGTGGGTTTCGCACTGAGCTGCACACAACACCTTTGCATGCTGTGCATGTGCAGGCAGGCTGGCGCCGGCGCATCCCAGAGCCACGGCTCAGCAAAGGTTTCTGGGAGGCTCACATGAGATCTGCCAGCACGCACGGAGTGGTGAGGTTCAGACGCAGCATCTGGGCAGCCTGGTGGTCGCCTCGCTCTGCTGCCACCATGAGCCGGGCTGCCCTCTTGGCTCGCTCGTCCGACTGCCGTGCAACCGCCTGCAAGTCAGTCACCGCCGCTGCCGACAAGCGTTGGTCGGAGGGGCCCATCAGGCCGGGGGCAGCAGGAGGCTCCCACTCGTAGTCGAAAGATTGCTGCAATGCGGCACGCGGGAGCGAGGGAGGAAGGAAGGGCGAGAGGGAGGGCGAAGCGTGACACGTCAGCTTTGGGCTGCCAAGTATTCGAGGCAGCCAATTTGCTTGTGAAGAGAGCACTGAGCAGGAGGCTGCATGGCATGCCGGCAGCTGGGCAGGGAGGAAGGCGTGCAGGCACCCCCAGGTGTGCACACAGGCAGGACCACAGGCAAGGCAGGCACACAGGCACACAGGCTTGCGAGCCGGCCAGCCAGCGTGCGCACCTGACGCTGCACCTCTGCCGCAGTGTGGGGGAAGGCAAAGCGGGTGAGCTGCTTCTCAAAGGTCCAGGCTGCCTCGTAGTCTGGGTTTGGGTTGAGCTCATACGGCAGCTTTCCGTCCTCCCCCTGAAACAGCCGGCTCCCAGTCGCCTGCTCCGCTGAGATCTCATACAGAGGGACAGCCGCTCTTCCTCCCACTGCTCCTACTGCTGCTGCACGAGTGCCAGCAAGGCCTGCTGCACCTGCTGTGCCTGCTGCGCCTGCTGCGCCTGCCGCATCAGCAGCGCCTGCAGGGCCAGGGGCAGTGGCCGCCGCCGCCGCCAGTGCCTGCTCGTATTCTGCCAGCTCAGCCGCCTCGACAGCAGTCAGCTCCCCCCCAGCTTCCCGGTACGCGCGAGCCGACACGCCTATGTCGACCCTGCCGCCGCCGCCAAGCATAGCCTGTGGCGGTGTGCGCAGCACCAGAGGGGGAGTCTGGTGTGCTGCCGCTGCCAGCGAGCGCTGGAGCTCGGGAGGGAGTGCGGCAAAGGCAGGGAGGCCACGCAGTGTGGCCCAGCTGCCCTGTGGCACCAGACGCAGGCAGTAGGTGAGCAGCCGCTGGCGCCCATGCCTGCAAGTGGCGAGCAGGTGCATGGTGAGCAGCCGGTGGTGAGCACAGGTGCATGGTGAGGAGGTGCACGTGCGCAGATGCATGGTGACCAGCTGCAGTGATGCTGGTGAGCAAGACTGCAGAAGCACAAGGTCGGAGTGCACGACTGACAAAGAGTATGCACTCAAAACTCAGGCACAGGCAGGGCTGACCCCATCAGGCATCCCTCCGCGTGTGTGTGTACTTTCGACTGCACGACAGCCCTCCCTGACTGCTTCCGACTGCCAAAGCTCGCAACCCCGAGATCCCACCGCCTGCGCGCCACAGTCACCTGTGGGCCAAGGCCAACAGGTCCACCAAAGCTTCCAAGCTCCTTTCTGTGGCAGCTTGCTGCGCAAAGACGTCAAAGGGCGAGGTGATGCTGCAGGGGCAGGGGGAGGCACGGGGGCGGTTCCAGGGAGTCAGAGCTGCAGAACAGTGCCTGCAAAAAGTGCTTTCGAAAAGCTGTAAAGACTAGACCAGACTAGAACAGTGCCCGCCCAGAGCTGTGCACTCTTGTCACTCGAAACCCCACCCCGCCCCTACTGTGCGCGTGCATGGCCCTCCAATGTCCCCTCTGTGTCGATCACTGTGTTGCACACACGATTGCACTCCAGCAACTGCTGTAACGAGCACACACCCAGCCCTCGATTGCCCACCGCTGAGCCAGCAAGAAGTCGCACTCCTCCGCCAGCCAGGGCAGCCCCAGCGCCAGCGCCAGCGGAAGCACCGCCTCGGCCGCTGCAGGCAGCAGGCAGGGCAGGGCAGGGAAGAGAGGCAGGCATCCAGCAAGCTGACAGTGGTCGGCAGACAGGGGCAACAGCTTGCCCCGCTGGCACTGCCGCTGCAAGCAGCAGGCAGGGCAGAGAGGCAGGCGTCTAGCAAGCTGCCAGTGGTGGGCAGACAGGCAAGCTGTTGCCTTGCAGGCACAGACGTCCCGTCTCGCCTTGGAAGCCCTGGCAGGCACACGAAACAAAATGCACACGTTCACACAGTAAACAGTAAGTGCATGCCCAATCACCAGGGGTCATAGCAAGCAGCATGCCCAGCACCAGAGATAAGTAGCTCTGTCCAGAGGGGGTAAGAGGGGAAGGCCCCAAGGTCAGTGGGAATGTGAACAGCCCTGCACACCTGCGGAGTTGAAGGTGGCCCGACCCAGATACAGCCACTCAAGCAGGGCTTCCAACACCTGGCCAGACGGCACGCCATGCAGGGCGACCTGCGGGTGTAAACACAAGGTGGGGGATAGAAGGAGGGGCAACATTGGCAGCGGTACAAGGATCCTCCGGAGGGGGGGATAAACGAGGGGCACCTTCGGGCGTCTACTGGAGGGGGGGTTCTTCTTAAGAAGGAGGGGCAGCGCTCGGAGCGCAAGGGAGGCAGGCTCAGCGCTGTGCCGCCGACTGCAGGCAGCTGCAGCCAAGCTTGCTATGCAGTTTGGCAAGAAGAAGCGGACCCCACCTGCCCTGCCTGTACTGGGCCCACCTGGTGCCCCTGCCCCAGCCGCTCTTCCAGAGCAGGGCAGACGGCGCACAGCACCACGCGGTGCGCCCGCCGCTCCTCGCCGTTTGCTGCCGCCAGCGTGATGTCGCACAGGGCGCCCTCCTGCTGGCGGGCCCACAGGCGCTGGCGCAGGGGGTCGGCCTGGGCGGCTGCCGCCTGGGCGGCGTGGGGGCGGAGGTACCCCTGTTCGTGGGTCCAGCTTCCCGGCAGCTTGGGGCGCAGCTCGATGCAGAAAGGGCCTTGGTAGCGCTCAACCTGGGCCTCCCCAGGGTCTCCTGCTTCATCCAGCAGCTACAGGCAGGGCAGGGCGGCCGGGTTGTGCGGGGGGCAAGTCGTGCGGGGGGGCGGGTTGTGCGGTGCCGCTGGCATCCCTGTTCGCGTTGCGACAGGGCTCACCGACAGCATATCCCTCTTGCTGCCCGCCTCCGCCACCACAACGTCGTTGTTTGGCCATCTCGCGAGCCATAGCGGCATTGTCAGCGATGTTGCTCTCAAGGGAGGTCGCTGAAGAGTGTGGCTGAAGACGGATACAAAAAGCTATTTTGCATTTGTAGTTGATCAGGAGATGGCGAAGGGGGGTGCGGAATCGGGAGCGAGCAAAACGGGTACCCTACCCAGCCGCCGCCATTGCGTGCCCAGCAGGGCGGTCGCCAAGGGGGCCGGCATGAGTTTGCTGGATGCACAGTTTCAAGGACAGCATGCAAGGATGCATAGTATATTCAGCAGGACCTCAGGAAGGATGTGTGGTGGGCTGCGAGATGTGTGGCATGAGTGCGGGGCACCTGCCCCCAACCCGCCACCCACCGGTGCCGCCGGCGCACAAACGGAACGGCCTGTGGCGCTGGTAGTGCCGCAATCAAATAATAACGACCTGTATACAAGACACTGACAATACGTAGGAGCAGGGGGAGCGGAACACATCTTATATATGGCGGGCAACAGATGTGGGGAGTGGGCGACTTCAATATACCCATCACACAATGATATAATGGGAGGGAAGCTGGCAGAGACTCGTGGAGAGCTAATCGGATGTGAGGAAAACAAACGCACGGCCCACTCCACCCGGCCCACCCAGCACAGCTGCTTGACGCTGATGGTGCCTCAAGCTCGCGACTCGATCGCAAATCCCAGCCAGATCTCTCCAGCCTCTTTGACCACCACCCTGCCCCGCCCCCCCTCCGCTTGATTGCCAGCAGTGCAACGTGCTACAGGCGGTGGCTAGGCTGTGCGCACACTCAACGGCAATGCTCTGTAATGTAAAGGCCCGAGGACAGAAGCATGGGAGGAAAACATCAAATGCTGGCCAGGATGAAGCAGCAGGGGGCTGCAGGCGGTGACAGAGGTGACGGTTCGGTTCAGAAGCGGTCAGAACAACGGAACAAGAATAGCAAGCACAGATAGGCAGGGCGGACAGGCGCGCAGCACAAGGCAGCGGCAGCCCTATCCTACAGCTTGCCCACTGCTCCGCTGCCGCTGCCGTTGCTGCTGCTGCTGCTGCTGTCCTTGTCGCCCACGTCGCCGTCCCCGTCCTCGCTGTTGCTATTGATCAGTGCTACCGCACCCAGCGTGACTCCCGCGCCCGCCAGCTGCAGCGGCGTCAGCGTCTCTCCAAGCAGCAAGTACCCGCCAGCGGCGGCAAACATGGGGGTGAGGAAAGTGAGGGAGCTGAGGGCGGTGAGGTTGCCTCGAGAGGCGTTGTAAAAGAACACCCCGTAGCTGGCTGCCGAGCCGAGCAGAGAGATGTAGAGCAGCAGCACAGCGTCGGAGGCTGCAGGCAGGGGGGAGGAGGCAGGGGGCGTGGGAAGTTGGGTCAGGGGGCAGTTCAGGAGGAGGGCAGCGGGCACGGCAGGTCAAGACAGGCAGGTCAAGGGGTGCCTGGAGCAGCCGCTGATGCGTTGGCAGGAGGGGCCATGTGTGTTTTGTGGCAGGCACTGCCAGCCTGCCACTCCATCTCTGTCCCCAACCCAACACCAAGCCCGGGGACCCCATTCCGCCCTAGATGTGACCTGCACCCGCATCGTCGCCTGGGTCCGACCCTATCCGTTCTTTGAAGCAAAAGGTGAATTTCTGCTATACCCTGAGCCACAGCCACCCCCTCACATCGCCCCGCCTGTGAGTAGAGACAGCCGCTCCATGGCCTCGCCTCCCCTCTGCATGCCCACACTCCTCGACTGACAAGTAACCTCTGGGCCACACCCCAAGCCACACGCACCGCCAAACATCACCCCAAATGTGCCCAACGACAGCCGCTCCCCGGCCTCGCCGCCCTCCTGCGTTCCTTAACTCCTCAAATCACACTCCAAGTCTGCAAACACCACACCCCGGGCTGACAGCCGCCGCACCTGTGAGTAGCGACAGCCGGTCCATCGCCTCTCCTCCCTCCTGCACCGCCGCCAGCGCCAGCAGCGGCACCCCTCCCAGCACCATGTGCCATCCGGTGGCCACAACTGGGTCGCAATATTTGGCCACCCAGCGCACCATCACAGTTCCCACCGCCATGGACTGCGCAGCCAGCAGCATCCACCACTCCCCGCTGTCCCAAATGCTCCAGCTGCCCTCACTGCCCGCTGCCACCGCCGCCGCCGCCGCCACTGCCGCCGCATCCGCGCTGGCCGCTGCGAGCTCGCCGCCGCCGCTGCCGCCTGCCGCTGCCAGCCAATCCGGCAGGGAGGTGAGCACTGAGGGAGGCACCTCTAGCAAGCAGAGTCCCGCCACGCCCACAAACAGGCCTGCGATGCCGGCCGCTCCAAGGCGCTCCCCAAAGAGCAGAGAGGCTAGAAGGGCCACACTGAGGGGCTGGGAGTCAATGATGACGCTGCCCAGGCCTGCAGAGGTGCGCTGCAGGCCCTCTGCAAGGAAGCCCTGCACAGCAAAGCGGGGCACAGCAGGGCAAAGGGGTGTGGGGTGAGGCAGGTAGGGGCGGGTGAGTGTAACACACGCGCTATGTGGGGCAGAGATCACGAGCAGAGCGTCCCTGAGGCAGGGAACAGCCTGTGCTGGCCGACAGCCACCAAAGAGCAGGGCAGTGGGGTGTGGGGGGCGCAGGCGGGTGATGCGGGAGAGGCAGGCGGTTGGGCAGGGTCTGCTCCCCCCCTCTGCCACTATCCGGCAGCTGGCTCGGACGGCAGCTGGGGCATCTCTCCGGGCATCTGCCTGCCTGGCCTGCCAGCTGTACCCCTGCTGCACCCAGAGAACGCCTGCCAGCCGGCCTGCCAGCTGCTCTGCACCGAGATAACGCCTGCCTGCCCGGCCTGCCGGCTGCTTCGCACCCCGAGGTCCCACAGCCTGCTCCTGTTCACGCCCCCACGCTTGCCTGGAAGCAGGCGCCATCCACCAGACCAAAGAGGGCCACCACCAGCCAGGCTTTGGGGTCGGTGGGCGCTTTCCGCCCCGACTGCTTTGCCCACAGCAGCAGCACTGCGCCGGCGGGGATGAGCCGCCAGGCGGCCACCAGCAGTGGGGTGGTGTGGGGTGCCAGCTGCTTCATGGCAACCATGGACGTGCCCCAGAAGAAGAAGGGGGAGATGAGGAGCAGCATTTCCAAAAAGGACAGCGGGCCTGCGGAATGGACACAGGGCGTGGGGCGGTGCAAAAGAGGATACCAAGGTTGCATCTGCAGCAATCACTAGCAAACTGGGTGCCAGCGGGAAGCATGGCCAGGCGGAGCAGCACGCAAAGAAACGGAAGATAAGTTGGATGTGCGGGAGGCGGCTGTGCGGCAGCCGCCACCAGTGCGGCATCCGCCGCCTCACCGTGCTCTTCCTTCTGGGCAGCAGCTGCCGCCACCTCTTGTGCCACCACATCGGCGGGTGCCTCGAGAGGGTCCCACACAACGCGGCATTCCACCTCCATGCCCGTGCCAAAGCACTCGAGCTGCGGGGGCGGCTTGGCAGCGGACTCTGCCATCTCTGCTGCCGACTGCGCTGCCGCCGACGGCGGCGCCGCCCTGTCGCGGTCCGCCTGCTGCTGCGCCGAGCATGCCAGCCGGCTCTGACGCTGCTGCTGAGCCGCTCCGATGGCTAGGCGCCTGGAAAGGTGCTTCCCGAGCGGAGCAAGCGGACTGCTTGGGCAGCGGCGCCACAAGGCCGCCTGAGGGGCGGTCCCAAACGAGGCGGCATGTCCCTGTAGCATGCTGGCCGACAGTGTGATTGAGGAGAAGCGGAACCCTGCAAATTCAGGGTTTTGATGCGGTCACCGCTGCGATCGCCGGCTGGCCCTGCTTACACTATTGATCTCGCAAGCAGAATGGACGGCTTGGGCTCACGATCGTCTAAACTTTCGCTCTGGCCCGCAGCACAGCGCAGCATGCGGACGCACATCTGTGCTGCCCCGCTTGCCTCCGGCCATTTCTTCCGGGTCGCCCAACACCCGGTTACCTGTGCTCTTGTGTGCGGCACCTGCGTGACAGAGCCACTCCCATATAATCGGACACCTCCCTCCCCCGTTTGCGGCTTGTGGCTGGGTTTGTGGCAGCGGCATGAAGCCTCAGGTTCACTATTTCCCCATTAGAGGTACAGGCTGCGTGGGTGTTGGGGCGCGGTGCCGCCGGCGGCACAGGATGGCAGCTGACAGTGCAGACATACTGATGTGCCTGGACAAAGCAGAACAACAGTGCCTGGACAAGGCAGAACCCATTTTGGAGGTGCTGTTATCAAGCAGAACAACAGTGCCTGGACAAGGCAGAACCCATTTTGGAGGTGCTGTTATCACCTGGGAGCTGGTCGCAGCCGCCCCCGCCCAGCAGCACCTCCTGGAGTGATGGAGGTGCAGCACACTTTTGCTATTATTTGTTTGCTGCACACTCCCGATGGGGTGCAGCGCATCACACCACACGGTGGGGTGCAGCACATCACACCACATTGGCAGCGACATGCACCCTCGCGGCCCCTGCACACGCATCCCAATTCCAATTGGTGCTCAGCTTCTCGACTCGAAATGCACCCTCACGGCCCCGGCAGCGCAGCCGGTTGGCCCGGCATCCGTCTGCCGGACACATCACCCTCCACCCCTTCCTTCTGTACTGCCCCGTCCGCCCGCCCATTGCAGGTCGTGCCGAGCCCATCCGGCTGGCACTGGAACACGTGGGCATCGAGTATGAGGAGGTGGCAGGTAGGCTTGCCGCTGATGGCGCTGCCCAAAGTTCACGTAGAGTTAGTTGGTTAAATTTTATGTCCATATGGAGCCAGGAGCGGTATCACGAGACAGGAGATTTGCTGGGGTGATTGGGGCGAGCAGGTGCGGGTTGGTAAAGTTGCCGTCGGTGGCACCAGAGTACAGGCACCAGAGTTGTCGCTGGTGGCACCAGCGTACAGGCAGAAGGGGCATGTGACTCGGGGGTGCTGGGTTGGCCCTGGCGAAGGCTGATAATGGTTTTGAAGCCTTTATTGGTTGTATAACGCGGCTTTCAATCTAAACAAACCCTTTCAAATCTTACTGGTCTGGAAGTTTGCAAAACAGTGACGAATATCGCGGCACATGGGGCACTCCCTCGCTGTCGCCTCGTGTCCCCCCCTGCTCACCAACATCCAGACCCTCCCCCTTGTGACTCCCGAGCCTGCTATCTTTCCTCATGTTCAACTTGTCGCAGTGGACTACGCTGAGATGAAGAAGGATCTGGTCAAGTATCCATTCGCCCAGTGCCCCCGGTGAGCTGGCAGCAGCGGATGGGAATTCAAGCACCGGCTCTCCGCGCAGGGGGCCTGCCACAGCCAGCATTGGAGAGGTCGTGCTGCTCAAGATGCAAGCACGGTCAGCAGGCTGCATGCACGCTTGCGCTGGCAGGCTGTGCTGCGTGTGCAGCCTGCAGGCTGCAGCCCTTGCCTGCCCGCTACCTGCACCCCCCAATCTTACACCTCACTTCCTTGTCACCCTCTCATTGGCAACTCACGCCTTCCTTGCTCTCAAATTCTAACAAATTCGACACCCTCCCCTGGCAGGTATGTGGACGAGGACGGAGACCTGTCCCAGAGCAACACAATCATGCGCCACCTGGGCAGGTGCGTGCCGCCAGCTGGCAACCAGGGCGGGGGGCGGGAGGGGCGGGGTGGATGCGGCACGCTGCAACCCGCCGCACCACCTGCCCCATGTCAAGCTTCAGCATGCTCGCTGTGCGCGTCTGCAACATGCTTCATGTGCATCCCGACGCGCAAGCAGCCGCGGCCTGCGACCGCAGCACCTCCCACCCTGCCCCTCCCCCACCCCCCCCGGACCAAGCGCAGGAAGCACGGCCTGGTGGGCAGCAGCCTGTCTGATGCGGCGCGCATCGACATGATGGCGGATGGGGTGGAGGATTTGAAGCGCAAGTATCTGTCCCTGATCTATGTGGACAACCTGGTGAGTTCGGGGTGGTGGCCTTGTTTGGATGAGTGGCTGTGGATGGGAGAGTGCGGTGAAGGGTTGGAAGGGTGGGTGGGGCACGTCGAGTGCAAGCACCTGTGCCTGATCTGTGTGGACAACCTGGTGAGCTGGGGTGATGGCTTTGGTTGGGATGGAGGGGTTTGGATGGGAGAGTGTGGAGTGTTGGGGTGGAGGGGTGGGACACGTCGAGTGCACGCACCTGTGCCTCACCTGCATACACAGCATGGGCAGCGTGTCATGTTCCCCAATGTGGGGCTGACCCTGATTGTGGCTGTCCGGCACATTTGGAAATGCTGCTGTTGTTTAGCGTGTGCATCCTGGTGGGTGGAGCGTTGCCGTGCTTGTAGTGGGCAGGCTGTCGTGGGGTGCAGGCGGGCGGGCCCCAATCGTGTGGCTGTGGCTGCACAGCACGGCAAAGCACAGCAAATTGCAGCGGTCACAATCCATACGCTGGCCCGTGTGCCCGTCCCATGCCCTCTGCCAGAACTGTTGCACCCCCACATGCCTGGGCCCTTTGCTACCTCGATGCCCTTCCCACGTCACCTCCCTGCCCTGTTTTGTGGTGTCCCGGTCCTTCTCACGTCACATCCCTGCCCTGTACCCCGCCTTTTCGCTTGCAGTCGGAGGCTGCCAAGACTGCCTACTGGAGCACCCACTTGGACCCAGCGACAACCGGGCAGCGCAACGGCGGCGCTCACTTTGCTTACCTGGCAGGCCTGGTGGACAGCTACGGCGCTGACTGGGCGGTGGGCAGCCAGCTCAGCATCGCAGACATGCTGCTGTTCGACCTGGCGGACCTGCACATGCGCGCGTTTGGGGAGGACAAGTTCAAGCAAACGTACCCCAAGCTGGCGGCGATCAAAGACAGTGTGGCGGCGCTGCCGGGGGTTGCTGCCTACTTGGACAGCCCCCGCCGCCTGGAAAAGGTGAACAACAACGGCCTGGGGTGAAGCTCTCGAATCCATGCCATGCAACGCACTTGTAGGCAGGTTGCATTGCATCCGTGCACTTGCACCTATGTATGTAAGTCGTCCACAGACCAACCCACGAACACGGGGAGGGAGAGAGGGAGAGTGTGATGTCAACACAGTGGGCAGCCTGGTGCGCAGCCTGCAAGTGGGCATATAATTGATGGCCTTCGTGTGGTTCTTGTCTTTGGCCGTAAATATGATTGGTATGGGACCAGCCCTGAGGTGCAGAATTGCGGCAACACCGCCCAGCTGTCATGACGTGTCGCACTGTCTGTTTGTTGCTGAGCAGCATCGCCCGCCTGTTTGCGGCTGGCCCATTGCAGGCATCACCGGCACGCTGGTCATCACTGGTCTTCAAAGACGCCCCAGCTGTCGGCATGGGGCCGGCGCGAGTGGAACTCGAACTCCTGTGTCTCGACTCTTCTCTCGTCGCAGTCGCGCTGCACGTGGTGGTGGACGGCACGCCCATCCGTTCCTTTAGCTCCCCCGCCTGCCGCAACGCTCCCTCGCCCGCCAGCCTGCCGCGGTGCGCTAGCCCTACTGGGGCGGCGTGCAAGCAGCGTCTAGAGGCAGCGGCGGCCGAGGGCAGTGGAGCGGCAGCAGCAGCGACAGCCGCTGGCGGCAAGGCCACCACCGTGCTGGCGGCAGCGGCGGCAGAGCAGCAGGCAGCAGCTACAGCAATCGAGGTCCTAGCAGTTGATGGGTCTAGCACTGCAGACAACAAAGCAATGTCTGCAGCCCATGCACCCCTGGTGGCGGGCAATGGCTGCGCAGTGACAGCGGCCCCGCCGGGAGCACCGTACAACAGCGGCTGTGCCAGCGGGCGTGCCGCAGTGCTGCAGCCAGCGTCTGATCCAGATGAGCCTGCGTCCGCCCCGCGCACAGCAGCAACAGCACTGCCAGCAAATGGCGATCCAGATAGCACGCCCATTGCCGCCAGTCAGGCCAACCGCGGCGGAGCAGCACAGGGAGCAGTGGAAGCAGGCGTGCCGGCGGCTGCATCAGTCGAGCAGCAGGGCGGCGATGGCGCAGGTGCTACGCTGGCAACCATGATGGGCATGCTGCAGCGACTGCTGAGTACCAGCAGCCCTGCAGCCGTGCCGCAGCAGCAGGTGGGCAAGGGCTGTGCTGCTGCTGCACTTGCGGTATCGTGTACTGCTGAAGGCCTGCGATGCATGCAGCTGCCCGCTCCACTCCCACCATGCGTGCCTTCCCTCTTTTCCACCTTGTTCTGCAGCAGCAGCAGCAGCAGCCGTGGGCAGCACCCACCCCTGCGCCTGCATCTGCGCATTCAGCGCTGGTGGCCCCGCCGTCGCCTACGGTCGCCTGCAGCAGGGCCGGCAGCGGGCCCGCCTTACCAGGGGAGGATATGCAGAGGCTGTTCGTCCTGGAACTGGAGGTGGTGCAGCTGCAGCAGAACCTGGCCATTGCGCAGATGGATTTTGAGGCGCGCACCTCACAGCTGCACTTATTGAAGCAGCGTGCCGACGCCGCGGAGCAGCGTGCGCAGGTGGGCGGGGCGGTTACGGAGCCTGGGTGGTGCGGCAGGGCGGCAACGTGATCCACCTGGAGTGGAATGCTGCATGTGCTCAATGCATGAGTTGCTTATAGTGGTGGCTGCCAGTGCTCTGCGGGTGCCCTTGGGTTGGCACTGCCGCACCCCGAGCCGGCCGCTGCTTCCTTATATCTCCCTGACACCCACTGCAGGCAGCAGATGAGCGTGCGGCGGGCGTGGAGCGGCACCTGCACCTGCTGGAGCGCCAGCTGAGCGATGCGCGCTGCCAGATGGGCGAGGCAGCGGCCAGGCACCAGCAGGAGAGTGGGCAGCATGCATCACGCCTGGCGGCGGCAGCCAACAAGCAGCACAAAGCCGAGGAGGAGGCCGGCCGGTTGCGGCAGCAGCTGGAGGCAGCGCGGCAGGCGGGCGAGGCGGAGCAGGCGCAGCTGCGCCGAGCAGCGGCGGTACAGCAGGCAGAGTGGCAGCAGCAAGAGGCAGCGCAGCAGGCAGACTGGCAGCAGCGGGCGGCGCTGCAGCAGGCGCAGTGGCAGCAGCGGGAGGCGGCGCAGCAGGCGCAGTGGCAGCAGCGGGTCGCCGCCAGTCGGCAGGAGGTGGAGCAGCTGCAGGTGGAGGTGGCGACAGCCTGCCGCACTCTCAGAGCCATGGGCATCGCACCACACAAGGTGGGCTAGCTGAGCTGGCAGCATAGAGGTTGGGTGTGAGCTGGCGGCGCAGAGTTTGGGTCCAGAGGGGACCCGGTGGTGGGCTACCACGCCCTGCTGCCATGATGGCAGTCTGTGTGCAAAAGCGAAGCGGCCCATCCCAGCCTGATGTGCGTGAGAGAGCCGTTGGGACATGCTGCTACATGATGCGACAACTGGCCTGGTGATGAGCAGATCACCTGCTCAGCATGAAGCATAAACTTGCCAACTTGCGCATGCCTGCCCATGCTGCCGCCTCCGCTACAGGTGTTTGGCCAGCCAGGCCTGCTGGCAGCGGGTGTGACCGACGGCATGCACTCTCCCCCTGACTCGCCGGTGGTGGGGGCAGCGCAGCAGCCCAACACCGGGATGCAGCGGCGGGGGCTGCCGCCGCAGGTGCCCCGCCTGCAGCTGTCGAGCATCAGCCTGCAGCAGCTGACAGCACAGGCGTCCCCCAAGCCGCCCGCAGCAGCAGGGCATGGCGAGCATAGCGTCAGCCCTGTGATTCCATCATCATCAGGCGCAGGGTCCCGAGCGCAGCTGCAGCCAACCGCAGGGGGCGACAGATGTGCAGATGTCGGTGCGGCTGCCGACGGGTCAGCACGCGCGGCCTTCTCTGCACGTGCGCCCCCCCCTGTCGTGGTGCCCTCGCCCACCGCCAGCGTGCAGCAGAGCTGCGAGCTCAATTTGGGAATGCTCACCGCACGCTCGCGCCAGATGGTGTCGCCAGCACAGCAGGAACTGCTGGCTACGGCGCGGCAGTGGCAGCTGACGGCACGGGCGGCAGCGGCTGCTGAGCAGCAGCAGGAGGAGGAAGAAGAGAACTTGGCGGCCAGCCGCTACTACGACGCTCTGCCCTCGGCTCGCACCTCGGCTCGCGGCCCCGCACCACCGCTCCATGGCTTTGGCGGTGGCATGGCCGCAGCCCACGCCAGCTGCACGCCGCGCCACCACCACACGCCACGGCCGCCTGTCGGTGCCACCCCGCTGCGCGGCGCCTCGCTGCGGGGCACACCACTGCGTGGCACGCCTGGGGGCAGGCTGCCGCTGCGGCCCACATACGGCCAGGAGCCCAGCTTTCAGGACATCAAGGCAGCCTACCACGCAGGTGTGCTGGCATGGGGTGCCTAGGCCAGGCCATTGCTGGGCCTGGGGCTATGTGGGGAGGTGGGCGGGCACACTGCCGGCTGTCAGGGGAGTGCGGCAGCAACAGCCTGCTGCTGCTGATTGCTGTCTGTCTGGGGGAGTGCCAAGAACAGCAGCCTGCCTCTGCGAACGGCTGTCAGGGGGAGTGCAAGAACGCCAGCCTGCTGCTGCTGCCGCTGGCTTCTGTGTGCCTCACCGGCGCCCTCCCTGGCCCACTCACGCAGCACCGCGGGTGCCCTGCCTGCCCGATTGCTCACATCCCCACCGGCCTGCGCTCTACACCCCCTAGTTGAGCAGCACTTCACACACCCCAAGAGACGATTCACCAGCAAGTTGCAACTCACACTCCTTCCCCCCCCTGCAGTGATGAGCAGCAATTCACACCCCCCAACACATTATCATCAACAAGTTGCAACACGCACTCCTCTCCCCCCCCTCCCTGCAGTGATGAGCAGCGAGACGGACCGCGCCAGCAAGTGGGCTCGCTCCGTGTTCAGCAGCACCAGCGCGGTGGACACAGATCCCGCACGGGTGGACCACATGGTGCAGGTGGGGAAAGGGAGGGAAGGGTGGTGCATGTCATGCAGGAGGGGCCGGTGGGCGGTGAGGACACAGGCCAAGCAAGGGTGGACCACATGGAGCAGGTGGGGAGGGAGGCAGGCAGGCAGGCAGGGAAGGCTGATGTGTGTCATGCAGGTGGGGAAATGGAGGGAAGCCAGGTGCGTGTCATGCGGGAGGGGCCGGTGAGCGGTGAGGACACAGGGCAAGCACGGGTGGGCGCATGGAGCAGGTGGGGGAGGGTTGGGGCTGTCCCTGTCTAGATGTCACGGCGTGTCATATCCCCTGTGAGCATTCGACTTTGGGACGAATGGAATATGGGAGGGAGGGTCGGTGGAGGCAGAGGGGCCAGGCATGTGTGAGGGCGGTGGGGACACAGGCCAAGCAGGGGTGGACCGCATGGTACAGACGAGGCAGGGAGGCAGGAAAGGTAGGTGCGTGCCATGCGGGTGGCGGCGGTGAGGACACAGGCCAAGCAGGGGTGGACCGCATGGAACAGGCGAGGCATGCAGGGGCTCGGTGTGTGGCAGGTGGACGGGATGTTTTCGGGTGGGATGGTGTGGGGAGTGCAGGTGGGGAGCAACTGTGGGCATTGGTGTGGGGCCGGACAGGCTGGTTTAAAGGTTGCAAGGTTGGGCGGGCAGCACGCCCGGGTCGCTGTGTGTGCTAGTTCTGCCGTGCTGGCAGGGAATGGGCAGGCGGCGCAGGACACATAGCTCAGGGGCAGCCGGCTGCTGCACAAAACCCAGCATGTCCATCTCCTGATGTTCATGTGAGCGTCCCTCACTGTGTACATTCGTGTTACTGCCCCTCCCGCAGAGCCTGCTGCAACTGTTTGCCAGCAACGGCGTGCCCATCCCGCTGCAAAAGTGTGGGCCGTGCCAGTACCGGCTGCCAGGTGGCGCCAAGCTGGCGCTGCGCCTGGTCAACGGCCGCCTCATGGCGCGGGCGGGGGCGGGGCAGACGATGGACATATTTGCCTGGCTGGAGAAGCAGCCAGTGGCGCAGCAGGCGCAGCAGCAGCGGCAGCACGGGATGCCTTACTAGGCTCTGAAGAGCAGTGTGCGGCGCTCATGCTTGATGCGGTGCACCAGACAGCTACCAAGAAGCACCCCGGGCACGTTGCATTACGTTGTAAAGGCTGGGCCGGGCCTGCTTAGATAGCCTTGTTGCTCGTATTGTATTGTTGACTATTGACCGATGACTTCCCCGAAATCTCGAATTCCAGTTGTAGTACTGTAACATTGACAGTTGCAAGAGTGGTGTACTGAGCAGAGGACGGCAGCGGGGTCGCTGGAGCAGGGAATGCAGCAGTGGGGGATGCAGGGCATTGGAGCTTTCACATCGCCACAGACAGCTGCAGCGCCCCAGGTCAACAGCCCGCCAGGGACGCAGGGAGCAGTCGATAGAGAGGGGACGGAGAAGCAGGGATTCGTGAGATGTGCTGGTGCCAGCACATCTCACGAATGGTGCCAGCACCATTAGGAGCTGGGCAACATCAAGCAGAGGTTGCGAGCAAGGTCAGACGCAGCGCGTCACCGACATGGCGTCCTTCTTGGGCACCCAGTCCTTCTTGTACCGCTCCTCCACCTCAAACATTGTGTACTGCAGTTCCGTGCGGTACGACACGCCGCTCTCCTCACCCCCACCACCGCTGATACTAGCACTCGGTGCGCCGCTGCTGCCGCTTGCTGCGCTGCCCTCGCTGCCCGGGGCGCCAATGGTGCTGGCCCCCACGTGTCGAAGGTAGTCGGGCGCTCCTGGGACAAGCACATTGTCTGCCACAATCAAGGAGCCGGGGCCAACCAGTGCCAGGCGCTCCATTGTGAGGAGGTCGGGCAGGTAGCACTGCAGTGTGCAAACAACCCACAAAACCCACAAAACCCACAAAACCCACAAAACCCACAAAACCCACAAAATGACCCGCAGCAGCTCGCAGCCGGCCGCCCCCGCCGGCTTTTCCCTCGCGGAGGTGTTCGCAGCAAAAACCGCTACGGCGCTGAAAAAGGTCGCAGCACAGATCCCTGANGGGGGAGGGGGGCGTCTAGCCAGCGGCATTGTCAAACATCTGGCGGCAGGCCTTGGCAAAGCGCACTAGCTGATCCGTGGGCTGGCGGCTTGGGCACAGGAAACGGTGCAGCGTGAGGGGCTGGGGGGGAGCAAATAGCACGGCATATTGCTGGCGAAGGGGAGAGTACAGAGGGCAGGCAAAAACAATGTGCGCAACGTCCTGCACGCCTTCCTGCGCAACATCCTCCATGCCGTCGTTGCTGCTGCTGCTGCCGTGTGGAGCTGCTGGACAGGCCGGCCTCCAGCTGCTGAATGAGCACCTCTGTGACATTGCATCCTCGTGCTGCTGCCGCTTCCCGGACCCGCTCGGGTTCAACTGCAGGCAGGGCAAGGATTGCCAGACGGGCAGCGAAGTTGGCAATGAGGTGGGGCAGCCACCGCGTGCGCTGGTGGGGCGAAGAGAGAAGCCTGGAAGGAAGGGGCCCGGCGAGGCGCTGTTTGTGCACTGCCAACACACCCCCAGGCAACACAGGCGGGCGAGCCAGCACTCGTAGCAGGCAGGGGAGGGCAGCCCAGGCGGGCAGGCGGGGAAGGCCAGGCAGCCCCACCTGCCCGGTGGTGATGACCGTCTCAATCTGCTGCTGCCGGCGCGCCCGTGCTGCCTGGTGCTCTGGAGGCAGCATGTCAATCAGCTTGTCCTGCACCCAGGCGGGAGGGCAGGCAGGGGCAGGCACAAAATGGAGGGTATAGCGAGGCAGGCGCGGTTGGTCAGGAGCATTTCCGCAAGAGGAATGGGGCTTGCAGCATCGTTGGGTGGCTAGCACGCCAGTGCTGCCGCTTGTTGGGGCCAAGGTGGGCGGCTGCAACCGCAACGCAGGAAGAAGCACCAGTCTTGCATGCCAACAGTGAGCAAGAAGTGTATGCCGCTGCCGTGCACCGCACACACTGTCCGTCCCACGATGCACCAGGCAAGCAACACACGGCATGCTAGGCCAGGGAGCTGACAGGACTGCCCTGCCTGCCCTGCGTTCCCCGCTTTACAAGCCAACCCTCCCACNCCACCACGCATGCGTGGCTTTCCCAGAGTGCATGCACCCGCATTCCTGAGTTTCTTTCTGTTTGTTTCAAAGCCCACAAAGATAAGCTTTCCCTTCTCCGTCCCATGAGTCCTGCTGGCTCCGTGGACCCTAAATGTAATTGATTGATTGATTGATTGAAACAACAGGGCACAGGAAGGGGAGGGTGCGGGGTGGGGGTGCTGGTGCATGATGGTGCAAAGGGATGAGGCGGCAAGGCAGGGCAGGCGCGTGGCAGGAGGTCACTAGCATGTGGTCGCTGGCTGAAACTACAACTGGCCAGGCAGGCGAGCAAGGCAGCCCGGCGTGCGGTGGTCGAGCGCTCCTAGGCAAACCGACCAGAGCGCAGCACGCACAGCACGCAGGCGCCCAGCATAGCATGCACGGCATGGCAGGTGCCTAGCTGGTCCCCCCGCCTCACCGGTTTGCAGTGGTCTAAGAAAACAAAGTCGGCGGCTTCTCCAGGCTGCAGGGCTGCCAGCTGGCGCACGCGTGGCAGCACGTCGCCAGACAAGCCGTTCACAACCTGCACCCGCGCCTCGGGCCCCTCCCCCACAGGCACGCCCGCAAACTGCAGCACCTGCCGAGCCACGCCCGCCTGCATGCCAGGGGCAGGGTGGGCAGGAAAGGGTGACCTCAGTGCATGGCGAAACACACACGTGGTGCCGGGCACACTGCGGTGCACCGGAAGGGAACAGGGGTGCGCTTGACTCTCCAGAAGCCCTAAACGCTCAGGCGTGACTTGGCCACACCCTCGGGTCAGTTGGGAACCGTCTTGGACACCCTGTCTGGCCACGGGCACTTGTTTCAATCACAACTTTATACTTTGCTACAGTACTTGCATGTGCTCCATCCCAAAACACGCCCTGCCGCACACCCACCTGCTCCTCCTCAACCTCCACGCTCACAGCCAGCCCACCTCTTGCAGCCCGGCATGCCAGGTCAGTCACAACCCCGTCCTTGCCCATACCACCCACCCACCAACCCTCACCTGCTCCTCGCTGCCCTCCACGCTGACGCTAAGCCGACCTAAACACCTCCGACATGCCAGTGCCACCCTGGCCAACCCACCCGGCCATTGCCCACCCACCCACCCACCCATCCACACCCGCTCCTCCCTGCCCTCCACGCCGGCCAAGCAGGCAACTTCTAAGACTCTACGGCCCCACAGCGGGCCCCTTCAACGGTCTCTGATCTCCCACCTCAAACCCTCCAGCTTATCCAGCACCCCCACCTGCTCCTCGCTGGCCTCCACGCTGACCAGGCGCCCGCCTGGCGGCAGCTGGCGGTACACACGCATCGCGCCGTACGCCATGAACGTCCCCAGCTCCAGCGCCAGGGCGGGCCGCTGCTCCGCCACCAACTGCTCCAGGATGGCGCCCTTCTCGGGGCCGCACCTGCGATGCATGGAACATGAAGTCATGAGGTCATGGGCGATGTGTGTAGGGAGGTAAGAGCCTGGTGGGGGTTTCCGGTTTAGGGCGGCACCGGATGCTCCAAGGAAGGCTCCGTCATCAGGGCCGCATCTGCAGGGCATGCGCATGCACCATTGTTCAGATCATAAACAGGCCAGTCGCACCACCCGGGCACCGTGCAGATAGGGGTAATGTCAACACTTGTCTTGCTCTGTGAAGATGGGACCCTTCGCAAGCTAATGCCGCCCAGCCCATTCTTCCCAGGCCTTCAGCCGCGTCCTCACCGGTACATTGGGTAGAAGTCGGCAAAGCGGTCGATGGCAGCCAGCACGCTGTCAATGTCGCCCGGAGTGGCGGTGGCTCGCAGGTAGGGCAGGATGTCTTCTGGGGTGACATCTGTGCACATCAGGTAGGGTGCAAACGGGCCAGACGGTGTACATATTGAGGGGCTGCATGCACACACTGAGGGCTGCATGGGGCCCGCTCCCCTCCCCCTAATCACATTGCACTTAGTTGGCATGACAAAAGGCCCGCCCGGCCTGCTGGCGACAAGGCCAGCATGCTGGCACCACCCGCCCCCTCACAAGGGTACTCTGCATAGAAGCTGGATCTGCTGAGGCCGCTGACCCCTCCTGCCGCTGCTGCTGCTGCTGCATCTGCTGCTGACGCCACTGCGGCCCAGGGGGAAACGGCGAGGAGCGCTGCTGCTGCCGCCAGGGCGTGCCGCCGGCCAGAGGTGGCGGCGTGGGTAGGGTGTGCTGCTTCGTCGATGGGGTGCCCTCCTGCTGACTGCGCCGGCATCTGCTGAGCATCGGAACCGTGCCTCGCTTTTGAGACGCAGCGCCGGCTGGCACGTGGCGGAGAGCACCACTTTGCCTGCGCGGTGCTGGCGCGCTGCATGATGCCGTGCTGTTTGTGGGGATTTGTATGCGGAGTGTACCTTGCAGAGCGCACCAACGGCGCGATACACACCCCACCACTGCTAGGTGCCAGCCCCCGTCGACCAGCTCAGCAGGCAGAGCAGCAGTAAGTTCCAAAAGGAGGTGCCAATGTGATGAATGGTTGAATGCATGAATAAGCAAAGTTACAAGTACTTGCATAAAGCTACACTTTTCCAACAGCTGCAGCCACAGCAGGCTGGGGCTACTGCACAGGGGAGGTCGGAGCGCTGCCTGCGGCCTTGAACCTCGCAAGCGCCAGCAGCACCTTCCCCGCCTTCTGCCACCGCTTGCGAGCAGCCACTGCAGCCAGGGCTGTCTTGGAGGGAGACCGGGTGACTGCAGGGGGGGATGCCGCACCCGGCTGCTGGGGCGGCGAAGCAGCACCAGACACAGGGCGAGAGGCACCTGCCCGGGTGTCGCCGCTGCCTGCTGCTGCTGCTGCTGCTGCCGCTGCTGCTGTCGCCCCACTAGTGCCGCCGGGCACAGGTGTGGGCTTGGGCAGCCGGTTCATGCGCTCGTACGCTGCCTGCTGTGCTGGTGCCAGCTCAGCAAAGCAGGCATGGCAAGCGCATTTGCTCTCCAGGCCGCAGCCGCCGCGTGCGCCGTGAGGGCTGATGCGCGTGTGGTGCAGGCAGTACATGCGCTGGCACAGGGCGCAGTAGTGGCTCTGCAGGGGGGCAGGAGTCAGTGGCGGTGAGACGACAGCAAATTGCACAAGCGCCGGCTGCGGGACGCCACACCAAAAGCAGAATCAGAAGCACGCCTCCTGGCCTCATGCTGCCCTCTGGCTGCCATCATGCTGCTTTCAGGAAGCGCACCGCCGGCACCTGCCTGCAGCCCCACATGTGCTCATACGCAACTGGCAGGGCGTAGAAGACACGCAGGGCTGCGAACATCTAGTGTGCAGGGCACCGACCAGAGGGCACGTCACGTCTAAGACTGTTTCGTAACGTTCCCCAAAATGACCAGTGCCAAACCCGCGGCGTATGCCGTGGACACTGCTCACCTCCAGCCGGCGCCGCATGTCGCGCAGGCGGTCAAAGCGCCGGTGGCAGCCCGGGTGCGCGCAGTGCGTCCCCCGCAGAATGGCCAGATGCAGCTGCTCGGCAGCTGCCTCATCCATCTCTGCCACCGCCTCGCCTGCACAGCCCCCATCCAGGCCAGAGCAGCAGCCCTCCAGCTGCATGCTGCTGCTGCTGAAGGGTCGGCTGGGATCTGTGCCGCCCAACAGCTGCGAGCTGCTTCGGCTGGTCAGCAGCAGCGCCTGCCCGCCGTGCCCTTCCGTCTCCCGCTCGCTGCCCAGGCTTGCCAGTGAGGCTTGACTGGTGCCCACCCGCCGCAACCCGCCGGTGCCCCGCCCCTGCTCATCCTGCTGCTGCTGCCGCTGCTGCTCTGCTGCGCTGCAGGCTGCCGCCCCCTGCGCCGCTGCACCCGCAGGCTGCCGCCAGCGGGCTAGCAGCGAGCGCCACAGCGCGCACGCCACGGCGCCCAGCCGCAGCTGGCTGACTTTGAGCACGATAGAGAGAGCCACAACCAGGGCGCTGCTAGCAGCCGACCAGGACCATTTGCTGCCTGCCGCCGCACCCAGGGCTGCCACCTGCCGCGCCGACAGGTTGCCTCCTGCTGCCGCCACCGCCGCTATGATCGCCTGAACCTCAGCCGGCGCCAGGGGCTGCGCCGGCAGCAGCGCCAGTGGCGGCAGCGGCGCCGGCGCCCGCTGCACCGCCCGCACCGTGCATGCTCCGGTGCTGAGCATGAAGGGGCTGTGCCCGAAAGCGCTCCAGGCTGTCAGGCGGTAGCGGTAGGTGCCCTTGGCTGGAGGGGCGTCCATCCAAGTGAATTCTTCATCATCTGGCTCTCCTGCCAGCTCCCACCGCTCTTCAGGAACCAGTGCACACGTGGCACCTGTCAGACGACCACCGCCGCTGCTGCCCGCAAGCGCTGAGTCAGCTGCCACCTCAGCGCTGCTTCCATTCGTGCTCCAGGTGGCACCGGGTGCCACGCGCTGCCGCTGCAGCACATACTTGTGGAAGGCGGGGTGGCCGGGCAGCGGGGGCGCCTGCCAGGCCAGCCGTACTGCCGTCTTGTTGACGGCGGTACAGGCCAGCTGGGCGGGTGCTGCTGGAGGCTGGCCCAGGCCCAGCATGAGGCGCTTCAAGCCACGCAGGATCTGCGGGCAGTGAGGGCAGGGGAGGGTATGGGGTTGGGGGAGCGGGGTTCCGGAGCGGGGTGGGGTAAAGGTGCTTGGGATGAATGTGCAGGTTGCTCTACGCACTCCTGTATGACTGCCCACCTTGTTTCACTTGGACCTAGAGCACAATAAAGCAGGGTGCAAGCATCCGCTGGCGCCTGTCTCCGCCCGGCCAACACACAGCTCCCCTCTGCCTAGCCCCACGCACACCCAGGTGTCCTGCCTCACCCCGCCCCCTCAGGCAGGCCGCACTCATCGCACTGTTCCCTTCACTCACCGTGACAACAAGCTGCCTTCAACCACCCCAGTCCAGCTTTCAACAAAAAACAAAGTTGCAACAACCAAAAGGCCCCCACACCTGCTGCTGGTGCAGGTGCGACGGCACCCCCCAGGGGTCTGCCTGCAGCGCTTCCCACCCAGTTCCCAGCATTCCCAGCAGGAGGGATGCTCAACATATAGAAACACCTGCTGCTGGTGCAACTGGTGCAGACCACCAGGCATCCCAGCCTGTTGCCTTCACCGACAAACAGCCACATGCCTAGGAACCACAAGCAGCCGGCACCCCCGCACCTGCTGCTGGTGCAGGCGTGAGCCCACCCCCAGGTCTGCCTGCAGCGCCGCCCCGCCGTCGGCCACAAGGAATGGGAAGTCGAGGGCGGTGATGGCATTGGCTTTGAAGGCGGTCGCATACTGGGGCAGGCTGAGGCCGTGGGTGACCCACTCCACCACACGGTGGTCCTGCTTGGGGAGATGAGGAGGGGTGGGGAGGGGTGGGGAGGGGTGGGAAGGGCAAAAGTTAAGAAGAGTGTGCCGTCTCAGCTGAGGAGGAAGTGCAGAGAGAGGGATCAGGAGCGGGATCAGGAGAGAGGGATCAGGAGAAGGCAGGAGGCCGAGAGATGGGGGGGTGTGCTTGGGGGGTGCAGGGTGGGTCAGCTGGCAGCAGGCTTGTGACGCAGGGCTGCTGAAGTAAGCGTGGGAGGCGGGAGCGGTCACACGTGTGAAGGGACACAGGTGGCAGTACTGGTGTGACCTCACACTGTACCTCGCTGCGGCACCGGCACCACGGAGCCAGCGAGCTCCCCTGGCACCCTGCATGCAGCTTGCTGACCTCCCCCAAAGCCTACACATCACACCAGGTCGTGCCCAATGCAGCCATGACTGGCAAAGGTGCTCAGCGGCGCACCTGGAGCAGGTCCCGCAAGTGCTGGCGGAGCTCCGCCGCCGAAATGGTCTCGCCCCTGTCTGGGCCGTCCAGCGCGCCCCTGCCGAACGCGGCCGCCTCCCCCGCGCTCCACCCCTCGCTCGCCATGTCCAGGGCCCCTGCTGCATATTTCTCCGCCTCAGCGGCGCTCACTTCACCATCTCGGTCTGTGTCGATAGCGCTAAAGAGCTGATGGAAGCTATACTGCTGTCGGGCAGGCGAAATAGCCTGCTGGGCGGCCGCGAGGCACACCAACAGCAGGACCACAGTCGCCCTTATTATTAGGGCTGCCATCGGCGCTGGCGCTGAGTTGATCAGGTGTTCATGGTCTGCAGAATGACGACAGAAGTCAAGCAATCAGTGAAGGAGCGCCGGGCTACCTGCAGGACGAGCACCGCCGCACAGCGCGCTCAGCAGGCGCGGGCTCGATTTTTTGCCCGTTTTTTCATAACGGGCAAACGGGCTGTTCCTCAAGGCCTGGCAGGCGCCACACCTTCTCACCACCTGCTGCCCTGGCCTCCCCAGACTGTCCTCATCCTCCACATGGCATAGAGGAACCCAAGGCGTACATGCTGGCGGGCGGCTGGCTGGGCAATGCACCCGGGCTGCCGGAGGAGGGCCTTGGCCAACAGGGACGGCCTTGTCCGGGCCCATAAATGGGGGGGGG
>JTEE01000205.1:1139715-1153766 GCA_002896455.3 Chlorella sp. ArM0029B | reverse complement strand
CACCTGCAGACCAGGGCCTTGGGAAGAAAGAGACGACAGGGAGGGCACACAGGGATGGTGGTGTGAGGGCACACAGGGTCGATGTTGGTTGGCGACCGCACCAGGTGGCAGAGACCGGACACCTTTGCCGCGTCGGACACCTTTGAAGCGTCGGACACATTTGCAGCGTCTGCACGACACAAGGGCAAGACGGAGAAAGAGAGAGGAATGACCCGCTTGAGCCCAGCCGGGGCCACCATTGGCTCCGCCGCCTGCCCTAGTTGAGAGCAGGGCAAAAGATCTTCTTGAAAAAAAGAAAAAAACTATGGGGCTTGGGACAGAGGGGCAAACAGGGATGCAGGTGGTTGACGCATGCCGCACCAGCGGGCACCGACGATAGGAGGGGCAACTGCCAGCGGTTGAGAGCTGTGGGCAGCCTGCGGCCACACTACACCAGTTGGTGCGCATCACACGGCATGCAGAGGGAGAGCAGAGCGCTAAGGGAGGCCAGTCACTGGCATTGCTGTGGGCTGTCGACAGGAGGCAGAGGAGGAAACAAAGGGGAAGGCAGGTGCGTCTTGGAGGTTGCTCTTGCAGGTGCACCAGGGGCTTGGGAAGGAGGGAGGCAGGAGCGCAAAGGATGTAGCATAGCAGGAAAGTCGGCGACTGCCGCACCAGGTGGCACCTACGTGACAGTGCCACCTGTGCAGCGTCTGCACGGCACAACAGGGGTAAGGAGGGAGAGACGGGAAAAGCACGCCTGGGCCCCAGCTTGCAGCTTATAAGCGCTGCCGCCAGCTGGCAAAGAGCAGGGAGGGAGGTTGTCTTGAAGCACATCAGGGGCTTGGACAGACAGGGAGGGAGACACCGGGTAAGAAAGGGATGTGGGTTAATCGGCGGCTGCCGCCAGCAGGCAGCTATGTGGCAGCGCCACCTGTGCAGCGTCTGCACGGCACACCAGAGACAGAGAGAGGGGGAGAGAGAGAGCCAGAAGGGACAGGCTCTTGGGGCAACCCCAGCTGGGGGGGCAGGGTGCCCCTCTGCAGGATCGCAGCCTCAACCCTGGCGGCTGGCGGCCAGCTCCCGCTGCCGTGGACCGCATTGCAGGCACCGGCTTGCGGCTTTGGGCGCTGGCTCCTGCTTGGGTGTGCAGGGATCCAGCTGACTCAGCGCAGCCCAGCTGCCGTCTAGCTCTTCTGCAGCTCCTGCTTGACCGCCACCGCCGGCTCCTGCTTGACCGCCACCGCCGGCTCCTGCTTAATTGCCACCGCCCCACCTGCAGAACAGCAGTGGTGGCAGGGAGTGAGCACACGCTGGCTGGGGCAGTGCCGTGTTGAGACGAGAGGCGAAGCGCTGGCTGGCTACGGCAGATGGTGGGCATGAAGAAGTGCTGCACCCAGGCCCTCCAACCCAGCTGCGCAAGCGTGCCGAGCATGGCGGGCCAAGAACAGGGGAGTGTCACGAACGCAGCGGCAGGTCACAGCGGCGCGTCAGTCGGTACAAGCACCCGCCAGCTGCAGGCAAGGTGCAGATGAGTCGGCGCAGCCACCCACCTGCATCGCCCTCGCCCAGTCGCTTCCTGGCAGACGGTCACTCCCCCTGCGGCTGCTGCTCAGCCCTCCCCCGCCTGCCGGCTGAGGCGGCAGGGGCGGGCGCTGGCGCAGCTGCCGATGCCGCCGCAGCAGGCGCAGGTGCAGCAGCCCCAGCAGCGAGCGCGCCGATGGCAGCCGCCACTGCAGCAGCAGGCTCGGTGCGCTCCCCGCTGCCCCTGCTGCGCGTGGGCTGCTGCTGCCCCGCAGGCGTGCCTGCTGCCCTGCTGTCCTGCCTCACGCTGGCCGGGGCGGGGGGCAGAGTGCACAAAGGGGTGCACTGGGCAGAGAGTGATGGGTGGGCAGGCAGGTGATGTGCCAAGGCGGAAGCTGGGCCACAACGTGGGCCATCCAGCCAGGCATGGTTGGGCAGCCTCACCTGTTGGGCTCGGGCATCCCAAGCAGCACTGTGCCCGGCACCCAGTCACGCTCCTCGGTCCACCACACCCTGCACACAACAAGTTAGGAGCATTGCTGGGCTTGGCTTGACTTGCACAGCGGATACGCAGCAGGGAGGCTCACACACACACACACACACACACACACACACACACACGCGCGCACGCGCACGCGCACGCGCACGCGCACGCACGCGCACGCACGCACGCACGCACACACACACACACACTGCAGCAGCATAAGGCTTGCCGGTCGCAGGTATATGCAGCGCCTGTTTTCGATCCTGGGGCAAGCGGCAGGCCAGAGGGCGCGGCGGAGGCTGTGCTCACGCACTCAAGCAGGGGCCACACCTGCTGGGGCAGCTGTGTCCCACCCACCTGATGCGCCTGCCCACCAGCCCGTCCAAATCAAGCTCAGCAGCTGCCACACCCGCGGCTGCCAGGCCAGGCGCGGCAGCAGCAGCGGCAGCTGCCTCCTCAAGCGGCACCAAACCAGCCGCTGCTGCCACAGCCACAGCAGCCGGCCCCGACGCAGCCGCCACTGCCTCTGCCGCTGCCCCTGCCCCAGCCTCCCCTGCTACATCCACTCCTGCTGCCTCATCCGCCACGGCAGCTGCACGCTCCAGCTCAGGCGCTGGGCTGCTTTGTTTTTGCGACAGCGGACGGCCACCTGCCGTGCTGTGTGCCGCTCATTGTTGAGGGCTGTCAGATTGGCCCCCTCTGCTGCCGCCAGGGCATCGATGATGCTGATGCTGCCACGCTTGGCTGTGCAGGCCTGTGCGGTCGACTGCGGCTGCGTTGGCACGGTGCTGCAGCAGCAGCTGTACACACTGCAGGTACTCCTGCTCGTCACTTGGGTGCCAACACAAAGTTGCACCGGCTGCCAGCAGCAGCGCCGTGCTCCCCCTGCGGTCAGCTGCGTCCGTGCTGGCCCCCGTCTCAAGCAGCACAGCCACGCTCGCAGGCCGGGCCCGCCCTGCTGCAGCATCAGCGGGGTGCAACCGTCGACATCAGCTGCCTCTATGTCGCTGCCCGCTGCCAGCAGGGCTAGCAGGCAAGATGGGCCGTACCTTGCTGCCAACTGCAGTGCTGTCTGGCCGTTTGGACCAGCTGCGTGCACGCTGGCCCCCTTGCTGAGCACAGCAGCTCCACACATTTTTCTCTACCGCTGCCCGCCGCATCCATCAGTGCCGTCCTGCCCCAGCCGTGCACTGCTTCGATGTCGGCGCCATGGCTGAGCAGGATGTCCACGCAGCCCGCATGCCCGGCACAAGCCGCCAGATAAAGGGGCGTGACGTCTCCAAAAGGTGCCTTATATGCTCGTGTGTTGATGTCAAACATGCTCCGGATGCAGCAGCAGCGCCGCCGTCAGCGACGCCCCGTCGCCATTAACAGCGGCGGCCTGAACCGCGGTCATGTGGTGCTACCGCCTACAGATCCGCAGAAGCACAAATCATACAGAGTAAAAGAACAAACATGCCCACGAAGGCTCTTGGACTGGCTGATGCCGCCCGGGGCCGCTTCCAAGACAGCGGGCGGCGGCGGCGGCGGCGGCGGCATCTCTGATGCATGGTGTTGAAAGCAGGCAGTCTCAGGAAGGGTCAATTACCACAAGAAGTCAGCCTCAGAGCTGGCGCGCACCTGCTTTAGCTGTGGCGTCTCTCCGTCGAGGCCAGCACAAGGTGAGCTCCAGCAACGCAAACACCGGAACGTGAGCGCGAGCCAGGCGGTTGATCTCAAGGCACAGGTCGTGCCTGCTCAGTGAGTTCCATGAAGCGCGCTGCATTGGGTCCGGCGCAAACTCTAGCGCCCTCCCGCTGTGGTCATTCGTTTCAAATCGGGGCAACCACTGGGGCTGGCCTTGCACCCGGGCCGTGCATGGCCCCCGCTCAGGTCGGCAGGCGGCAGAGGGCAGGCGCCGCTCCGCTCCCCGCCGCTGCGCCCGGCCAAACCTTACAGATGACAGTAAGGGTGACATCAGCAAGTATTTAAGACATAGTTGCCTCCAAAACGTTTGTTAAGCAGGTCGCTGCCCCCTCTGCGTTGCCAATGCTGCAAGCATCCCACCACACCACCAGTCCCGCCACCCCGCCCCCTGCCCCAGGCCAGGCACCACAGCGCTGGCGCAACGTGTGCGACCAGAAGCCCAGCCTGCCGGAAGCAGCTCATACCCACTGGCTGGCTGCACCAACTCCTGGCTGGCAGCACCTGGCTGCAGGCTAGTGGCAGCTGGCAGCAGCTCTGGTCCTGCTGTGCTGGGGCAGCTGGGTTGGCGCCACCGGCCACCCCTGCTGCGGACTTGCATGACATTGGCTGGAGGAGCCTGCTGGTAGCGCTGCCACCGATGCCTTTGCCTGCACGCCCTTGGGCCAGCCGCACCCCCGTGCGCCCCCGCCCTTTCATCCGCCCTACGTGGCCCTGCCTCCCCAATTCATTGCAGGCTGCCCCGCCTGTGCCTGGTGAGCCACCGCTGGTACCACCTCTGCCACAGCCCCACGCTGCTGCACCAAGTGCCGGCCCTGCTGCCCCGCTGGCGCTCCGCCCGCTGCTCCAACTGTTTGATGCTGAGCTAAACTTCTTGAGCTTCTAGGATGGCGCCCCCTGCCAGCTGGCGCCTGGCTGTCGCACCTGGAGCGGCTGGGGTGGGGCGGTTGCCGTGCCCTGCTGTGCTGTGCTGTGGTTGGGTTGTGCTGTGCTGCTCTTGTGACATGCGCAGAATAGTGTGCTGTGCATCCAGACATGGAATGTTCATTGCCATGAGCGCACGCTCTCATTAAATGCATGCAGTCAACTTCACTGAAGCTGTGCCTCATGCACGTCACCTGAACACCGTGAGCTGCCCCTCCCCGACAGCCCGGCCTGCCCCCGCCCCTGCAGTTGCGACTGGGAGCTGCTGACCGCCAGCCACCCCGCCCTGGGCCCGCCAGCCACCCTGCCTCACCCACCTGATGCCCGCCCTCTTTCGGCAGGAGCTGCGCACCCAGCCAAGCCGCAATGCGGGGCTGGCGGTTCTGGCGCTTGCTCTGGCGCTGGGGGTGGGTGCCACCGCCGGGCTGGGGCGGGTGGAGTTTGGCCAGTTGACAACACGGGTGGGAGAATATGTGTTGCGATTGATTGGCGGAGTGGGCTGCTGAGCCTGCTGGCAATGTGGACGGCAGCTGTGCGTTGCACACAGCCGTGGAAGGGATGCAGCTGCTATGCGTGGAATGGGAGGTGGCGTGTCATTCTGTGGCTGTGCTCTGCTGTGGCAGACGCTGCCGGCATGGTGGCCCCACCCGGGCCGCTGCTACCCAGCACCTGCGCAAGAAGTGCCCACAGCTGTGCATCGACCTGCCCCTCACTGTTCACCGCCTGCCTGCCCCTCGCCCTAAACCGACCGCCCTTCTTTCTACTCCCTCCCAGCAGACAATGCGCCGGCATGGTGGCCCCACCCGCTCCGTATCGGCTGCCACCCAGCGCCTGCGCAAGAAGCGGCCGCAGCTGTGCATCGACCTGCCCACCTCCGCCTGCTGCTGGGAGGGCCTGGGGCCCCACTTGGCCAACAGCCGACGATAGCGGTGCCTGGCTGGCGGCAGCTGTCACCCTTTGGCAGCCTCTGTCTTGGCTGGCTAGCGGGGCCCTCAGAGGTGCCTGGCATGCGCATGCTGGCTGGGTGTGGAAGCAGGCAGGCACACGGTAGATGGCCACATTAACCATGCACGTGCCCTGGCATCAACATGCTACGAAAGTGTTGGTGCACCGAGCCCGCCCCGACATGCGCCTGTCGATGCAGCTCTGAGCCGCTGACACACAGCCAGAGTGCCCGCTCATGTTTCACATCTGTGCACTACTTGCATCTGTGCATTGAACAGACGTACACATACGCACACACAGGGAACCACTGGCAGGAATGAGGGCACCGACAATGTGTTGTGAGGCAACCGTCAGCGGCTGAGAGCTGGCGTAGCCTGCGGCCACCCAGCACCAGGTCTTGCGCCTCACACGGCATGCCGAGAAAGAGGGGCACTGCGACTGGCGTGCAACAGGAAGCAGTGGAGAGGAAGACAGAGAGGGAGAGGTGCCTCTTAGATGTGCGTTGTGCAGATCGGAGCTTGTGAACGAGAGGGACGGAGTGGGAAAGAGGTGTGCGGGGAAATCGGCGACTGCCGCACCAAGTGGCATCTGCATGGCAGACACCTGGGCAGCGTCTGCACGGCACGACAGGGGGAGAGAGAGGAAGAGAGGGAAAAGGCCAGCTTGGCCCCCAGCTTGAAGCTTCATTGGCGCTGCCGTTATATGGTAAAGAAAGCAGGGTGTTCGTTTTGGAACACCTCGGGGGTTTGGATAAGAGAGGGCAGAAGGCCATGTGGGTAAACCGGCGGCGGCCGTAACAGGAGGTGGCAACGTGGCGGAGGCAACAGCCCGGAACCACAGCCAGGGTGGGCATGGTGGGCAAAGGGAGGGCAGAGCAAGTTCGGACAGGACGGGAAAAGGCAGAGCTCAGGCCGGATGCTGGCGCTTGAGTGGCCACGTCAGATGGCGGAACATCGCGCGATGCACAGCTAGGCTCACGACGAGTATGCAGGGGCGACATTGCTCTGCCAAGGGTGCCCGCTCGCCTCCCAACGCTTCTCTTTGCTGCCGCCCGCCAGGCTGCTTTGCTTGGTCACAGCGCGAGCAACCAGCGCATGCCCTCACAGGCTCATCACATACTGCTGCAGCAGCTTGGCGGTCAGCTCGGGCCCGGGCGTGCCAGATGGCTCCGCCGCCGCCGCCTGCGGGTCGATCGGAGGCACGCCGTCTGTGCCCAGCCGAAGGCGCAGCTTCCCCCGGGCATTTTGCTTGCCTGGGGCCCTCAGTACTGCAGGGCAAGTGCAGAGCAAGGCAGGGATGGAAGTAAGTACACAGTGAGTGCTGCGGGGCAGGAAGAGTTGCGAGCGGTGCGATGGCGTCCTGCAATTGAACGCAATCTGGGCTATATCAAATCAAATTACATTTAACGTCTATGGAGCCGGTTAGGTCTCACGCGACAGGAGTTTTGTTGGGATGATTGAAGCAAGCAGGTGCGGGTCGGCCAGTGTCAGCGGTTCTTCGTCTAAAGCCCCCATTCTTCGGACATCCAAGCCGCCAAGCGCCAGCCGACCTTTCTTGCCGCGAGAATCGATCCACGGACCTTTCACGAAACTCGCGTTTCTCGGTACTGGGAACAAGCAGTTTAGCCTCGTGCTCAGGAGTGGCACCTGCAGGACACCTACAAGGTTGTCCCCAGTCCTCATCTCCCATGCCGCCCCACTACCTCCTTTCCCACCTGAGAATTCCATCAGGCTGAGCCCCATCTGGTCTGCCGCCGCGTCCAGACGACCAATGATCTGCATGATGACGATGCCGCTCTCGCTGCTGAAGACGTCCTGCCCCACATCCAGCACCAGTTCAGCGGCCGAGGCCCGCCCATCACCGTCCTGCGGTCAAGAAGATGTGGAGCATGGAGAATACGAGAGGTGAGCCAGCAATGACAGTACTGTCCTGTCGTTTTGGACCGCACGCCTCCCCATCTGCCGCCTCTCCCCTCCTGCCTGGTGCTCTGGCTGTGCACGCTGAAGAAGGCTACCGACTGTGCACGCTGCCCCTCTTCCCGTCACCCTTCCAGGTCTGCCCCGCACCTTGATGAGCTTGAAGGAGACCAGGGAGAAGGGAAGGTCGTTGGTCCCCTGCTCGCCTGCCGTGGCCGCCACCTGCTGCTGCTTGGCTGCCTGCTTGTCTGCCTGCTTTGCCATTGAGGCCCGTGCGACGCTGGCGTCGATGACTGCCGCACCAGTCACGGTAACAACAGCAGTCAACAACGCGTTGCCCCCAAGCTGGCTGCTCAGCCGCAGCAGAACAGCTGCAGCAGCTGAATCTGGCGCAACGGCGCACCAGAGGGCCCCTGCACCAAGCAGCACAGCTGGGGCAGGGGAGCAGGGAGAGAAAGAGGCGTGAGAGCGCTAGCGCTGCCTGTCCCACAATGTCCTTGGTGCACAACGTGCCTTGAGGTCAACAAGCTAGTTGTGCATCCCATGTGGGCAGCGCCATCCTCAACCCTTGCTGAAAATCCTGCAGCTGCCTTCTCGAACAACAGGCCGGCCTGTCCCCCCAATTCACTCGCCTCGAGGAGGAGTTCCCCAGCTGCCGACTCCTCACCTGGCCAGATGATGATGTCCAGCTTGGCCATCTTGTCTTCATCCGCCTTGGAGAGCTGCAGATGGCAGGGGCAGCAGAGTGTTAGTTAGTTATTCACATTTAATGTCCATATGGAGCCAGGAACGGTCTCACGAGACGGGATACTTGTTGGGGTGATTGAGGCAAGCAGGTGCAGGTCGGGCAGTGTCAGCGCTTCTTCTATTTTGAGGTGCTGCACGCGGTTGCGCTCGCGGTTGCGCTTCTGGCAGCAGCGTGCCAAACAGTGCTCAATAAGCACCCTGAAGCACTGGAAAGGCAAGCATGCTGGTGCTGCACCAATCCAGGGGGTGCACGTCTGCTCACCTCGGACGTGTCCTCGACGGCCCCCGCCTTGTCATCCCGGGCGCGCGCCGCTGCCCGCCGGCCCAGGCGAAGCCTGGGCTGTGCGCTGCCTCTGACTGCGCAGCTGCGCCCCTGGGCCGTGCACGTGCCGGCTGGTGCGCATCTTGGTGCCGGCAGCAGCTGTGAGCTTGCTGCACAGAGGCGCAGGCTTGTGCGGGGGGCCGCACGGGCAGCCACAGACGACATACATGCACCCTCAAGGTGATGGGCCTCTGCAAATGATCAGACGAGGATCAGCGGTCCTCGCTGTGCTTGATGTCAACAGAGCTGCTTGGTGCTTTCCTCTCTTCCGTCTGGCACACTCTATTCAACAGGTCAGGCGGCCGGTCGGCCAACGATGTGAGTGTGTCGGCTGCTTTGTGGCAGCAGCCTTGGACCAACCTCCTGAGCTCCTCAAGGCCGGCTGCACTGTGTGCTGCCCGCCTTGTTCTTCTGAGCCATGTGAGTTTAACAATGGACGGAGTGGAGTGTTGGGGCAGGGAGACAAGCGTGAAGCTGGCCCGCCCGACGGCTGGACTGCGGCGCTATTGAGGCAGCGGCAGAAAGAGGGCCGTCCGAGAGTGAATATGAAGAGTTGCATGCACTCGACGCGCCCCTGCTCAGGTCCACACATGCATTGATATGCGGCTGCACAGAGGCGTGGCTAAAGAGCAGGCATGGCGGCAGGGCTGCCCTGGCTTTGGCCTTGCCGGCGCTGCCTGCGACGTGCAGCACACCTGGCGCAGTTGCCCTTTGGCCGCTCCTCTGACCTGAGTGCGCTTCACACACATCGCCCCCGCCGCCACCACCTCTGGCGCTGGCGCTGGCCGTCTGGCGCCCAGCCACCGTCCTCACCCCCACCGGATGTGCAACACAGGTGGGGCCGTACAGGAGGCCACCTCTGCCCCTCAGCTGCAACCCTGCCGCTCAGCTGCCTCACAGTCACTGTAGTAAAGTGCCGATGATGTGGGCAAGTGGCTGCCTTTGAAGTCCGCCAGCCATGCAGGCATGCCGCTGGCAAGTTGCTGTGGCACTGCATTTGGCGCTGCTGTCTGTGTCATACAGGTCAGAGGAATTTGGGGGGTCCCCGTGCGCTGAGAGTGCAGCAGGTCGCGAGGCACGTGCCACGCATGATGCGCAGCCCACCCTCTCATACCCCTCTACCCTCAAGCTGCCGCTGACCTGCCCTATCCCCTCTCCCATTTAATGTCTGCCCAAACCCCTTCCCCTCACGTGCACAGTGCCAGGTGGTGACATCTGGGTCGCATGTCGGGACCAAGTTGGAGCTGCTCCACCTCTGGTCTTCACACCTCTGTTATGCGACGTGCTGATGTCACAAACGCTCATCACAGGCCTCTGCCTTGTCCTGCCTGTCACTGCATGTGGCCACCCACCCGCCTGCTGCTGCCCTCCCCTCTACCCCCCTGCCACGCTCGCTGCGCCGCAGGCGGTGTACCCTTCGTGTGCAGCCTTACCTGCTCCACATCGCCAGGCGGCGTTACCTGAGGTGGAAGGCGGCATTGCTGGAGGCCCTCAGCACTTCGTGTGTGCGACGGTATGTGTCCGGCGCTAGGTGTGTGTGCCTGTGTGTGCGTGCCTCATGATATGTGGCCCGTTCTGCACTGCCCTGCCCAGCCCCTCGGCCCCTTTACTTGCGAGGTGGAAGCCGTGCCTCTATTTGCAGCCCGAACTGACACCCATCCTCTCTCCCATGCACCGCACCCGTCTGTCAGGGTTGTTGTAATGGGCAAGCTTCTGTTTATCACCAGGCTGCGCCCCAGCAGGCAAGTGGCAGGCTGCCCGTTGCCCGCACCTCCCATACTAACAGTCGCAGCGCAAATGGGTAGAAATATGGTACGGGGGGCGTCACAGTGGCCGTTTGAAGCCTGACGCCCCTGGGAACTCTGGGAAAGCAGCAGGACTTGCCCGGCTCTCCCCCTCCCTTCTCTTTGTGCATCATAAAAAGGGTTCTGACCGGGCGGCGGCGGCGGCGGCGGGCCGGTTAGGCCCAAACCCCCAGAACCGGCGTGACCTGAAGCCTGACGCCCCTTCGGAGCCCATCAAACCAGTGCTGCGCGGGCCTATGCGCCGCTTAGTTCTAGATCCAAGGGGGTGTTTCGGTACCCGATAAGCCCAGCAGGCCTTGTTAGCGCGCACAAGCCGCGCTTGAGCAACGGGGTGTAACAGCGAGGGCACTCCGATGCCAGTAGAGGCGGGGCGGTGCCCATTTAATGTGCCCTCATCTCATGGGTAGCGCTCTTCCCAGCTCTTCGTATCATACATGCAACATGATGTTGCATGAACTACACCCTGCAGAGGTGTAGGTTGAGCTGATCCTCCTGTTCAGCGGCGGCCAGCCGGATGCTGACATGGCAGAAGCTTCCTGGCCGCCTTCACCCTCCAAATGGTGAGCTGCTGGACACTCGTTGCACATCACACCAGTCGTGCAGGCTGCTTGGCACGGCAGTGGTGCTGCAGCCGTCAACCTCGCAATGATGAGCGGACGGGCACTCGCTGCTCAGCACGGCAGCGGTGCTGGCAGCCAGAACCARCCTTGCACTAGCAGCAGGTGCAGGCGGGTGCCACCACCCTTGGCATCTGCATCATCACCTGCCTGCCACCTGGTGCACCGCCTTGCGCACCGCCTTGCGCACTAACCTTCTGCCGGCTTGGCACACTGGGTTTCCGCGTGTGCAGATCTCGGGGCAGAGCGTGGATTCCACATAGACCGGCGCGGCACTGGCCAGCTGCCAGAGCCTCCTGAGGAGAAGGAGAAGTGAGGTGGGGTCAGGCAGGGTGCCAACAAGGTCGGCGCAACACCCTTGCACGTGGGGTCTGCAAGTGCCACATGCACCCAGGGGCGCATGTACTGCACATCATGAAGACGCCTGTTTTCACCTCACCTCCTCCCTGCTCTGCATTGCACGAGTGGGTACTGCCGGGAGGCGAGCACCCCCCAAGCAGCATTGATGCAGCCGCCCACACACTGGCAGCAGAGGAGGGCAGCGATTCAGATGAGGAGGAGCTTGGAGCAGCGGCCTCTAAAGAGGCTGCCACAAGAATCGAGGCAGCACTGCGGTGGGGCATGCAGCAGGAGCAGCAGGCACTGCAGGCACAGCAGGCACAGCTGCAGCGCGGCGCTGAGTGGCTCCTGTCTGCAACAAGCCACTCGCTGCCAGGCAGGCAGCAGTAGGGTGTTGAAGAGGCGGCTGCTAGGGCGGCAGCCTTCCTGCCGGCACCCGCGGCGCGTGGTGGCGGAAAGGCCGCAACTGCCGCCCGGTGCCGCTGGCAGCCGCACTAGCAGCGGTGGTGGACAAGGCACTGTGGCGTGTTCATGCCAGCTGCTGCTTCCTCCCAGCAGCATCAATCGCTGCAGCACGGCAGCAGCAACCGGTGGGGACCGCTAACATTGTAGCTGAGGCACAGCAGGCGCGAGACTTTCCCGCAGTTGAAGAGCTTGCTGGCCTGCCCATAACGGTGGCAGTTACATATGATCAGCTGGCAGAGCAAGCAGCAGCAGCGGCTGAACAGCAGCACCAGCGCAACCACTGTTTTGGCCTGGCCCCCATTGCGGCCTGTCTTGGCAGCCGGCACCGGTACAGCTTCTGCCGGCGGGGGTGGACGGGCCGGGGCACTGGCCACCTGGCGCTGCACCGCAGGCTGGCCCTACTCCCCACTGCGCCTGCATGGCGCCTCTGCCAGGGACGGGGCCTTCCCGCGGGCCGTTTCCTCTGCTCTCTGCTGCCTGCCTGCCTGCCTGCCTGCCTGCCTGCCTGCCTGCCTGCCTGCCTGCCTGCCTGCCTGGCCTGCCTGTGGTCTCTGATTGGGCTGCGGGCGCGCTGCTGCAGCGGCAGCCAGGCATGCCCCGCACGAGCAGGAGCAGCCAAGCGGTGCAGGTGCAGCGGCGCCGGCAGCCCCGGCAGCAGCTGCAACATCAGCAGGTGCCACACCAGCAGGGCTGGCAGCTTGGGCCCAGCAGGCCCAGCAGGCACCCAGCAGAGGTGGTGGCGCTGCAGCTACACCAGCAGCCGCTGCAGGAACAGGTGCAGCTGCAGGAACAGCAGCAGCAGGAACAGCTGCCGCTGCAGGAACAGCAGCAGCAGCACCTGGCGGTGCCGTTGCCAGTGGCGGCAGCAGCAGCGGCAGCACACCGCATCAGTTGCTGGTGGAGCTGCTGCCGGTGCTGGAGGCCAGTGGGCTGAGCCCAGACGACATCGAGCGCTTCTCTTTTGCTTTCCTGCACCCACTGCAGGGGCTGTCGCTGCCGCTGTTTCCATGAGCGCAGGTGCTGGACAATGCCAGCCTGGCAATGGGCCCAGGGGTGGTGGCCTGCGTGGAGCCTGTGATCCTGCCAGGGAGTCTGGCGGATGGCTGCAGTCCGCACAGGTGGGGGTGAACAGAAACATTGGGCAGAGGGAGTGGGCAGTGATGATGGTGGCAAAGTCGGGGGCGGTGGTGCCGGCATTGCATGCCTGGACGTGTGCTTCTTTTGGCCATGCAATCAATACCACTAGCGTGGAGCACTGGTAGTACCCCCCTGCCTGCCTGCCTTCCGTATCCTGCCTGCCTGCAATGCCTGACAGCATTGCAATGCCCCTCGTTCCCGCGCAGCTGCTGCAAGCTAACGTGCCAGCGTCTCAAGAGCACTAGCTGCTGGTGCGGCGGCAGGGAGAGGAGCTGGTGGGGCGGGCGCGCGCTGTGCACAGAGTTTGCGCTGGTGCCAGCACTGGCGAAATTGGCTTACGTGCTGGGTCATGAGGGCAAGTGCCCAGGCAGCCCTTCGGCATATTGTTGAGGTGAGTTGAGGAGGTGGCTGGATGTTGCTGCAGGTGCGGTTCTCAAGCAAGAGGCTTGTTTCCTGGTGGTCGGGACTGGCAGGTCCAGTGAGCTCTCGGTGGGCGGGCGCGGCGTGCTCTGAAGGAGCATGGCCTGCTGAATGGGTGCCGTTCAAGTGCCCCTCATCCGCTACCGGCCAGCCATGTGTGTGGCAGCCCTGCCAGCACACCGGTTCTCAGGACGCGGGGCACGCCATGTCCTTCCAGGGAAGATGACGGGGCGACGGCTGGGAGGCGGCCGCTGCAGCCGGCTGTTATTGCTGCGCGGCTGCTGCTGCTGCTGCTGCGACTACTGCCGCGGCTCGTCGGCGCCCGAGCGCCGGGGCTGGCGAAGCCCCAGGCAGCGCCCGGGCTGCTCAGCCCCATGCTGCCCGGCCCGTGTTCTAGCGGCTGAGGGAGCGGGGCGGCGGGGTGTCTTGCCGGTGGTACTGCTGGTGCAGCGCCCGGTACTGCGCAAACGCCGACGGAAGCTCCTCCTCATCTGACACCCCACCACTACCTGCGCCCCGCACTCCTCCGCTGCCGCCAGCAGCCGACACCAGAGCTGCCGCCGCCGCCGTCAGGCCCAGGCTGCCGCTGCTGCGTGCCGATCCCCCTGGGCTGGCGGACAGGAAGCTGGAGGCATCGTCATCCCCCACGGCAGATTCGTAGCCGTCCTCTGGGTCCGACTGCTCCAGGCCAGCGGCAGCCGCGGCAGCCGCCGCCACCTCCAGCTTGGCAGCCTCCCAAAGCAT
>JTEE01000205.1:1109765-1123627 GCA_002896455.3 Chlorella sp. ArM0029B | reverse complement strand
CCACTCACTGGCCCACATTCTGGTGGAGGCGGCGGCACACCAGGAGTGGAGCGTGCAGCAAATGCTTTGGGAGGCGGCCAAGCTGGAGGTGGCGGCGGCTGCCGCGGCTGCCGCTGGCCTGGAGCAGTCAGACCCAGAGGATGGCTACAAGTCTGCCATGGGGGACGACGATGCCGCCAGCCTCCTGCCCGCCAGCCCAGGGGGGTCGGCTCGCAGCAGCGGCAGCCTGGGCCTGACGGCGGCTGCGGCTGCGGGGGGGGCGGCTGCTGGCGGCAGCGGAGGAGTGCGGGGCGCAGGCAGCGGGGCTGCCTCGAATGAGGAGGAGCTGCCGTTGTCTTTTGCGCAGTACCGGGCGCTGCACCAGCAGTACCACCAGAGGCAGGACACCCTGCCGCGCTCCCTCAGCCGCCTGATGGACCACGCGGTGAGCAGCCCGGGTGCTGCCTGGCGGCTGGGCAGCCCCGGCGGTTGGGCCGCCGCCGAGCCGCGGCGACAGTCCCGAGTGGAGGGCCGCCCGCATGGGTCGCCCGCATGGGGGCACGAGTGCTGGACCGCGTTCCAGCCCTCAAAGGCACAAGCTGCCCACGCTCCCTGCACCCACTCCACCCATGACTGTGGATTGCATACGTGCATCATCCCATTAAAGATAATGACAGGCTGTGCAAACAGGCATCCATGTGTGTGCAACCTGGGGCTACAGAGAAGAGGTGAAGGCAGGGACTGCATGGTGCAAACGAGAGACGGAAGGGGCTCTCGCGGCATGTTGTCGGACATGCAAGCCCAAAGAAAGCATGCAGTGGGGCGGTGTTGGCAAACGGTAGGGATGTGAGGCACGAAGAGAGAGGCAGAGCGTGAGAGCACCAGCCTTGGTGGGGGCGCGCGGGAGGAGGGAACAACCGATAGGAAACGGGCGCGACGACCGGAGTGGTTGGGTGCTAGATGGCGCAGCCCGCACATAAGCAGCATTAGGCACAGACCTACAGCTCGTTCGAATAATTGGTAATTGGGAACTCAATCGGCAGACCCGGCTTGCGCTGCTGTGCCTGCTGGCACGCAGTCTCCAGCGCAGCGCTGCGTGGAGCCTGATGCATGCGCACGCGCTGCAGCGGCGCGTGCCTGCCCGCCCAGCACGCCACTGCCACCCTGCCCTCTGCTTCGCCCGGGCGCTCCCAATCATCATTACTCAAACCTTGCACGAGTCTTGGAAATCATAAGTTGCAGCCGCCTCACCGCCGCCACGTGGTGCCGAAAGGCACAGGAGCCTGTGGGAGGAGGAGTGCAGTTATGGAGCCAGCGTGGGAAGCATCAGGCCGCCTGAGGCTGCCTGGAGGGCACGCACAACAGGGCGCATGCAATATTTGTGTTGCAAGGTGTGCCTGGGCCTGGATCCAAGAGCCTGGTAAGAGCCAAATCTGTGGCGTACTGTGGCATGCAACCCGCACGCACGGGCAACTTGCTTGAAGCACGCACCTGTGACTCCCAGTGCCTCCCCAACTTCCTTGAACGTTCGCTGCCTCCCATCCAGCAGTCCGTAGCGCAGCAACAAAACCCGCTGCTGTTTGACAGTCAGCCTGCAGCGGCAATGGGCGGGACAAGGTCAGGGACAGCCCCAAGCAAGCTAAACTGCACTTTGCGACATGTCCTGGGCTCACTACTCTCATGCAGTTTGCTGGCAGACCCCCCCAAGCAAGCATCCCCACAAACCCTGGCACCGGCCCTTGCACGGCCGCGGCATGCCACGCACCACGCCTGAATGATGCTGATCAGATATGTGCGCAAGTCCTCCTGTTGAGCCTGGGCATCAGCTTCGCATGCTACATCCTGCAGGCAAGGCAACAGGCACTTGCAGAGGAGGGGTGATGGGGTTGTGGGTGCCCAAGTGTTGCAGAGGCTTGTGCCAACTGATGAGTGGCCGGCACCCACTCCTGCGAGCAAACACTCAGCAGCAGCAGGCCCAGAAGCCTTCCCAGCAACTGCATACCAGTGCTGCGTCTGTCGACCGCCCTCGTCTCAGCCCGCGCAGCCGCACAGTATAGCTGCATGGCGTGTGGTGCGAGGGGAAACGTACACAGCAAGGCTCAAAAGTGACCCACGCTACTCAAGAAAGGCCCAGCGGCCTTCGCGCAAGGCACTGGCATGCCACATGGCTCATTGAGCACAGTGTTGTGGCAAGCCCTTGCTTTTTCGGGCGTGGAGTCTGCTTACCGCAAACAATCTCCCGACACAGACCCTGCGCAAGAGGAGCGTATTGCTCAACGCGCAAGTGCACACCTGACATCAAAGCTGCAGTGCGCTGCCATTGCCTCAATGCTGGGGTGCCTGCCCTGAAGCTGGCTGCTCAGTACCTCTTCAGCGTGCCGTAAGCGGAGCAGATCTGCTGGGGGCCAAAGCAGCGCTGGAGAGGGACACGAGGAAGCTGGAGAGGGACACGAGGAAGCTGGAGAGGGACACGAGGAAGCTGGAGAGGGACACGAGGAAGCTGGAGAGGAAGCTGGAGAGGGACACGAGCAGCAGGAACCTCTCTGTCCGCCATCCATCTGTGGCCCTGCGTTGGCATCGTGATAACCGTCTGACCTTGCCAGCCTACTTCAAACCTTCCTCCACTCTATGCTCTCAAGCTCACCAGAGTGCACACGCTCAGGCACCTGCACCGTGCGAGAGTGTGTCATCACAGCACGCTCCATTGCCTGCAGCAGGGTCAGGCATGCATGTATGCACGCGCACGCATCACTCAAGTTGCGGCGGATGAGCGAGGAGGGCGGTTGAGAGGGCAGACAACGGCACCATGTGCGAGTCTGCCACTGCGACTTCTTCACCGGTGGAGGCACCTCAGGTACTTTGGCCTTTGCGCGGCGCACCCGCCAGATTGTGCGCGCAGAATGCTGGGAGAAGCGCGAGCCAGTGTCAGGGAGGAAGCTGGCTGCCGCACGCTCCATCGCTGCCATCCCCTCTGCCACCAGATCCTGCACCCACCCACATGGAGTGAAGGGAAGGGACACTTCAGTGCACTGCGTCAGACGGGCAGAACAAGCCAAGGTGCAGCTCACGTGTTGAGCACACCCTGCGGCAGAATGCGCCATGCACAGTGCCTGGGAGCCAGGGGGGGAGGCATCCCACAAACCAGTCGCACTCTTGAAGAAGAAGAAGAAGAATACGCCCTTTGGCGTGGGTTGAGGAAACCAGCGGAGGAGCACTCTTGCTTCTGGTCCCATCCGACACACACCTGGGCGCTCACGCCCTGCCCCTCGAAACTCTGTGCCATTTTGACCACACGAGGGCGATTGGCTTCCACCAACTGCACACTGGCTGCTGCTGCGCCGACGCCGCCTGCAGAGTAGGGGCTTGTAGGGAGTGCGAGAGGAATGCTGAGGTGTGCGCGAGGTAGATGTGTGCACTCAAGGTTAGAGAGAGGCGCAGACAAAATGCTTGAGCACGTGCAACAGGTCTCCAAGCCTCCGCACTGTCCCACTCAGAAGTCCCCTCTCCTTTGGTTCTCCACGTCCCAAGGACACTCAATGGCTGGCTCTCACCTGCCGCCACGCGTGCCGCCAGTGCCTGCTCCTCAGCAGAAGACAGGCACCCAGGCCCGCGCCTGCTTGGGGGTGCACGCACCAGCTGTGTCACCACCGTGGACTTGGCTGCTGTCGCTGTTGCCTGTGGTCTGCAGGATCTGAGCTGGCGCTGCCTGCGCCGCTCACGCACAGCAGCGGTTGAGGTGGCGGATGGGGAGGCAGCAGGCTGTGCAGCTGCGGCCGCTTGAACGACCGCAGCCTTCTGCTGCCCCTGCTTGTCTGCGCCGCTGAGAATGCTGGCAGTTTCCTTGTGGGGATGAAAAGGAACCGCGTTGTTGAGCGAGTCATGAGGCTGCTCGAGCTGAAGGCGGGCGGGCGCGCGCTGGTGGGGCGCTGGCCGCGGCTCCTGCGGCGCCCCAGTCAGCCCGCCATCCTCAGGAGGCTGTTGGCACCGCACCTGGATCCCATATGACCTGTCCTTGAAGAAGCCGTGGAACGGCGAGCGCGGCGGCTGGGCGAGGAGGCCCGAGGAGTGCCCACATGTGTGGCCCGCCAGCCCGGGAAGACTTGCGCGCGTCGCGTTGCGCAGCGCCATGCTGACACGGGCACCGCACTGCCGCTAGATAGTGCGCTGCTTGAGGAGATGTTAGAGGCTTGAAGGGGCCGCGGTGCGCCTCGAGCGCTCGGCACGCTTTCACGGAAGCCCCCGCGGGCTTGGTTGAATACAACAAGAACGGTGCCAATCGTGCGCGCTGGTGCGAAGGATGGTGCCAGCATGAGAACCTTGGGAACTGGGGTCAGAGTGCGCCGCCGCCGCGCTATGGTCCTGCCACAGCGCCGCAGCGGCACAAGCCTTGAAGTGCACCTTGAAGTGCACAAGACTTGAAGTGCATCTGTTTGCCCAGCAGTCAGCCAGAATCAAACATCGGGGCAAACGCCGCACAAGTAGTTTGGCGGAGTTTGGCGCTCAAGCCTTGCCGGACTGTTAGGCCAAAGGAACTGGATTCTTAGATGAGGCTGCCCCCCCMCCCCCCMAAAATTTGCTCCCCCCAGGGTTCGTTCGTTGGTAGGGAAAGAAGGAGAAAAAGGAGAGAGAAGAGGAGGAAAAGAAGGAAAGGGAGGAGGGMAAGAGGGAAGGGAGAGGCGGGGGGAAAAGGGGGAAACAAGAACGAAAAGAGGAGAGGAGAAAAAGAGGAGAGGAAAAGAGAAAGAAGGGAACAGGAGGAGAGGAGAAGGGAACAGAGAAGGAAGAAGGGGGCAAAGAGGATAAACGGGAGGGAGGAGAAGGAGGAAGGGAGAAGAAGGGGAAATGAGGGTACCGGTGAGCAACTTGGGCAAATGGCAGGCGGCAGCAGCCAGGGGGCAGGGTGGTGCATGCCAGCGCCGGCGGTCCAACAACAGTGAGGGGGAGGAAGCCGAGGAGAACGCAACCACCGGTATGGGGAAGGAGGAGGCAGAGGAGGAGAAGGCGCCCAGCTCAGGCAGTGGCCGCTGAGCGCGGGAGAGGAAGGGGCGCGCAGGCGCCACGTGCGCGGCGTGCCATCCAGCATCCGCCTGCCCCTGTATCTTTGTGTGATGCTCACTAAGTCCCTGTATTCCTGTATGAAGCTCAACATGCCCATGCACAGTGGTTACCCATGCCGCATGGGTAACCACTGCTAGCGGCTACAGAGGCAGAAGGAGGCCCAGAGGGGTGTTCCGAAGCAGCAACGTATGGGGATCAACGAACAAAATCTCCCCTCCCCCCCCTCAGTTTGCTGCCAGGATGGCCAGCCTCATCTAAGAATCCAGTTCCTTTGGCCCAACACGGCGGTGCGTGCGGGCTGCTGCCGGGAGAAAGGGGCCCCACCCAACGTTGGGTTAGCCATTTCGCCCACAACCTTTCGTAAGGGCAGGTTTGTTCGCAACTCTCCCTGGATCCTTGCAGTCCCCCCGCCATAATGGCCTCCCTCCCTCCGTCCACCCACACCACCGCAAGTCTTTCACGGCTGTTTTACATGCCAGCAGGTTCACACGCCGTTCTGAGGCTGTGCAGGAAAAGGCAGCTGGGCGGCTTGAGAGGAGCACAAAGGGAGGAAGGCAGGGTTGCGCGTGACCGCGATAGTAGTGATGGGTTGTGGGTTGTATGAAACGAAAGAATGATCAAATTGCAGCTTGGGAGCTCAGAGGAGGGTAGGGTTCGTTGAGGGATCGGTGCTGCAATACAGGGGAGCAGCGGATGGGTGGGTGGGCGGGCTGGTGCCAGCCACATCATTCGTAGGCTGTGCAAGAATCCAAAACGTTGGCAGGAATGGCAGGCAGAGAGGTCCCTGCCCTGATCATGTGGTGCAGATGAAATCGAATCGCCTTGAAACAGGCGCGCGGAAAACTAGGGGAAGTGCTCTCCGGCACTCCCCCGGGCGCATGCCGCTCCCAGCGAGCGGTGAAAAGAGCAGTGTGTGAGGTCCGCCCCAGCGGTACAGGGGCACAGCAGCCCATCAGGCCCAGCAGTACAGCGGTACAGCAGCCCAGCGGCCCAGCGGTACAGCAGCCCATCAGGCCCACGCCGCCATCATATCGCCAGCCGCACCGCCGCCGGCTGCGCCTGCGGCAATGTTCTGCAACTGCATGAAGTCGGATGGGCTGTCCAGGCTGGTGCTGGCCTTCTTCTTCTTCTTGCTAACCTTGCTGGGCGGAGCAGCGGTGATGCTGCTGATGCCGGTGCTGATGCTGGGGCTGAGGCTGGGGCTGGAGATGCTGGTGGTGCTAGTAAAGCTGACGCCGGTGCTGCTGATGAAGTTGGTGCCGGTGCTGGTGCCGCTGGTGCTCTCCGGTGCGGACATGTCGGCACGCAGGCGCTGCTCAGCGGCCATGCACAGCTGAGAGGCACGGGCGCCTGCAGGAAGGGAGAGGGAGGGGCAGTGCAAGGTTGGAGCACAGCGTGCGGAGCGGCAGGCAGGGAGAGGGAGGGGCAGTACAAGGTTGAAGCATTTCGTGCGGAGCGGCAGGCAGGGAGAAAGCAGCAGGGGGCATGCTCGTGTGTGGAGTAGAGTGTGCCTGGGGCTGGCTTAGCACAGCTGGGGACATGCAGGAGTTTGTGTCTCTCACAAACCCGACACCATCAGTGCCAGTGCGCACCTGAGACTCCCAGTGCCTCCCCAACTTCCTTGAACGTCCGCTTCTTCCCATCCAGCAGCCCCCAGCGCAGCGACACCGCCTGCTGCTGCTTGACAGGCAGCCTGCAGTGGGCAGCGGGCAGAGCATAGGGAAGGGCTGGCTTGAGAAAGAACGGGTGGCGCTGCAACAGTGCCTGCAGCCGCTCGGTGCGCTCACTGCCTGGACCCAGTGAGAATGTGCTGTGCAAAGTGTGCCTCCAGCACTGGGGAAGGTCGCCAAGAATCGTGAGCCCGCACCCCCTGCCCACTTGCCAGCAAGCTGTGCACAGAGGTTGCAGGGTTGCACCGGCGGCTGTGCACACCCCGTAGGCCCCTTCGTCCTGCCCAATTGTTCCCCTGCATGCCAAGTCAAAGGCCCTTTTGGGTGCAGTTGCGTGAGAGCACACAGCTAGGCTACCAGGCTCACCCTTGCAGGAAGCTGTGCAGCTGCATTTGCAGCGCCTCAAACCGCTCCTGGCGCTCCCCCTCTTGCACGTCGTTGTCGCACGCACCGTCCTGCAAAATGGGACAAGGCGGGGCACCGCAGGAGCGTGAGAGTCAGAATAGGAAGCGTATGGCTGCCGGGGTGTGTGTTTTCCGTGGTCAAAGACAGGCTGCAGAACATCAGCTCTGTGGACGATGCTCCAACCATTCAGCACACCCGGTGCCAAAACCACAACTGCCCAGTGCCCAGGACCCTCCTCACAACAGAGGACACTGCTTGCTTTCCAACAAACCCTCCCCCAGCCCTGTCCCATGCACGACACCGATCTCTGGCTCCCCCCTGAACTCGCAGTGCAATTGATCGACTGTTCAACTTCTCGATTGATTGACTGCTTGCTTGGTTCCTCACCAAGGCTAGCGCGTCCGCCACCGCTGCGTCTGCCGTCTGGCTCTGCCCCTCTGCAGAGGCCTTGGCGTCTGCCGAGCGCTCGCCTCGCATTGTGCGCAAAGCCCGCGCGGCACGCCTGCGGCGGTGACAGGGGGAAGCAAGGGGGGGGCTGGTGGGAAGAGCTGGCTACTGTTGACAGACCTTTGCCGGCCTTTGTGGGGCACGCATACATAGGCATGCGTTGCACGCACAGCACGGGGCATAGCAGGAGTCCCCAGCAGGCAAGCCAAAGGCACGCTGCTGGCTTCCTGGCGGCGGTGGTATTGCACAGGCAGTGCAGCATGGGAAGCAGGGGCAAAGCATGCACACAGCGTGCGCAGCATGCGCAGCGTGGGCTGGTGCGCACCTAGGGGTGAAGCCGCAGCGTTTCGCCACTGCATCAATGCCGGGCTCCTGCCCCTGCATCTGCGCACGCATCTCGTCCCGGGCACGGTTCAGGCAGCGCATGTCTGCAAATAGAGGGCGGGGCAGCATGTGAGCAGGCGCACAAACTTTGACCTTGCAGCACTCCCTCTCTCTACACGTCCTCGTGGACTCCTGGCGTGGCAGATATAAGCATGCTGCTTTTGCCTGCGCCAATGCTGCATTGACTGCATATGCCCGCCTCTGTATGTCATGGCTGCCCCCTCTCCAGCTACACTTCTCGTTCCCTGTTTGCCGCCCTCCCAGCGGGCTTGCACGCCACCACAGCGCTGCCGCCGTCCGGCTGTCACACTCACCGGCATACAGCGAGTCGGGGAGGCGCACGTTGCGAGAGTACTGGTGCACCCCACGCTGCATCGACTGCGGGGGTAGGGAGGGTGGGGGAGGTAGGCTTTGAGCAGTCAGGCAGCGAAAGGCAGGAGATGGGGGACGGTGGCAGACATGCCGCCAGCGGGATGATGTGCACGCCCACGCCCGCAGCGGGGTCTGTGGCATGCCAGCAAGCTAGTTTGTGGGGCATGCCATCCAGCCCAAGATGTATGGAATGCGAGCCAGCCTCAGAGAAGGAGAGGGAGCTCACCCGCCACACAGAGAGGGCCGCAAAGGTTGCAAACCGCGCATTGCCGCCTGGGCGGTAGGCGGCTGCCGACCGCTCGAGAGCCTCAAGCCCCTCAGCAACCAGGTCCTGCAATCACACAAGGGGTGGCACGATAAAAATGAGGTGACAGGGTGATCAGGAAGATTGCTAAACGAGAAATGTTGGGTGCAGGCCACGGGCCATGCCTTCAAAACAAACAAAAAGCCTATGTACGCCCTGCCTCTTGTGCCCACCCACACACCTGAGTGTCGACGCCCCGCCCCTCGAAGCGCCTCGCCAAATGGTGCACCAGAGGCCGGTTGCTTTCCACCAGCCGCACCACAGCTGCCGAGGCTGCGGCGCCACCTGCGGAGGGTGGGGCACGGCGGGGGGTGGGGTAGGTGCGGCGGCACTGTGGTAGAGGTGCGGTGGCTGGGCAGCAGTGTCATTTGCAAGGCTGGGTGGTGCTCTAGGAAACTGAACAGGTGCCTCTTGGGCAGGAGGGCGGCCCACAACCCAAGGCAACCATCAGCTGGCCCCACAGCGCCAGCCATCACACCATCTTAAAAGCACGTCCTACTAAGCAAGGAGCTCCAGCCCACGCACCTGCTGCCACTGCTGCTGCAAGCGTCTGCTCCTCGCCAGCACTGAGTCGGGAGGTGCGGCTGCGCTGGGGCGCGTTAGGTGCGGCAAGCGGCTGCACTGTTGCCTCCACATCCCCTGCTGCGCCAGCTGCTGCCTCTGGCCGGTGGGCCCGCACCAGTCGCTGCTTGCGGCGGTCCCGCACAGCAGCGGCGGGGATGGTGCTGCGAATGGCGGCGCTGCCGGCAGCCGCGGGGGGTGCTGCCTGTGCCGCCGCTTGCACGTGCTGCTGCCCGCGCTCGCCTGGGCTGCTGGTGCTGCGGCTGATCCTGCTGTCTGTGCTGTACCTGGTGGGGAAGGGCACCAGGTGGTTGAAGAACTCGCGTGGCTGCAGCTGCGGCTGCTGTAGCTGCACCGACATTGGCGGCAGCGGGTGGATGGGCACTTGCCGCAGGAGCGCTGGCGCCCGCGGCGCTTCCACAACTTGGCCACCCGCCACCGCCTGCGGGCCGCGCACGGCACTCCCAGATGCCCGGCGGCCCATGACGGGGCTTTGGAGTGGCGGGCGTGGCGAAAGGGAGAGGGAGCAGGTCCCTGATCGGCTACCGCGGGGCGCGTTGAGAAGCGACATGCCAATCAACCAACGAAGTTACGCAATCGAGCCGGGCTACTTGGAGTGGAGAGAGTCGGGAGTGGCGGGAAGGGACCTGCGGTGGGGCTCGGCGCGGTGCACGCTAACTTGCCACAAAAGAGCTCGTGGGGTGCGAAGGAAGCAATTGGGGAGGTTGAGACAAGTTATGGCTGGACCCGCAAGCGCTGACGTTAAACTTTGGGAGGCCAGGTGGTCCTGCTGGGCAGCCACAGCATGGCTCACAGATCCAACCAGTGTCTCCCCAACATTCACCATTCACCATTGCCTCTCTCAATCAACCGACTGATTTACATGTGCGAGGTTAGCAAGGGGCGCTGTTCATTCAATCCACACGTCCAGGTCGGGGCGCTTGAGCTCTGCCGGCAGCAGGCCCAGCACCCCGGTGACGTGCAGCTCCAACAGCAGCAGCACGGGCGGGGGCACCTGCCCGCTGTACAAGCGGGGCAGCTCGAGGTATGTGAGGTGGGGAGGCAGTGGCCTGGAACATTTCTGCAGACCCGGGTCATCGTCGATGGGCGTGAACTTGAGTTTGCGCAGCGCCGTCAAGGCACCCAACCCCAGGGGCCCCGAGTCCAAGCGGGGCAGGTGTAGGCTCGTGAGCTGCCGTGGCAGGTTGGAAACGGCAAACTGCAGAATGGTACGAAGGGAATCGGTGAGGGCAACAAGGGAGGGGTGAGGGCTGTAGTGGCATTACATGTCAAAGGACAACAAGCCGAGGGAGTGGGGTTGAGGAAGCCAACGGGACATTAAGCCAAAGGCACCAGTCAACTACCACTACGTTCAGCCACAAGTTCAGCTGCCGCCCTTCCTGCCTGCCCACCGTCGCACCTGCCCAACATAGCAGTCGCCAAAGTCCAGATCCTCTAAGCGCGCCAGCCCAGAAAGTTCTGGCACGTCACCCTGCCATGAGTGGGATGGGGCGATGCGTGCATGGGTGGCCAGGGGTGGGGATGCGAAGGCTGGGAGGCTGGGAGGGTCTAACACATTGCGAGCCCAGGTGCGCTTCCGAGATATCAGAGGGCTGCTGCACAGCTTGGCATGGCACATCATGTCTGTAAGCCTCACTCACCAGATGATAATGAACTTCGAAAATGAGCACGAAGCTGGGTGAGAGCCATCAGGCTCTGCCACACAACAGGGTTGCAGTCAAGGCCAATGTTCAGGGCCGTGATTTGGGCTGCCACCTCGTAGCCGCTGCCTGCATCCGTCCACAGCTCCTTCAGCGCCGGCAGCAGGCCCAATGATGCCGGCAAGGGGCCTTCATTGCAGCTGAGTTCGAGTTTGGCCAAGGCGGTCGCCTGCCGCGCTGCAGCCTCGCTCAGCCCAGTACGACTGTCCTCAATGTGCAACACAACCAGGTTGGGTGGCAGGACAGCTGGCAAGCCCGTGGCAGGGCGCAGCTGCGCGGAAGCCGTCATCATTGCCATGACGCGAGGGGGGAGCACGGGAGAGAGGGGTCAGCGAGAGCAGAGGACAGGCGGCCATGAGTTGGCTGGCATGGCAAGTGTCGCCCGGCGTGCGCGCTGGAGGCTGGGTAGGCAGCTGTGGGAAAGAGGAATTGACCCGTGTTGAGCGGAAGGAAACACATGGCGGGTGGCACCTGCCCAGGGATGTTGGCCGGCAGGCGGAAGCACAGCTGAAGGTCAAGCAAAATTGTGCATTCACAATAGTGGATACCGGTGCCCGGCTGGGGCTGGCAGGCGCTATAACACACCCGCAGCTCGATCAGCTTGGTGAGCCTGCCCAGCGGTGGCAGCACCACCAGCGGATTGTCCAGCACAAGCCCATGCACCAGGTCCAGCTTTTTTAGCCGGTCTGCGATGGTGACAATTGCAAGAGGGAGGGGCGGGAGTTCAAGGGCCCCAAATGGGTGTGGTAGACGAGCGTGTGCAGCATGTGGGGGCAAATATGGGTGGCAAGGAGGTGGGAGGCAGGTGCAGGGCCGGAGGCGGGGTTGCCCGCGGCAGGGTTGCCCAAGGCTGCGCAAGGCACGACCCAGGCTGCCTCAGCAGTTCACACTGCCGCACCACCTTGCACCCCAGCCGCCTTGCCAGCGCACCTGTCAGGCAGGGCAGCAAGAAGTGGTCCAGCCCGGGGCGCCCAGGTGTGTGTGGATCAGCTCTGCCGCCCGGTTAGCCCTCTCCAGCTGCGGCTTGTAGCGCATGAGAAACGCGGCCAGGCAGATCACAGCTTGCTGCGATTCGGCAGCATCCTCCACGTGCGGATGCCACTCGTCAGGGAGCTGCGTGGAGCTCTCCCAGAAAGCGCGGTGCGATAGCTTGAGGTGCGCCCTGCGGGGAAGAAGCGCAGGGCGGCGGCGGCGGCGGCGGCGGAAGGGACGGTCGCACTTCTGCAGACTGCAGCGCACTGTCTGTCAAAATGCACGCACATGAGCCGTAACAGCATCACACGGCACCCCTTCCGCGCACTTGTCTTCGCTCGAAACGGTGCAACCACCGATGAGCGCCAGCACCTCAATCGGCAAGTCCACAACGCGCAGCACGTGCACCATTTCGAGTTGTGGCAGCGGGGCAGTTAGGCCCTATGTGGGCGACCGCGTGCTGGGCTGCGCCGCCGCCGCGCGGCGCGCCAGCGCAGCGGCAGGCCAAGCAGCCGTTCTCCGACCCTCAATGCCTCAACTGATCGCAGGGTTCAACTTTAGTAGACTTGACAGTAGAACTTGTAGTCGTAACAAAGAAACCAGGAGCAGTGTGAGGGGTTGAGGTTGTGGTCGGCAGGGGATGGTGGCGGCAGGGCAGGGCAGGGGCAGGGGCAGGGGCAGGGGCAGGGGAGTGGGTGAGGGCAGCAGCTTGCAGGAACACCCCCTTGGTGCAGGGGGAGGAGGCAATGCCACAAGCTGGAGACGCAGGAATACTCAAGTGAGCGGCATAACTAGAGGACTGCATATCGGTGCCTTCACAGCAGGCTGTGTGCACCGCAGCCGCCCACCCAGGCGGTGCAGGCTGGCCGACGCGCGGCGGAACAGCTTGGCCAACGCTGGGAGACGGGGTGTTGGCTTGGAGGCAACGCTGGGAGCGGCGTCAGGTGCGTGCGTGCGTGAGATGAATCCAGCGGTCAGGCAGCTGTGTGACAGGACAGCGCTTGATCATTGCCGCTGCTTGCCAGGGTCGGCATGTTAAGCCTCTTTAATGCCCCCCCGCTCTGTCTGACATGCCACCTCTCCGTTTGCAGGCCCATTGACTGGGCCAGCCTCCTGCCCTGCCATCGACACCAACATGGCGGCACCTCAACTCACAGCTCAGCGCACTGCCAGCGGCCCAGCCGCACTTGCCGGCCCATCCATGCTGCGCCGCGCTGCCAGCAGCCTGCGCAGCGCCCTGTTGGCAGCCTTCTGTTTGTTTAAATTAAAAGCTGAGTTTTTTTTAGTTTTTTTTGCCTTAGCCTGTTACAGGCGTTGGTGCACAGCAGGCATGTCATGCAAGCATTGGGCTGGCCTGAAGAAGAAGAAAAACTCACACTAGTCTCACAAGCGTCCAGAGGCCCAACACCAGGGAGCACAAGCCCAGTGGAGCCTACGATGCAAACAACCGCAGGGGTGAGCGGGAGCCTATAGGTCGGCGGTCACCGTGAAAAATATAGAAGCAAGTATTGGAAACGCGTAGGGGTCCCTGCGACCGGCGCGGCACAAAAAGCCAAGGCAAAACAGAAAGGAACCAAACCAAACAAAACGAAACAACAAAGTGCTCGAGCGGCCTCCATGGCGCATGGCCAGGAGCGCCTCTTGGTGGGTGGCGTGCTTCTTGCTGCTGCTGGTGCCCTGGTCGTCACCGCAGTCGCCGTGCGCATGCTTGGTGCCGATCACAGGGGCCGGGCGGGCCTGGCCTGTGGCAGGTGCACCAGCATCTCAAAGGTGGTGCCATCAGGCGCCACGAGCTCCACAGGCAGGGTGGATGGAGCGCCGTGGGTTATCCCCTGGTCCAAACCTGCATGCAACAGGGAGGGGGCGGGGCGGGGAGCAGGGGGAGAGGAGCAGGCCCCCGGGAGGAGTGAGACAAGGAGTGCTATGGAGGCCAGTGGCGTCGTGGATCGTCTCCCTTCCCCATCCAAACCTGCATACAGTGGGGAAGGG
>JTEE01000205.1:1077864-1107565 GCA_002896455.3 Chlorella sp. ArM0029B | reverse complement strand
CCCCTCTCCCTCGCCACCACCTCCCAGCCCCACTCCCTCTCCACCACCTCCCAGCCCACCGCCTCCCTCTCCACCACCTCCCAGCCCCACTCCTCCCTCTCCACCACCTCCCAGCACACCCACGCCCAGACCATCTCCCTCTCAGCCACCACCCAGCCCAAAGCCTCCCCCTCCCAGCCCACCTCCGCCAAGCCCCTCTCCCTCTCCACCACCGCCCAGCCCACCGCCTCCCTCTCCACCACCTCCTATCCTTTCCCCTCCCTCTCCACCCCCCACGACCACAATCGAAGCCCCCCTGTCGCCGCCCCTAGCTCACCCAGATCGAACTGCACTGAGGTGGCCATGGCACCCATCCCGCCTCGCCTCCTTGCTGTAAGCCCTCGCCCTTCGCCCCTAATACGTGCCCGCCCCATCCCACGCCCTGCCCTGCAGCCTAATCACTGCCTTCGACAACACAGATGCACCTCAAGGCAGCGACAACATTTTCAACACCAATAGTCCAATCGTGACGGAGTTCACCACGCCCTCTGCTGCCGGCTCCTACAACCTGGCACGGCTGAGCCTCCAGCTGTTGGCTGGCACAGTTGCTCAAGTCCAGCAAACAGTGACCGTGCGTGTGATAGCGTGGGACCCGGCAACATTTGCCACGTGGACCAGCGTCACTCTTGCCAGTACGCCGGCCGTAGGCACGCTGACACAGGCCTTGACCCTCACAACCACACCGGCCCTCTACTCCTTTGACTTCTCGCCACCCCTCAGCCTGAGCCCCGACAGCACCTACGCCGCCGTCGTCACCTCGGCAACCACCACGTGGGTATATTGGGGGTCGACATTAGTCAACGTCGCAGGGACCGGCGGGTGGACAGCCGCCTTCCGTCAGCTGTACGGCTCTCCTCTGTCCCAGTGGGCTCGTGAAGTCCAGAAGTTCACGCTGGAGCTTGCAGCGTGAGTTGGTTTGCTGCACTGCTTTGTTGCCTGCTGGCCCGCCTGCGCTGCGTGTTCTGTTGTGGGGAACAGGCTGTGAGCCCATGGCGGCAAGCAGGTTGCAGGGTGCATTTGGGGTGTGGTTTAGTGTGGTGTCAGTGGGTGTGCATGGGCGTGAGCTATCAGACCCTGTTCTGTTTGTTTGTTGGGGTCATCTCTTTGGGTGGGGGCGGGCGCTTTCGGCATCGCGGGGTTGCGGGAGAGGCCGGGGGGACATGAGGCAAGAACTCGTGCAGGCGACCTGGCTTTAGCCACTGGGCATGTGAAGGTCAGGGCACGCATTTCTGGCGATGCCCCAACCCTCACTCCCCCACTCATCCCGCTCCACCCCTGCTGCAGCGTTGCCAACATCAACAACGACCCCATTCTGCAGGGCTTTGACGGCAAACTGTGAGGGGAAAAGCCTGAGGGTATAGTAGTCTGCCTTCCCGCATCCCTGCCGAGCCACCAAATCTGCCAGCCCACCTGCTTTGAATGAGGTGCTACAGGCGCTGCGGTGCTGCCTTTCCTGGCACTCCATTGCCGTGACAGCCCATGTAGCTGATGAGCTGGCCAGCTGCCTGCCTGCGTCCCCTTGCCCATGTCCCTGGTGGGCCAACTCACAGGCTGCCCTCAATGCTGTTCTACTTTGCAATGCATTGCTTCCTGCAGGTTTGAAATCCACGAGCTGGGAGACTTCCCCCTGCTATCTACTGGAGACGGATGGAGCGCAGAGGCCACTTTCGTGCCTTCAAGCAAGTGGGCGTGTGTGTGTGGGCGTGTGGGCGTATGTGTGTGCGCCGTGCACGGTTGTTCAAGTGCCGCGAGCGCTCGGGCGTGCACTTTGTGTGTGCATCATTGGGCGCCCCCGAGAAGCGGGTGCTGCTCCCTGGCCAGGGAGATGTACGCCTGCGTGGCCGTTCTGGAGCAGGTTTGCAGGCGTGCTTGCCGTCTGGTGGGCTTGCGTAGCAGCTTCCTAATGGCTGCCGGCCACCGCTGTGACCCATGCTGCCCTGGCCACCTTTGTTGAGGCTCCCGGCAGCGCCTCCTGGCAAAGCCTGCCGTATGGGTAGTGCAGGCAAAGCTCTTACAGCTGTGCCCTCAGAGTTCCTGCTTAGCTCTGCGCACCACTTCGCCTCACCCCGCCGTTACCTTCACCCATGCTGCTTGCCTTCGTGCCTGCAGCTCCCCAGCCTGGCGACGAGTTCTTGCCTGAAAAGCAGCTGTCTTGGACAGGCAGCGTGCGCGTCACCTCCCCCACCGGTGCGTTGGCTGGGGCGAATTGTTGGGCACTCTACAAGCTCGTGAAGCAGCAAGGGGCATGCCTACACTTGAAAGGATGGCAAGCAAAAAGGATGCCCACGCTTGTGCTGGCGCTCGACGCTTGGACTTGGCTGCCGCTTGCATGCGCCTCCTTTGCCCCGCCCGGTCACCCAGCCCAGGAACTCTGTATCTGCGTGCAAGCGCAGCCCACTGAAAGATCAAGCTGGCCAAAGGAGGAGGCCCGCATGCCAGCCCTGCACCCAGGGCCCCGGTTTGCCAGTAAAGTTAACTGGCAGTTCCTGTTGGCTGCAGGTGATGTGGTGTCCTGCTCACTCCCATCCATCAGGCCCAACACCACCCGCATCTCCAGTGAGGCCCCCGCCCGGCAGGGTTTGGTTGCCAGTGCCGTGGTGCCCGCCCACCTCCCTGCCTGCCTGAATGCCCCATACAGCCAGTGGGGCGCATCTGATCTCGTGCCCCGGGCAGCCACACCAGGTGCCCCTGGGCCCTCCTCCCGTGGCTTTGGGATCTCTTGTCAGCCGGCAACAGCTGTGCAAGCAAGCAAGTAAGGTCTGCTGCTTCGACTTACAATCCCCCGACCGCATTCCGCCTGGGTGCATGCAGTGATGGCCATGCCAAGCGACAAGGGCGAGCCCATCCACCTCTCCCCCGACGTCACCGCTGTCGAGCTGGGAGGCATGAGGGCCATTGCTGGTAAGGGCCAGGTGCTGGGCAGCGGCAGTGGCATGGGGGCACCACACATGCCTGCCTGCCTGCCTGCTGTGACCTGCTGCATGCAGTGTGCAAGCCAGGATTTGCTCGTTAGGAAAACGCTTAGCGTGGCTGTGCAGCGTTCTGCACCACCCCGGTGGTGTGGCGCCAGCTGTCATGCATGCCAGCGCCAACCTGTGCTGCCCTGGCTGCACACTTTTACTTCCAGCTGCCGGCTGGTGGCGTCCCGTCAAGCAGCGCTCCCTGGTACTCCCACTCACCTGCCCCTCGCTGCCCTCGCTCCTGCAACCGTGCACCCTGGCGTGCAGAGATTGAGAAGGGCGAGGAGGGGAGGTACATCAAGGCCTGCCGCGTGCTCACCCCCAAGTGGGAGCTGCGCGCCTTCCAGTTCTCCGGTGAGCGGAGCCTTCACCAGAAGGGCATGCTGCGAAAGCAGATGACGTCCGGCACTTGCAAGCGCACACTCAAACATCTCTCCTGACCATGCCTCTGCTTGCCACAGTCGCCGCTGACTGCCTGATTGCTCGGTGGCCCAGCAGCCGGCTGGGCTGAGCATAGACACTTGCATCTGATTCGGTATCAAGTGCAGGTCCCCAGAGTGGGCAGAGTAAGCACTTGCTGGGCCGCCCGGCCGCCAGCCGCCCAGCAGCCCGCTGCCAGCCGGTCCCAAAGCTGTTGGAAAACTGCAGCTGACCGTGCCGCCTTGCCTGGCCCGTCTATTTGCAGGCTGGGAGGCGATTCAGCAGAACCTGGTCAACGGCCATACCATGAGCGTGCTCTACTACACCTGGTGGGTCTAGTGAATCAATCAATCAATCAATCAATCACATTTCAAGTCCAGAGGGGAGCCAGCAACGGTCTCATGGGACAGGGTGGGATGTGAGTGCTGTCCCTGTGCATGCATATGCCCTTGCATGTGGCTGGATCACTACCAGCGGCAGCTGGCACTGCCGCAGGGCCGTGTCCCCAACACACATGCCTGCCAAGCCTGCCTCACTGAGTCATGGCATGAGCACACATCGCCTCAGCACTGACCATCACTCGCCTCCATGCTCTTCTGCTGCTTCTGCTTCTGCGGCATTTGCTGCCTGCCGCGCTTTCCAAAAACCAAGGGTGGCACATACCCCTGGGCGGCAGTGTTGGCAGTGTGCCACACTGCAGTGCACGCCCCCGTCTGGCCCTCCCACAAGGCCACCTGCCGACCCTGCCCCTCCGCCGCCCTGAATCGCCCCGCAGGCTCAACACTGACTTCTCGGTCAGCAAGCCCCTGACAGCCCCGGTGACAGGCCTCATCGGTGAGCACAGCTTGCTTTGGGGGAGGTACAGTCTGATTTCCGCACACGAAGTGCAGGGTTGCTTTGTCCTTGTCTATGCCGGCTGGATCTTGCGGCGCCGGCTGAGCAGGCTTCCGCAGCTTGCTGCACTGCGCCTATACAGTTTATTGCCTTGATGGCACGACGACGTGCAAGGTTGAGATCAGTGCAGCTGTCCGGCAGCCGCTCCCTCCGCTGCTGCCATTACTTCCCACAGCACCCTGCTGGCAGGTCTGCTGGTGCCTGGCCCATGCAAATGCAACGCAATGCAACACGTTCACCCAACTTTGATTTACCTGCAGGCGACACCTACCCTGCGTCCCTGGCCGTGCCCGCCGGCCAGGAGTCTTGGCTGCGTGCCATGGGGGACCCCGAGGGGGAGGCCTCGGTGGTGGGGCTGCCCATGGGCCGCAAGCTCAAGGCGGCGGATGTTGCTCAGCGCACTGGCGAGGCTCGCAAGGCGGTGGCCGATGTGCAGCAGGCCTGGGAGCGCCTTGCTGGGGGCCGCCTGGTGGCCGGCACGGGGATGTCCGTGTGAAGTGAAGAGGCTAATTCAGGCATACGGGCTGCGAGTTTGTTCAGTAGCTGGTGCTTGCTGGCCGGCCAGCCACCGGTGATCTGATGCATCCTAGCCCTGTGCGCAGGCGCCAGCGCCCTGGGCAGACATCCAGCCCACCACATCTGTTCTTGCAAGCAGCGGCACTTCCAGCAGGCCCCAGCAAATACACATACGGTTGATTTCTCTCCCTTGTAGCGCCACGTGTCGTCCTCTTGCCCTTCCTGGTGCTTGAACACACGGGCCCCCGCTTGGCTTTGCCCCCAACCCCACNCCCACTCCCTCGCATGCAGCAGACTGCCTCAGCCCTTGCCAGCTTAGCATCTGCTGCATGCTCACTGCCAAGTTTGTTTGGACACCCACATATGATTCCCAGGGCGCTCGTTAATAAGTTGCAATTGTTGTGTAAGCGCACACCACTCGAGTGAAAAATGTGAGCCAGAGTTTGCACCGACCAGCACCTCACCTGGCCTCCGCTCCAGCTGGTCGGTTGCGCCAGGAACGCTGCCATGATGCCAAGCAGGCTGCGGTGTTCCTTTTTTTGCGTCAACCGTCCCAGCCGACAGCCTGCCCGCACTCTGATCCCTAGCGATGAGCGCCAGCACCAGCACTGGTGCGGACAGCACTGGCACTGGTCAGCACAGCCAGGTCTGGCACTGGTCAGCACCTGCCGGAGCACCAGAGCGCTGGCGCCGGCAGCGCCATGTGGTGCGACACGGCACAGCACTTGCGTGGGGGATTGGCCCTACTGTCGGTGAGCGCGTGCTGAGCTGGCCCGCCGCTGCGGAGCCCAGCGGCAGGCCATGCAGGCATGGGCCGACAATGCCGACCCGTGCCATCAGTGATGCCCTCGTGCATGAATGCATGGTTCACTTGTTGCAGGCTTGATTTGCAAACTCAAATGATGTTGTTGCTTCGGGGTTGCAGAGCGGTGTGAGGGGTTGGCAGGTTGTGGTCTCAAGCGGGGGATCCAGTGGCGGCAAGGCAGGGCAGGGGCAGGGCAGGGCAGCAGCTCACAGGAACAACCCCTTGGTGCAGGGATACGAGGCAACGCGACAAGGTGAAGAAACATAATAATAAAAAAGGCATGTGAGCGGCAGGACACAACTTCTTGACTGCATCACGGCGCCGTCACGGCTGGCTGCGCCAGGCAGGCAGTGCAGCGCAGCCGCCCACCCAGTTGGTGCAGGCTGGCCGACGCGCGGCGGAACAGCTTGGCCAATGCTGGCAGACGGGGTGCTGGCTTGGAGGCAACGCTGGGAGCGGCGTCAGGTGTGTGCGTGCGGCACGGCATTTGGGCCAGCCACAGGGCCTGAAGGGTGGCGGAGGGCACAGAGGTACGGGTCGGTTGACAGGTGGTTGGCAAGTAGCGCCCCTGGCTGGACAGGCAAACGGGGCAGGCAGGCAGGCAGCAAGCTGAGGCGGGAAGACAGGCAGCACCCACCTCCTCGGCGGGCAGTTTCACACAGGCATTTGGGGCAGGCAGGGTGTCGGGAAGGCAGGCAGGCAGGCGGCAGCACCCACCTCCTCTGCGGGAAGCTCCACATTCAGAGTGGAACTGAGGTCCAGAATGGAGGGGACATCAGTGGAGCTCTCAATAGAGCCCTCTTCTTTGCTGGCTGGCAGCACAGCCGCTGGCGCGGCAAGGTCAAGGTGGGGTGGGGCGGGGCCCGCGCGGATGCTCCAGCCGCGGTCGGCGGCAGCAGCGGCGGCGGGGGACCGCCGCTTCACGGGCTGCATGTGGACCTCTACATCGACCTTGCAGGCTGCAGGGGAGGAGCGCAGGGAAAACAGAGGTGAGTGGCGGCAAAGATGGCGGCAATGGCGGCGCCGCCGGCAACACGTCTGCAGTGCAGCCGTCCGGAGCCTGGCCCGCTGGCCCGCTGGTCCGCCACCGCGCTCCTTGCCTGGGATGTAGGGCCGACTGGCGGTGAGGATGGCGGGGAGGAGGCGCATGGCTGCTTGTGCGGGCAGGATAGGGGCAGGAGGGTCGCAGGAGGGCTTGCGGACGTTTGGTTGGATGTGCAAGGGGCGCGATTTGAGAAGTGGCGGAATAGCTTCGCAGCGCACTGCAGAGCCAGTAAGTACACTGCCGGACCACAGCACGCCTGCCAGTGGCGCAACGCGGCGCGAGATCCGGCGTGAGTACAAGGGGGCATATTGAGCATGAAGATGGTATTCCTCGCCCACACCACGGCCCAGCCCCATCGCCGCCCGCCATCCCCGCCCGCCATCCCCGCCCTCATTCTCGCACAGCCTCTTGCACCATGGCCATGTCCCTTCACGGCCCCACCCGCTTTTCTCCCAGCCGCATCTCTGGTGAGGCTTCTTTGGTGCATGTCGTGCGGCGTAGAGGGCGCGTACGTCGGTGCCCTGTGCTGAACAATCTGGTGGTGCGCCGCCATTGCCGGGGGGATCTGACGTGCGCGCCTTCCCCCCGTCCCTCTCGCAGAATGCAAGGCGCCACCTGCGGCCTGCCTGGACGCCGACACCTGCGGCAGCAAGATTTCCAGCCGCAATGAGTCTGCCGCCGTCTCCGCCGCCGCCGGTGGCTGGACAATTCGGGCCTCCGCCAGCTTGCAGAGTGCTGATGCCGAGCCTGTCGGCTGCCCTGCTGTCCCGTCCTTCATCCCAGCCCTCACCCTTGACTTGGAGCTGACCGGCGAGGAGGTGAGCGGGACAACGGCAGCGGGCAGGCGTCTGGGAGGGTGGGCGGCGCGTGCACAGTGCGTGGCCCGCTGGGCATGCTCGGCCTGTTTGATTCAACCGGGTTTGCTCTGGCTAATGCTCGGCCTTTGTTATGCAACCCCTGCTCTGCCTGACATGACCACACTGCTTCTCCCGCTCTCCTTTCGCAGGCCCAGTGGCTGGTTCAGCCTCCCGCCCTGCCCATGAACACTACCGCCGCCGCACCCAAGCCCACCGCCCAGTGCACCGCCGGCCGCCCAGCCGCACTTGCCGGCCCATCCGTGCTGCGCCGCGCTGCTACCAGCCTGCGCGCTGCTGGCAGGCGGCTGGCAGGCACAGGCGGCGGCAGCGTGCAGCGCCTGCGCAGCACCCTGGTCGCAGCCTTCTGCTTGTCACCCCGCCGTGGGCCGCCAGCGGAGCCCTTCACGCCCAGCGGTGAGGGCTGGACCAGGACGCACGTCAACTGGAGCTGAGCTGAGCTTGCCTGCAAGCCTCTTTTTGGCACGACAAAACTTCCCACAGCAGCCCCCTGAACCAAGGGGGTATCCCACAACTTGCCCCAGTGTTGCAACGTTTGACCCACACTGCACTTGACCCTACTGCCCCCGCTGACATGTGCTGCACACTGCCAAACACACTTTCATTCCCGGTCGGGCACTTGTTTTGTAACCACACGCGAAAGCCCGGAGTTAGCAAACGTGCGGTGGTGTAGCATCTCAGCCGGCACTACAGCTTTCCAGTCTGCCAGCACCTGCTACTGCCTGCTCATCTCCCGGCAGTGAGATAACGCAGCACAAACTCTCGTAAGTCCCCACTGTCACTTGCATCAGTGTAACAGGTGTAAGTCAATCAATTCGGTAGGAGGTAAAGGGTCAGGGTGTGGTGGGGGTTGAAACAAGTACAAGCTCAGGGCGGGCGCCAAACAAGGGACGGGGAAGGCCACGGCAGGCAGATTGCAGAGCTCCGAAGCAGCACAACCAGGGCTCAGCCACGTTGTCAAGCAGAGCGGATTCAGGGGTTGCTGGTAATGACAAGCAAGGCGGGAGTCACGAGTTGCTGGCAAAGACGTTGAAAAAGAAGTACACCCCCTCGGCTGCGTCTCGCAGCCCCACCTCGGTGTCACACACAGCACAGCACACCGGGTTCATCCGCTGCGCTGCCTCCGCAGCCCTGCAAGCCGCGGCGCTTGCAGCTCTGGCAGCGGGCTCAGCAGTGCCAGAGGCAGCAACGGTAGCTGGCTGAGCCTCTGAAGCAGGGTGCTGCACCTGCGCCGCGTGCTGCTCTCCTGCCGCCGCAGCAGCGCCGTGCTGTGCGCGCTCTGAGGGCTGGCCCGCACCCTCGTGCGCCTTTGCTGCTCCTCCTGATGCAGCTGCGCCCTGCTGCCCCTGCTGGGATTGCTGCTGCTGCTGCTGCTGCTGCTGCTGCTGCTGCTGCTGCTGCTGCTGTTCCACCGCTGCTGCATCCTGCTGCTCCTGCTGCCGCTGCTCCTCCATTCGCTGCTGCCGCCGCTGCTCCTGCCTCAGCTTCTTGCCCCGCTTCCCAGTTGGCGCGGGCAGCGCAACTGCCTCCCCTGTCTTCACCCTACAGGCAGGATAGGTGAGTTGGAATCGGAGATAAGATGGGTGTGACGCCGGCCAGCTTGGTATGGGAGCGTTGCTCGCGGGCAAGGCAACTGTCCGCCCTCCTTTGAACTAGCCAAACCCTGCAAGACGTGAACAACATGTGTGCGCCTGCGCTTTGCCCGCGCCCGCCCTCCACCAGTTTGCCCAGCCGGCACTCACGGAAACACTCAAGCGCCATGCACCCAGCCCCACCTGCAACGTATCACAAACACGGCTCTGGTGGCTATGTGACCAAGCTTCTCCCAGTCCGCAAGCAGGCAAACAAGCACATGCCCATGACATCACACACATACATCAGCTGCAAATGAGAACACACAGACAGACAACCCACCTGCAGTTCATCACAAACATGGCCCTGAACTGGTTTTCAAACTTCTCGTGCTGCTGGCACTCGATGCACAGCGTGGTGAAGCACAGCGGGCAGGACAGGATGGCGTCAGAGTGCTCCGCCCTGCAGCCGGGCAGGGAAGGAATCCACAGGTAGTGAGTAAGCACCCTGCAGGAGCGCCGTGGTTGAACAAAGCACATGCAACAAGCAACAAATCACACGAATGCGCGCTTTGCATGAGCTACTCTCTACCCGCATGCCAGGGCGCCTGCAGCGAGGAGGCAGTGCAACGGCAGGCGCGGTTTGGGGCGACAAAGCGGGCGCTGCATGCAGCTTGCCGCCTCTCAGGTTGCCTCTGCCGGTAACCGCCATGTGCATGTGCACCCACGGCTGAGTGCCCCCCCAGGAACGTGCAATGTGTCGGGCCGAGCTCCTGCCCTGGGATACAACGAGGCGAATCGAGGCACACCCTCAGCCCCGCCTTGCCTGCGCATCTTCCGCATCCACGCTTCATCCCGATCGTCTGCCTCCGCATCATAAAACTCGGGAGGCGGAGCATCCTTGCCCAGCTCAGCAGAATCGGCGTCGCTGATGGCGCTGCCTGCACAATAAGAGCGGTGGCGGCGGCGGCGGCGGCGGCAGGGGCGCAGGGTTGACGGCGATGGCGCGGCGCACGCGCCTAGATGGGTGTATTCCTCGTTGTAGTTGAGCAGGGCGGCGGGGGAGCGCATGGCAGCGAGCAGCACTTCTCACCGCCGCTGAGCGACCCCTCGCTGCTGCCCTCGCTGTCATCGTCCATATCCCATCCCATCGTAGAAGCAATGTGTGCTGCCGGGCTGAGCGGGGCGACTTTGGGCACCTGTATGCTGGCAAGGCTGGTATGCACTCTGACAAGGCTGAGAGTCGCTTGCACCAGTGTCGAATGGGACAAAAACATGAAGCAAGGCCCCGGCTTCGGTGCACGCCAGCTCAAGCATGCAGCAGACGGGCGGTGGCGATGGCGGCGGTGCGCCGCGGTGCCGCACGGCCTGACGCCCTGCATGCCTCTACTTTGGTGTGCGACTGACAAGCAAGAAGATTGCATCAGAAGTTTCCCAGTGATGGCATGGTGCAAGCCAACTGCAGGCACAATTGCGCTCAGTAATGCTTTGGCTAGCTTCCGGCACCGCCTGTTCGAGCGGGCCGACTGTGCCACCATGGCGTCGGTGGCCTTGTCGGCCCTCCGGCGTGCCGCTTGTCGAATTCATTGGCGTCTGCACGCCGCCAAATTGAGTTCAGAATGGAGACGGCCCCGGGGGAGGTCTTCCAGCGCGACTTTCGCCAGCAGCCGGGCAGCGAGCGCCCCGAGCAGCCGCGCAGGCCAATCAAGCTGCTGCAGGTGACAAGGGATAAGAAACCTCAATGACCGACACGGTTCCGCCACTGCACAGCACTGCCGTCGCCGCTGACGCCACTGCCCGCCCACCCACCCGCTCACTGCCCTCATTCCCTCCGCTGCTGCTTGTCCACCTCTCCTCGCCCCTTCCCCTGTCTCTCACAGTGGAACATTGAGCGTGGCTATGAGCTGGCTGGAATCATCAAAGATTTGCGCCGCATAGATGCTGACATCATCTCGCTTCAAGAGGTGGATGCGGGGTGCGACCGAAGCGGGGGCGCCGACACGGGTGCGCCCACCCTGCATTTGCTTCTTTCTTTCCTTCTTTTATGGAATCGCTGTGACATCAACCCGTTGGGAGAGCGGCGCCGCTGTAGGGTACAGAGGCCCACCACCCTGCCTACCTGCGCCCCAGCCCGCCCTCCCGCTGCCTGCCGCTCTGCCACCCCCGGCTCGCTGCTGGCTCAAAACCCATCGCCCTGGTGTTGTATTTATCACGTGCGCATCGCTTGCATCATGATTGCTTGATTGATTTGATTGATTCTTTAAAAGAGGATGTTTTACTGGTGGCAAGCTGTAGGTGCGGCCATTGCCCAGGCCCTGGGGCTGAACTACGCCTTCCTCTGTGAATTCCAAGAGCTCCGGTCGCCGCTGAGGGATGCACGCTCGCAGGTGGGCCGCTAACAACCTTTTTTTTTTAGCTTTTAATTTTGACTAGAATCTCAAGCACCATGATGGGGAGAGTGGGAAGCAGGGGCGGTGGCAGGGGCGAGCCCGGGCCGTCGGAGCAGAGCGGGCGGCGCAGAGTCCCTTATATCAGTTGCAGTTATATATGATAATCAGGGTGCCCATGGCGTGTACACGCCTGGTGCCAGCCTGTCGTGCACTGTACTACCCCCGGAAGAGGGCCTGCCCCACCCTTCCTGCCTGCTTTCTATAAAAAGTATTGCTCTGGCTCTGGCATCAGCAGATGATTTATGCCTTTTGCCGCTCACTGCTGCTGCGTGGATCTCGACATGCGGAAGTGATTGCGTGATGCCTTAATGATGTAAATTACATTGCTTTGTTGTAGGGCGGCGGCGTGCACGGTAACGCCATCCTCTCAAAATGGGCCTTCTCTGAACTGGCGGTGGTGCGGCACAGGTGATTGTGCGCTTGTTGCCTTCAATGTGTGTGTTTGAATTGCAGGGGCGGGGCGCGGTGGCTAGCTGCTGCACAGGCTGCAGACAAGCAGCGTGCTGCCCTGCTCCTGGCTATTTCCGCTGCCTAAGGCTCTGCCGACTTCCAGCAGCTCACATCAGCGGGCAGCAGAAGCACCCGGCAGCCGTGGCAGAGCTGACGCCCCCAGCGCTCGCTCCCGTGGCACCGCTGCTGCCGCCGCCGCTGCCGCTGGGGCCCAGCAGCGGGTTGGCCACGCTGCTGCCCTGCTGCTGCTGCTGCTGCGGGTGCTGCTGAGGCTGCTGCTCCTGCTGCTGAGGCTGCGGCTGTTGAGGCCGGCGATGGTTCAGTGTATCCACCTCTGCTGCATGCTGCCAAATGACGTCAGCAGTGCGGCTGCCATGCCGGGCCACACTGGTACTGTCTTTGCTGCCTGGCCCCTGCTGCGCCTGTTGCTCGTGCAGCACCCTGCCAGCGGCGCTTGCGGCACCACCGCTGCTGCTGGGTGGCAGGTTGTTGAAGTAAACTGTGAAGCCGTCGTGATCGGGGTAGGAGGGGGCGGCCAGGAGCCAAAAGGCCGAGCCTGCTAGCCCGCTGCCAGCCCGCATGTGGTGGAGCACACGAGCCAACACCTGCGGGATGCGGGGGGCAGGGTGAAGGGTGCAGGCTTATAACAAAAGCGCAACACTTGAGCAGAGCGTGCTGCGCACTGCCATGCTGGGTGAAAAGAGTGAATGAAAGAGTGGAAAACATGAGTGCAGCATGCACGCATGTGGCGACAGCATGCAAACAAGCACACCTGCGGGGGAGTTGGGGGTCCCCTGCGGGGCACTGTTCCTGGGTTGGAGTGCGATGAGTGCATCCACCCTGACCTCTTGCTCTCACCATGCATCCGCCCCCCGCCTGCTACCGCTCGGGCACACATGCACCTCGCTCCCTCCCCGCTCCCCAGCGTTCCCCTGGACGCTGCACCCCCCAACACCCCACAAGTGCACCCCGCCGCACGGCACGCCATCCAGCGCTGCCCTGAACGCTACACCCCCACCTGTTACGGTTTTACCGGAATACCCTGAACTCTGCACCCCACCCCACCCCACACACACCACCCACCTGAGAGTACCACTCGGCCCGGTGCCACCCATCGTCCCCCGCCGCCCGCCGCCGCTTGCCAAACTCGGTGAGCACCAGCGGCTTGCGCAGGCGCTGCCAGCTCAGCGCCACGTGGCAGTCCAGCCAGGCCAGCGACCAGCGCAGGTGGTCCTGCGGGGGAGAGGGGATCCGCGTCGGTGCTGCATCTTGTATACCGAGCAAGGCAATAGAGGACAGTGGGCAGGCAGGTGGCGTGTTTGGTGTAAGAGAGGACAGCAAGAGAGAGGACAGCAAGAGAGAGGACAGCGCGTAGTTAGGAAGGGCAGGCAGGCTGGCTGGTGGGCAAACCAGAACAAGAGGCCCTTCCTCCCACCTGCAGCTGCCCAAGGGCGGACAGATTACAAACCCTACATCCTAGCCCTAGCAACTTTTTCCGAGGCTATCCCCTGGCGCTTGCCTGTGCGCCCGCCTGTGGCCGCCACAGCTCTGGGTACAGGTGGCAGCAGGCAAAGTCGATGTGCTGCCCCCCGCAGTCCGCCGCAAAGTTGCAGCCGCTGCCGGCGCAGTTGTAAGGGTTGTGGCAGCAGGCGTCGGGGGTGGCGGGCCCCAGGAAGCCTTCAGTGTCCTGCAGGGCAGTGCAGCGGGGTGGGCGGTGGCATGGGAATTGTGTGCGGGCACGGCTGCCGGGGTGGGTGTGGCACCGCAGCCTGCCCCAGCAGGCCTTTCACACGTCTCCAGCTAGCCTGCCCGACCCACCAGTGCGGCACCAAAAATAGAGCAGCACCTGCCTGGCCCCTCTCACCACTGTGACCTTCCCTCTGACGTTTTGCTGCGCCGCGTGCCCCCTCCCTGCTGCCCGCCTCTTAGCTCGCCCTATGTGCGCGCACACACACACACACACACACACACACACACACACACACTCTCTCTCTCACCACTGTGATCATGTGGTTTGGATCCAGGCTCTTCACATAGGCAGCTGTGGCTGCGGCCCAACACGGGATGGTGGTGCAGGCGGCGTCGCCGGTGCAGCGGGGCTCGTTGGCTAGGCCCCAGGCCAGGATGGTGGGGTCGTCGCTGCAGGTGGGTGTAGTGTGGGTGCATGCGGGATTTGCAGGGGATTGGGATGCAGGTAGAGAGGGTGCAGGGAGGGTGCAGAGTCTGATTGGGGGATCGTGTTGGCGTCGGGTACAGAGGTCGGCAGGGTGTGTATTTTCAAAGGGGGGGCGGCTGGATAGAGATGGTGCCAGGGGAAGAAAGCAGTGCCCCCTGCAGTGTCCCCCGCAGTGTGCCCTGCTGGCCGCCGCGCGGCGCTTGCCGCGCCCCCCTGACCTCCTCTGCCGTCGCGCCGCACTTCAAGCTCTTCGGCCTTACTGCCTCCACAAGCCTCACCGATACATGACCCCAGTCACGCTGTTCTTGCGGTGTACCATGGCAGCCAAGAAGCAGCGGAACATGCGCTGGCAGTCCGGGTCCAAGTAGAAAGGCTCCGCCTCACGCCCCTCGCCCTGCGGCGGCTGCACAGCGCACGCGGGCAGTGAGTAGGCAGGCAGGTGAGCGGACATGGTCTAGAGCCAAAGGACAGGGTTGTTTGGGTGGCATGCACGGCGGGTGAAAAGGGTGGCTGTGCCAGCCAGGACCAGCCGGCAACACGTCATGGCTGATGTTGCTTGCTGATTTTGCTCAAGAAAGTGCATGCATAGGCACGCAATGCCACCGTGGCCCCGGCCACTGCCGGCAAGCGCCAGCAAGCGCCAGCACCCCACCTGCTGCCCCCGCTGCTGGCAGGCCCAAGCCACGTACTGCCGCATGCCTCCATAGTCCTTCCAGTAATTAGTCAAAACCAGCAGCAGGCGCAGGCCGCGCGCCGCGGCTTCGGCCAGCAGCCAGTCAAGCGAGCGAAACACACGCTCGTCAAACACTCCCGGGCTGGGCTGCATGGTGCAAGCGCGGGTGGGTAGGCAACTGGTTGAGGCAGGGGCGGTGGGAGGCCAGCGGGCACCCGCCATCCAGAGGCAGGGTGCAACCATTCACAGCCAGGCTTGTTGTATCGATATTTTTGCCTAGCTGAGTTGCAGCCAGTAAGCCAGCAGGGGGTCTTTGGGGTCTCAATCCACACACACACCTGCAGCGCGTTCCATTGAGAGGCGCCGTCGGCAAACGCCCACGTCCGCAGCACCGTCAGCCCCGCTGCCGCCGCAGCATCCAGCACCGCAGTACACTCGTGTCGCAGGGCGGGGTCTGCGCCGCGTGTCTGCTTGCACAGGGCAGCAGATAAGGCAGCAGCTGAGTGAGGGTAAGCGGCCAAGCAAGGCGCTTGGCAAGTCACGCCACCTGTCGCCGCTGCACGGGCGTCTGCCCATCCAAGGGCGGCGGCACCCCGGCCTAGCACCCGGAGCCTCCCCAGCCCCGGCCGCTCTGCAAGCTGCTCACTAGGAGGTAGTAGCAGTTGGCGCCAGCAAAATAGAAAGGGCTGCCGTCCGGCTCCTCGAAGCGCGTGGGGTCCGAGCGGCAGCACACAAACCCTCGGGCGGGCTGCTGCATACTGGCACGTGCAATGGCGCTCTGCGCAGACTGCAGGGGCTGCAAGCAAGAGTCAGGAGTATCTAAGCGGTGTGTTTGCCAGGTGTCCACTATGCCAGCGCCCGCAGCGCTCCTATGTTGCCCGCACTGCGGGCGCAGCCTTCCTCACTCTTCCCTCTTCTCTCACTTGCCCCCCCTTGCCTTGCTGTTGCCTCCCGTGCAGGCATCACCCGGTGGACTGGAACAACCCCAGCCACCCGCTGGCTCGCCGGGAGCCGCGGCGGGGGGAGCGCGCCGTGCTTCGAGCCGTCGTGGACACGCCGCAGGTACTTTATGACGCACACGTAACTTTTGTCTTTGCTGCATACACCAGTATTCTGATGTACTCACCCCCCACCCTGTCCCATGAGACCGTTGCTGGCTCCCCCTGGACGTGAAATGTAGTTGATCGATTGATTGTATGGCGCAGCAGTGGGCGGGGCTGGCGGGGTTACGCGGGCAGCATCCGCTGGGGCGGAAAGCAGGGATGGACCATGCACACCTTGTTGCCCTCCAAGCCGCACCGACCAGGCCGCCAAACTGCGTGCACCTAGTGCCCTGGTGCATGCCTGCTAGTAGTTTACTCTTTCCCTCCCACCCTCGCTCTCTCTGCCTCCCCCGCACTCGGTGCCGTGCGAACCTTCCATCCATACTCCGTATGCCTCCCCCCCATGCACGCCATGCTGGCCCTCTTCCCCCGGGGCCATATGGGCCTTTTTTTTTGTTTACTACACGACGCATGGGGGTCATTTGCTGCTGGCATCACCCAGCTGGCACACTTTTTCAACCTTTCTCTGCTGTTCACTTCACTGGATGCACCTTGCTTGCAGGGCCCACTGGTGGTGTACAACGCCCACCTGGAGGTGTTCTGCGGCCTGCTGGCCCGCATTGCCCAGCTGGCAGACATTTTCGCGGATGCCCGCTCCATGGCGGATCGTGGCTTCCAGCACCAAGCCATCCTGGGTGCGCTTGTTTTCTTGGTTTGTTCTGTGTGTGTGTGTGTGTGTGTGTTGTTGTAAGGCTGTGTGCCATCACAAAGCGCTTGTGGGTGTGTACAGGTGCGTGCTCTTCGCTTCGCCCGCTTTGAAGTGCTTGCTGTCGTACCGCACGTAGCTGCCTGCACTCGTCCACTCCACCCTCTATGCCCCGTGACTCCTGTGCCTGTTTGATGTCTTTCCAGGAAACCTGCACTGACCCAGGCCCCTCCCTCGGCCCATCCCTCCCTCCCTCTGCCTCCCCAGGCGACATGAACACGATGGCACACGGCATCGCCCGCCTGTCCCCCAACTACTGCTGCGACCACATGCGGTTCAGGTGGGCCTGGGAACTGACTGACTGATGGTGGGTTACACGTCATGTGCAGCTAAAACCTGTGCTGCTCGATGAGTCATTCAAGGCCAGGGAAAAGGACCTTATATCTACATTATACCTGTGGCTCACTCCTGTTGGTCACACGGAGTGTGGATGCCCGCTCGGCTGTGCTTCACATGCGGTTCAGGTGGGCCAAGGGGAAGCACCAGGTGCTTAGATCTAGAGTATACCTGTGGGTCACCAGTGTTGGACACACGGTGTGTGTGGATGCCCGCGGGTGGCGCTGCCCTTCGCATGCGGTTCAGGTGGGCTAGGGGAAAGCACCTTAGATCTAGAGTATACCTGTGGCTCACCAGTGTTGGACACACGGTGTGTGTGGATGCCCGCGGGCGGCGCCGCTCTGCTGCCCTTCGCATGCGGTTCAGGTGGCCAGAGGAAAGGACATTCGATATAGATCATACCTGTGGCTCACTCCTGTTGGTCACACGATGTGTGGATGCCCGCGGGTGGCGCCGCTCTGCTGCCCGTCACGATCTGTCTCACCTGCTCCACCGCTCTGCCCCAGCTCTGTGTGCCCAGTCACGTCGGCGGTACAGTGCCCCCTGCCAACCCTGCTCCAAACCTCCCCCCAGCTGTGTGTCTACACAGGTGATAAAGATGGGATGCAATGCCTGATTTGTGTGCGCCTCTTGTGGGTTGCAGGAGCATAGGGTTGGATGAGGCTGCGGTGTGGCACCGCCATGTGTTGCCTGTCATCGACCCGCGGTACGCAGCAGGCAGCGGCAGTGGCAGCCGCAGCAGTGGCACCACCCTGGCGCCTGCGGAGACATCAGCAGGGGCAGCTGCAGGAGCCGCAGCAGCAGGGGCTGCGGCAACAGGAGCAGCAGCAGGAGCAGCAGCACCTGCAGGAGCGGCAGCACCGGATGCCAGCGCTGCAAGACCAGCGGCGGGGGGCGAGCAGCAGCAGCAGCAGCCGCAGCAGCCGCAGCTGGAGCCTCCATCGGAGCAGCAGCAGGAGCAGCAGCCAGCGGAGCAGCAGGAGCCGGCAGCGCTTCTCAACCCGCGGCTGCTGGCGTGGGGACTGAGCGCTCAAGTGGCGCAGGAAGCCACCAATCCCGGCTTTGCAGGTGAGCTGGCAAAACACCCGGTGCCATGTGCCAGTCCTGGGAGGCAGGCAATGTAAGGGGGAAAAAGTGAGGCGGGACAGGTTGTCTGCCCACCCTTTCCCCTCCTCTGCCTGCCCGTGCATCCCGTTGGAGCGCTGCCTGCCCGCACACCCACTTGTCACGCTGCCTGCCTGTGCATCTTCTCGCCTTGGTGCGTCGTCTTGTACCGCTGCTCGCTTGCGCCAAGGTACCAGTCACTTTCTGATCGCTGTACGCCTGTCCGACCCCCTCCTCCTCCCTCCCTCCCTGCCCCCCTTCATCCCTTGCCCTTATGCCCCCCTCAACTCCTCACGCCTGTTTGGCCGCAGCCTGCTCACCTCCCCCACGCCCCATGCCCCCTCCTCTCCCCCCATGCCTCCCCGTCTCCCAGACCCCTTTGACCCCTCCACCACCACACTGGACAACCCAGCCTACCGCTGGTTCGGCCTCAGCCTGATGAAGGGCAAACTGGACTGGGTGCTCCTGCGCCGCCTGCAAACAACTGCCCAGGCCGTGGGAAATGACGGCTACCGGCTGTCAGACCACAAGTGGCTGGCGGCGGAGGTTGAGTTTGACTAGCTTTGGACGGCAGTTGGGGGCATGGTATCCTCCGTGATGTAAGCAAGGCGCTGCAGCCCACAAGCGGCTTTGAGCAAGCAGCGTTGGCCCAACGCTGCTTGGGAGTGTTCAGTGGATGGAGCTTGCTGCGCTGGGCTATACACTCTCCTCCCCCCACCCCGCCGTGTCCCATGAGATTGTTGCTGGCTTCCCGTGCACTTGACATGTCATCGATTGATTGATTGAGTGAGTGAGTGGTTGTCGTGCCAACTTGGTGTGGGGCCAGGCAGGGCGCGTTGAGGCTGTGTGGGCACAGTTCCCTTTAGAGAGTTTCAAACAGCTTCTTTCGTCTGCCCTCCCTGCCTCCCTGTGCACGCCCGCTTGCCCGCTCAAGTCCATGCTTGGCCTCGCAAAGGTGCTGTGCTTGCAAGCTGGACAACAAAAGTGCAAAGGGACTAGGTAGGGGCATCGTGCGCGTGGCATGCGTTGGCAGGCAGGTGGGTAGTGCTGATTCGCAGGCAGGTGGACAAGTGATAGTGCTGCAGCAGTGTAGCCAGAGAGGGTAGAGCAGGGGGGGAAGCAGAGAGGCCGAAGTTGAAAACAAGAGATTCGGTTGCAGGGTGCTTTCTGGAGTCCAGGTGGCATGCCGTAGGTAGCTGCCACAACTTGCTACTAAGCCAGTGTTGCTACGCATGGGTGGCCAGCAGGCAAGCTGAGCCAGCAGGCGAGCTGCATCCGCGCCGTGTGGCTGTTCAGGCAGAGGTAGCAGCCGCAACCGCCGACAGGTTGCCTGTGGTGCCGCCGCCGTTCAGGGGCAGCGCAAGCAGAACCTGCGTTGGAGGGCAGAAGGCAGAGTAGAGGGTGGGCCAGCTGCTACAAGTCTACTTCTTTCCGAACAACCAGCCAAGCGGTGCCCAACACATGCAAGCCCAAGCACCCGTCGGGTAGCTCCTGCTGTCTTGTGGTGGACCCGTCTTTCTTCTATCTTACTCTTCTTATAATTTACTCTATCTTACCTCCCGTATCCGCTGCGTCTCCCCCTCGGTCAGCTTCCCGCCAGAAGCCAGAATCCGCGCCCGCGCCGCCTGCAAAACGATGGGGAGGACGAGGCCAGGCGGCAAGCGCTGTCGGAAGGCTTTGTTCACGGGCCGCACAAGGGCACCAGGGGCAAGCAGCCCGGGGGGGCAGAAGCAGCATTTAAGAGCTGCTGCCTGCGTGCTAGTCTAGTCTAGTCGTTACAGCTTTTCACATCCCCTGAAAGGGGATTCAACTTCAGGACGAACCAAATCCTGAGAGGTTGACGAGGCATGCACCACAAGGCCCTGAAAACATGAAAACATGAAAAAAGGGTCTAAAAACAAAATGGCTGTGTGAATCAACGAAAGTGTGGGTGCAGCACCGGGGGATGTATGAGTGGTCTAGCTGCTGATAGAGAAGTAATTGTTCCATTGCGATTTGCTGGCTGCGACTTCAAAAAGGTCGGGGCGGTCCTCGCACAGGCGGCGGAGCTCAGAGCCGGGAATCTTGGCAGACACGTCAGCGGCATACATGGGCAGGAGGGAGGGGGGCATGCGGCTCTGTGCGGGTGCGGATGAGACAATGTCACCAAAAAAAACAGCTGTTTTGCCATGCGGCAGTCAGGCATTCTCAGGATGTGTCCCACCCAGCAGCCTCGCTGCCGCAGCAGCTGCATCTCAATGCTGGGCTGCGCACAGGTGGCCATGAGCAGCGTGCTGGTCTACCATGCTTGCTTGCCGCAAATAGATGGCCGCGTGCCAGGATTGCTGCAGGCTTGCTGCCATTGTAAGACCTCACACACACGACCCTGCACCCTCAAAGCCATTGCTTTGTAGCTGTGCGGTGCATTACAGCACCCACGGTGCATTACAGCACCCACCCAGGTCAGCCAGACACACACACTAATAAGTAAGAAGAACGCACCTGCACCTCTGGCGCTGTGTTGGCGTACGCGACCTCCACCCAGTTGTTCATGTTGCCGCCATCCATGCGGGTGGGAAGGTTGGGGGAGTAGCCCCAGCGGCCGTCCTGGGAGGCAGAGAGGGGTAGGGAGGGCAGCGGGGGGTATGCTCTATGAATGATGCATGGAGAAGGAGAGGCAGGCGGAGAGGGATGGGGCGGGTAGCGAGAGTTGTGCTCTATGGACGATGCATGTAGAAAAAGGGGCAGGCGGAGAGATGGGGCGGGTCGCGAGGGTTGTGCCTCCAAATTGAGCTGCAGATGCAGGGAGAAAGAGAAGAAGGAGGGCAGGGCGCAAGGGACGGCAGGCCACGAAACGGCAGGCGCTGAACTGTGTGACCACAGCTGCCTTGTTTGGCACACGGGGCAGGTGTGGCTTGCCTGGTGGGCATGGCAGTACCACAAAATGGGGCAGAGCATAGGCGCATAGGCACACACTCGCGATGATGAACTTGAAGGAAAAAACGTGAGGAAAGGCGTCTCAAAGGGTGGAAGGTCAAAACAAAAGAACAGCGGGCAAACAGAACAGGTCACCCCGTGAAGTGTCATCTCACACTCACAATAATGAGCTGTTAAAAGTAATGTGAGGAGCGGCTCATCAAAGGGTGGCAGGGCGAGAGAAGCAGCAGGCAACCACGCAGCTTCCCCCCTGCAAAGCCGCCCCTCACTCACGATGATGAACTTGAAGGAGAAGATGCCAGGTGGCAGGTCGCGCTCCAGCAGGAATCGGTCCCTGTAGCGCGGGTCGGGCCCCATGTCCAGCTGCTGCCCCCACCCAACATCCAGGCCAGCCACCTGCGGCAGAAGTCACACATTGGCAGCACACACTGGAGTTAAGGTTTAGGTGCGGAAGGGGAGGGGGGTGGCGGGGGCCGGGTTCCTGCCCCAACTGCTGTTCACCGGCCACTGCAGCACGTTGAGCGCGTTGGTTGGTCGAATGGAAGCGCTCGGAAGGGCACGAGAGAGCGCATGTGCAGTTGCTGCCCCCACCCCACATCCATCCATCACAGGCGGGCTTTGGGTTTTCGCTTCCTGTCGACTTCCTCAATCCGCAGCCCTCGGGCGGTCCCTTCTTCTTCAGCGGAGGCAGGCAGCAGCCAGGGCAAGGGCTGGGGTGAGGTGGGAGGAGCACAGGCCCCTTACCCCCAAACCACGCCGTTGAGCGCAGCTCGCCTCATCCGTACATGTATTACACAAATAAGGGCCGCCCCTTTGCAGCAGCAGCGCCCCGTCACCGCCCTTTGCAGCAGCAGCAGTCACAGCAGCACCAAATAGCGACCATCTGGCAGTACACCACCTGGTACTGCCTCACAAAAAAACTACAAGCAGCAGTACACTCACCTGGGGAGTGCCCGCGATGCCGCGCCTGGGCAATACGATGCAGCGACACGCAGCAGCCCGACCACCGAGGATGGTGAGAGGGAAAGCAGTACACTCGCCTGGGGGGTGCCCGCGATGCCGTGCTTGGGCAGTACAATGCAGCAACATGCCGCCCACCGAGGATGGTGAGAGGGAAAGCAGTACACTTGCCTGGGGGATGCCCGCAATGCCGTGCTTGGGCAGTACAATACCCACAGTGGTGGGCGGCTCGCCGTACAAGATGTCGGCGGCTGCCTGGCGGATGGCATTTGCGTTGGGCTTGCAGGCGCGTGTGGCTGCAAGCATTTCAGCACACATTCCAGAGGGGCGGCCGGTGAGCGGGCGGTTGTAGAGGAAACCAGGGGCATGCAGCTGCTGACGCAAGGCTCCTCTTTGCTCTCCATCTGTCTGTTGTCTTACGTCCCAGCTGTGACAACCCGCGCTCCCGAGGGCCAATGAAGAAGGACGGTGCAGCTTGAGTGCGTGGGGTCGAGGAAGTCAAGCCAACAGAACCAGTCACCCACCCGCTCCCCCACTGCCCATTAGTGGGGCGCTCACCCAGCCCCCTCTCCTTTATCCACCCTCGTTTTCCCTTGCACACACTCCTCATGAGCAGGAGCAGAAGCGCTGTGTGCTAGAACACCCCTCTTTGCCCAGCCAACCTCTCAAATGCTCACACGCTTCACCCATCCCCCACCCCTCAGGCTGCCAAAGAAGCCCAAGACCTACCAGACTACAACAGCAGCAGCAGCATATTCACCCTTTCCGCCCAACCTACGTGTCAGGTGCTCGTACGCCTCTCAACCAGCTCCCACCCCATTCAACCACCACATGCAGCAAGGTATGCCATCTATAACAGCCACCCAATCAGCGACAAACCACCATGCTGTATTGCTTACTTGTGAGGTGCTCGTACGCCTCTCAACCAGCTCCCACCCCATTGAACCACCAAATGCAGCAAGCTATGCCATCTATAACAGCCACTCAATCAGCGACAAACCACCATGCTGTGTTGCTTACTTGTGAGGTGCTCGTACGCCTCGTCCAGCTCCCACCCCTTGAACCACCACATGAATCCCAGGGCGGTGGCGGGGGCGCGCCCCAGCCCGGCTGCAGGCTCACAAGGGGCAGGCGGGGGGCCAAAGGAAGGAAGGGTGGGTGCACAGAGAGGGCAGATGGTAATACGGCAGTGTTGACAGCAGTGTTGGCAGCGGGTCTTGGCGACCCCTCGCTGCAACTGCACCGCCGGCACGGCTGCCCATGCACATCCAACACACAGTTTCCACTCAAGAAGACCACTGGTAGGTTGCGGAGCGCAAAATCACAGGGCTGCCAGCCTCCAGCAAGCACAGCAACATGTGCGGGTGCCCACTGACCTGTGCAGTGCACGTAGGCGGTGCCGCCATTGGCGGCGGCCCGCTGCGCCAGCGCCGCCACAGCGCCCGGCAGCTCCCGCCGCAGCGAGAAGGGGTCAAAGTCGCTGCAAGGCAGGCAAGCAAGCAAGCAAGGAGTGCAAAGGGCACAGTCAGGAGAGGATGTTGATACGCCGCATGTGCTGTGCCTCAATGTTGCCCTGGCCACTGCAAGACAGCCCACATGACAGCCCTGCCTGTTACTGGTCATTGCTGACGTGGACACACCTCCAGCTAAATGGTGGTTTAAACGAGATTCTGCATTGTTAAACCAAGAAAGAGCCGCCCAGACCCCGCCGGCAGGCCCCAACACCAAGTGTGTGCCGCCAATGACCCTCCACGCTGCGTTGCTCCCCAAGACTTGATGGGGCGTCCCCCCCCGCTCTGCCCCTCCGCCCTGCACTGTGGCCTCACCGGGTGCGTGCTGCAGCGGCTGGGTGTCGCCTCCCCCCGCGCTTCCACACCCCGCCCCGCCCTTCACCACCAAATCCCCTCGCCGGTTGCGTTGCCACAATCAGACCGGTGTCGCTCCCCCCACACCTCCCCACCCCGCCCTGCCTTCGTTTTGCCACTCCACCCCGCCCTCTTTGCCCCACCCCGCCCCACCCTTCAGGCTCACACAACTAAGACAAACCACACAAGGCCACACAAGCTGCTCACACCCCCGTCTTCTCACCGGATGCGGTGCCGCACGTGCTCAATGTCGCCCCGCTCCGCCATGCGGGCCGTGATGGGGCTCAGGTCCAAGTCGAAGTAGGCCATGTCGCTGTCCTCCTGCAGGGGGGTGAGGGCAGGCAGAGACACGGGCAGGCAGAGATAAAGACGTGAGTTCCAGAGACTCTATACGGAGATGACACAACGAACATGAGGCTCAGGTTGAAATAGGCCATGTCGCTGTCCTCCTGCAGGGGGTGCCAACAAACTGTTGTCAGACACAATGCGGATCACAGGACGGTGACAGGAAAGGAGGCCATGTTGCCAAGGTAGGCCATGTCGCTGTCCTCCTGCAAGGGGTGCCAACGCACAGACACAAGGCGTATTGCAGGGAGGTGACAGAAACATGAGCTGTTGCTGTCCTCCTGCAGGGGGTGCCAACAAACAGACACACGGCGAATTGCAGGGAGGTGGCAGGAAAGGAGGCTATGTTGCAAGGTCAAAGTAGGCCATGTCGCTGTCCTCCTGCAGGGGGTTAAGGGCAGGCAGGGATAAGGAAGTGAGTTCCTTCCTGAAAGTGAGTTCCGGAGAGACTACATGGAGATGGCACAAGGGGCATGAGGCTCAGCTCAAGGTCGAAGTAGGCCACGTCGCGGTCCCCCTGCAGGGGTTACCAACAGACAGCGGGTTACAAGCTGGTAGCAAAGAAAGACGCAGGGGCGAGACAGGCGATGACAGGGAGAAGGTAGGGTCCGGGCTCCCAGTCGACCAGCACATCTGCGGCACACTCGTGTGTTGCTGCAGCGCTTTAGATGAATGTGTGATTGGCCACAGCGCTGTGAAGTGAAAGAACGGGCTCCCAGTCTGGTCCTGCTGAGGGCCCACAGGGGTTGCACCAAATCAGGGCCTGTGCCGTGCTGTGCTGGCCCGTGCCTGTCCCATGCAGTCCAGTTCCCTCTTCCTTTCCCGGAACAGCACAACGGACGGATGCTGGAGGGCACAGGAGCCTTGCCCAGCGCACCTGCAGGCACATCACCGTCCGCACATTCTCGCTGTCCGCGACCCTGCAACAGATGGACCGGGAGAGGGAGGCAGCACAGGGCCGCTCATGGCACAACAGGGGGGAACACACGGCCTGGGGCAGCACACAGCACAGGGCCGCTCACGGCAGCACTTGAAGGAGCACATGGCATGGCGCAGCACACGGCGTGAGGCACCGTCAGCCACCAGCCGCCTGTGTGGTCCCACACGCTGGCTGTGCCGAGCGCTGCTAGTGCCGCCAACCAGCGGCACCAAGAGCCTCCCCCGTGTCTTCCCTCTGGCCTGCTTCTTGTCTGTACACGGGGTGCGTGTCTCCCCCTTCCCCCACCCATTCCCCCCCACGTTCCTGTCCCTCAGGCCCCTTGTCCACGTCAGCCACCGTCTGCAGCCATGAGCCCACAACGAACTGCCTCCGCCTTCACCCTCCCAACAACAAGCTGCCTCCACCTTCCTGGGCACCCACTCACTTGTCCACGTCAGCCACCGTCTGCAGGCAGGACCCCACGATGAGGTCATCCAGGATGCGCGTGAAGTTGGTGCCGTCCTCGTGGCGGTAGGTGAGCACAGCGGAACCCATGCGCTCACGCATCACATCTGTGTACAGCTCGCTCAGCTCCTCCTTGTCTGCAGCAAGCAGGGGGTGCCAGGAGAATGGTCGCAGTTTGTTGCAAGCTTCAAGCAGCAGCAGCAGCTGCCGCACTACATCCGTGTACAGCTCGCTCAACTCCTCCTTGTCTGCAGCGGAGCGGGTAAATGGGTACAGAAACGAGGCAGCTTTGCGGGAGGAGGAGCAGCAGCGACAGAATGCAAACGATTCCACTACATCTACTCCATCCGTGTGCATCTCGCTCAGCTCCTCCTTGTCTGAAGCAAGCAGGAGGCAAGGCAGGAGAGAGGGCAGCATGACACGCTGATGCAGGTGGCAGCAGCGGCAGCAGGAGCGGCTGAAAGAAGCGGCGTAAGACCCGTAGGTCTGCAGTCCGGCAAACATCTGTCCGGAAAACGGGAAGGTGAAGCTGTGAGAACCCGCAACAGGAACCCCATTAAGCAGCAGCAACCAAAAAAGCAGAAGGGCTGCCTTGCTCTGTCGGCGGCAGCGGCGGTGAACCCCGCCTGCCAGGGCATGTGGCGGCGGCGGCGGCGGCGGCAGCAGCATAGGTAGTCGTGGGCAAATGAGTCGAAATGCCCAGTTTGCTATGCACACTGCCGCCTCACCCTCGTCGCCAGTCTTCAGCACGTCCGTCACCTCTGGCGGGTGCTCGACCGACTTGAGGTGCTCAGCCAGGTGCTCGTGCTCAGCAGCGGATCGGACGCGCTGACGCCGATCCCTGGCTGTGATCGCCGGCTGCAGCCGGGCCCCTGCGGGCCGGGGCGCAGACCTAGCGCCAAGCGCAGCACCCGAGAGGGCCGCTGCAGCCGCTGCGACACTCATAGAGCCGATTGTGGGATCACAGATCCGGCTTGGATGGGTTTGTGGGGCAGATGGAGGCTGGCGCCATCACATGCATGCAAGCTGTCGTCGCCACCCGCCACGTCGGCACACGGGGCGGGGTGGCAGGGCTGGTCACCCATCCGCACTGCGGTTTGGCGACACAGCCATCGGTGCACAGCTAACGCTTGGTGACTTGCCTTGGTCAAGTGCATGTGTTTTATGCCCTCATCAAAATGCTTCATACTTCCCTGTGGATTGATGAACACTTCCTGCACGTGCAGCACAACCCACCGTCGCCCTCGACACTATTATTGCATGTCATGAGCATTTCGGGTGGGCAATTAAAACCACGTGTGAGCGCTTGATGAACGTCAGGTTTGAGTTCATTGGGGCCACTGTCACAGCCGGTAGGGACTATGCGCCGGCAATGGGTGCTGGACACCCTCTGGGCAGCCAGGGCGCTCCGTCTTTGCTGCTGGCCGTGCAGGCCATATGCATCCTAGCCGCTTACGTTGCGGCATGCAGGCTGGTGGCACGGCTCAAGGGTTGGGACAAGGGAAGAAGAAGCGGGATCTTGGCGGGGGTGGTGCTAGCGGTGGCGGCAGGCAGGGGGCGGGGAGTGCACCCGTCCTGGGCCTGCAAAGAAGAGGAGGGGCACCCAGGGTGGTGTGCTACTTTTGGGGGCTGCCACCTCTCCTAGCGCCCTCCTAGGGTTGGTACAGTCATTACAAGGCTTTCTAAACAACGGGTGCAGTGGTGTGGTATCTAGCCTTGTGGTGCAACCTGCCTTGGATTCTGCCAGTATGCTCTGTTTGCTGTCCCGTCGCCTGCCAGCACCCCAGACTCAAATTCAGACGCGTAGAACTGTGAAGTGCGTCATGGGCAACACTGCTAGCGTGGCGGTGAACGTGGGCGTGCCGCTGGCGCTGGGGCAGCTCATGGGCCTCATCAGCGCCAAGAACGTGATCAACTGGTACCAGGACCTCAAGAAGGCGAGCCGCCGCGGGTGTGGGCGCGGGTGTGGGTGTGACCGACAGCGGCGGCGGCGGCGGCGGCGGCGGTGACAAGGCGGCGCCGGGCTGTGTTGGTGGGTAGCAGCTTTCTGTGCCGAGAAGGCCCACAGGCCCCGCCCAGCAGCAGTGCCCGCAGCGGGATGAACGAAGCACTCTGTCGCAAGTTTTGATCCCATCCTGGCGATGCCTATTAGAAAGACAGCCTGCCGTCCTCCCGGACATCCTGCTGCCTGCCCCGCCATCCTGCGGGGTGGCCTGCCAACCCATCCTAGCAGTGCTCTGTCCCACTTCCTCCCCCGCAGCGCTGCCTGACTTGTGCCTGCCCACACCTTGCCAAAATTGTGCTGTGCCTTCCCCCTTGTGCATGTCTGCTGCAGCCTTCCTGGACCATCCCCACCCTTCTGTTTGGCCCCGCCTGGGGAGTGCTGTACGCAGCCATGGGCTACGCGGCGCACCGGGTGTACCAGGCACGTTGCCGGCTTGTTTGCCACCCTTCAAAGTGTCTGTTGAGATGCAGCAAGTGCGGGGTGTGCCATGCATTTCGATTTGACCTCTTGTGACTGGCCAAACTGTCGGTTGTGCGCTGTGCCTGCCCGCCACCGCCCGCACTGCCGCCCGAACCATCATGGCGCTCCCTCTTGACGGCGTGCAGGGCCGCACAGAGTGGCATTGTAGAGCGAGCCCACGCCCACAGTCTAAACCCACACTCAATCGAGAGACATGCCCCCTCCGCCCCTCCTCATACTCCATGATGCGGGAATGCCCCACTGCCTGCTCGTCTTCCTTGGTGCACGATGCGCGGGGCACTCCCTTGCCCCGCCTGCCTGCTGCAAAGCTGATGCCCACCTAGACCACCAGCTGAATGTTCCGCTTCCGATTAAGCTGCCACTGCCTCCTCACCTTCTTTGCTGCAGACGGGCGGCGGGCCTCAGTCCCTGGGGCCTTCTGGCACCCACCTGGCAGGCCATGGCGCTCAACACGCACACGCACCACGCGACGCATCCATCCTGTGCCTCCTCATCTTCCTTCCCCGCTGCAGCAGCTTCCACCGCCCCCTGTTTCAAAGGCGGCCATCGGGACGTCGCCCATCTGCATGCCGCAAAGCTGGCGTTCAACCCAACCCGAACCCCACAACCTTGTGTCCAGATTCCTTGCAACTGCTGCTGCAGAAGGGCGCCGGGCTGCTGCCTGTAGGCCTGTACGCTGCCCAGCTGACCGTCACCCAGCATCCACTCCTCCCTCCTCTGCCTCCCCATTCTTCCTTCCTTGCTGCAGGTCAGCCCTGTGTGCTGCACAGCAGGCACTCATCTTGAACCCAGCAGCTGCACACCTGCGGGAGGGGAGGTGGCGTGTCCCGCTTTCTCAAGCTCAATGCCCGCTTTCTCAACCTTGCACTGCCTCCACCCCTTCTGTGTTGCAGCGGGGCGCAGGGCCGCTGCCGCTGGGCCTGTATGCCGCCCAGCTGGTGCTCAACCTGGCCTGGCAGCCGCTCTTCTTCAACGCCAAGAACTTTGTCTGGGCCAAGCGGGACCTCTTTGGTGAGTGCTGGGGCAGGCAGAAGGGTTTGGGGGTTTGGGGTGGGGTTTGAAAAGCTAGAAAGGTTTAGGGGTTTACCCCTGCTGAACACCCAAGACCTGTGAGGGCTGGGCGGCAAGAAACTGTGACTTGGGGTCTGGGTGGTGTGCTTTATTTGTGTGGGCCAAGCGGGATCTGTTTGGTGAGTGCAGGGGCAGCCAGCCGGTTTGGGACGTCAGTGCTTTGCCTAACAAGCCGTTTTCAGTGGGCCACAACAAAACAGTTGCAGTGGTGAGGCGGCGCCCAGGAAATCCAGATCTGTGTACTGCACATGATGCAGCAGGGCTGCTTAGGGTACATAGGGCTCGTTGGGGCAGTCTATTGTAAGCGCATCCCCTTCAAATAAAATTGGGTCGCGTTCCACTGCCCACACTGGGGCGGAGGTCTCCATTCTCTCCCCCTTCCCTGCATGAATAACCCAAACACACGCATCCACCTCACCTCTTCCTGCGCCTGCCTGCAGCGCTGCTGGGCGTGCCTGCCCCACCATCCCTCTCTCAGCCTCCCACCCTCCCCCGACTGCCTGCAGCGCTGCTGGGCGTGCTGGGCGCCACCATCCCTCTCTCAGCCTCCCA
>JTEE01000205.1:1064063-1077400 GCA_002896455.3 Chlorella sp. ArM0029B | reverse complement strand
GGGGGGGGGGGGGGATAATTACTGTTTCAATTTAACTCTCTGTGCTGGTTTTACAACCGATACACCCCCATCCTCTCCCGCCTGCCTCTGCAGCGCTGCTGGGCGTGCTGGGCGCCACCATCTGGGAGTTTGGCAAGGTGGACGTCAAGGCAGCCCAGCTGCTGGCCCCCTACTTTGCCTTCTGCGTGTACGCCACCGCCCTCACTTTTGGCATCGCCGGGCTCAACCCAGGAGAGGACCGTGGCAAGGCGGGCCGCCGGGCGGACTGAGGCGGCTGGGCACCTTAGCAGCGGAGGACAGGACGGCGGCAGGGGTGTTGGAACCGTGCGGACCCAAGTGGCTGACCCTCTTGGCGGTGCGGACCCAAGTGGCTGACCCTCTTGCGGCAGAGGACAGAGCAGCAGCAAGGGTGGGCCGGAACCTTAAGCGTGCGACCTGAAGCGGCTGACCTTCTTGCCGGGGACAGCAGCGGCCTGGAACGTTGTGCGTGGTTTGGGCAAGCAAGGCAGCGCCGTCCTCTTTCTAAATATAGTTGCCTAGCGCCCCTTCTTCCTGCTTGTATGCTTCCTGACGGAGTTTTTGTGCGTGTGTTGAACAAAACCGACTAGAGAAACCAAAACCGACTAGAGAAACCATTGCATGTGAGGCCACACTAGGCAAACACAGCGGGGGCAGCAGGGTACATGGGCACTTGGCAATTCGCAGTACAAGCAGTGCAAGAGGTACAGTTGCTATACAGGCTGGCAGTGCACAGCGGTACGGGGCGCCGCGCTACTGCGGCTGCGGCACTGGCTGCGCTGCTGCCTGCCGCCGCTGCAGTCCCGCCTCCAGGTCTGCAAACGTCATGTGCCGTTGCCGGTTGAGCTCTGCGGCGTGGCGCCGGCGCGGCACAACTGCAGGGAACAAGCGCAGCACAGCGCAGCGCAGCTCAGCACAGCATGTCAGGGACACAGACTCACAGGTCGAGCAATAGGCGGGGGAGGCAGGCTGGGCACGGCAGCTGGCCCCTCTCCCCTCTGCGTTTCCCTTCCAACCAGACCCCTCTGCCTTCTTCTTCTTCCTTCTTGTCCTCAACAGCGGCACCCGGTTGCTGCTGAGGTTAGCAGCTGCTGTCCCCACGCTGTATGCATAGTTCCTAATACATCAGTTGAAGGCGTGGCAAAAAACTGCTATATGTTATAGCCCAGCTATAACTGCTGTTATCTGCGGCGGCGAAGCGGCAGTACTGCAGCGCAGTACGGCGGGCAGCGGCTGTAGGGCCGCCGCTGCCCCCCGCACACTATTCTGTGCGGTCTTACTCGATNGGCAGCGGCTGTAGGGCCGCCGCTGCCCCCCGCACACTATTCTGTGCGGTCTTACTCGATCTGCTGGCTTGCACGCCAGCGTACTTTTGTTTACATGACACGCGCCGGCAAGCGCCAGGCGGAAGCCGAAGAGGCTAAGCAGCTCGTTCAGTTGCGAGCGCTCACGCAGGAGCTGCGCGAGCAGCTGCAGCGACAGAGGTCGCCACAGCAGCCAGAGCAGCAGCCGGGGGCAGAGGAGCGGGCCCAACTGTCGGGCAAGCCCGGGCTGAAGGCCCAGGCCGAGCTCGCTGAGCGGGCCCGCGACCTTGCGCAGCGCGCTCAGGATGCGCTGGAAGCCGGCGATGAAGAGCGGGCAGGCGCCCTGCTCGCCGAAGGTGAGCAAGCAAAGGCGGCGGTGGCCGCCGCCGTTGTCGTGCCTGGCGCGGGAGGCGCCGCGGCAGAGGCTGCTGTACAGCAGCTCTCACCGGTGCCCGCCCTACCGTCAGTAGCGAGCAGCAGCAGATAACAGTACACCAATCACATAGGAGGCCCCCACCTGGGCGCATCGATCGCAGGTAGATCCACAGTGAGAGGAGCATGATGCGAACAAACCAGGCGCCCGCCTGAGCACTCTCCGCACCAGAGCCGCCACCTGCGGGGGGTGTAGGGAGCGGGAATGGGGCGTGGCAGGGAGGTGGCAGGGCTGGGTATGGGTGCAGTGGTGGGTGGACGAGCTGGGCTGGCAGGCTAGCACTTGGGAGCAAGAGCAGCAGGAGGAGGCTAGCGGGCACGCCTGAGCAGCAACAGACGACTAAGTTGCAGGGAGGGGCTGGCTGGCAGGCTGGCACTTGAGAGCAGGAGCAGCAGGCTGGGATTGATGCAAGAGCAGCAGCACCAGCCAATGCATTGCTGGCACCCGTTGGCCCGCAGCGCCCTCAGCGGCCGACCAAATGCAGCAGCACCACCCCCACCACAACCAGCCTGCCTGCCCGCCTCACCCTCCGAAGAGCTTGCCAGCCATGCAAATTTGTTGGCAACAGCCGGCCCGCGGCGCCGTCGGCAGCAGTACACACGCTGCCGCGCTAACACTGCCACCACTGCCACCCCTAGCCTGCCCGCTCACCTTCTGAGGCGCTTGCCAGCCATGCAAAGCCGCCAATCATGCACACGAGCAGCAGGAGGAGGAGCAGCGGGTTGCAGGCGCTCCTCCTGCCTCCCTCCTCGTCCTCATCCTCGTCCTCGTCAGCACCCCCTTGGTGCCCCCCCCATGGGAAGGCGGCATCTGGCAGCTCCCCGCCAGGTGGCACAACCACTCGGGCCACAATGGCGCCGGTCTGTGGGTCAGCCAGCAGCACAATGCGGTTGTCCGCGTTGTCCACCTGAAGGGGAGGAGGGCGGAAGGCACACAGATGCGTCATGCGACATTTACGGGCATAGGTAGAGATGGAAGGCTCCCTGAGGCCAGCCAGCAACACGATGCGGTTGTCGGCGTTGTCCACCTGAAGGGGAGGGTCAGGAGGGTGGCAGGGACCGTATGGTTCAAAACGATGTGCAGAATGGATGGGGTTGTGGGCACGATGCGGTTGTCGGCGTTGTCCAACTGAGGCGTGGCAGGGACCGTGTGTTTTACACAGATGAATGGGCGGGGTTGTGGGCACAATGCGGTTGTCGGCGTTGTCCACTTGAGGCGGGGGTGGCAGGCGGGCGGCGGTTGGTTTGGGCAGATGTGGCAGGTGCAGATGTGGCAGGCAGGCAGGCAGGCGAGGTCTCCTGGGGCACGATGCGGTTATCGACGTTGTCCACGGAAGCCTGGCCGCAGGTCAAGCATCGAGCAAAAAATAAACTTGACACCACCTGCAAGCGGAGCAGCCTCCCAGCCAGGTGCCTCCCAAGCTTCACTCCAACAACAGCAGTGGGGCCCACCTGCAGCTGCGCAATGAGCGGCGCTGTTGGCGGTCGGGGCGGCGGCTCGCGCCAGGCTCCCTTGAACTGCTGCTTGCACACCTCGCACTCCTTGTCATGCTTCTCATCTATCCACCGCTGCAAGCACGCGTGGTGGGCCCACTGCAGAGGCACAAAAGGCGGGGTGATGATGCAGGGTCAGCGGTTTGTCGGTGATGAGGTGTCGAGCGGCGAGCCCGCATCTGGGACTTCCATCAAGGGTGGAAGGTAAGGCAAGACAAAGACAACCGAGGCTTGATGGGGAGGGAATTACGCTCCTAGGATAGCGGTGGGACACGGGACTGGCGTGTGCAGCTGCCTGGGCTGCAAAATGTGGGGCTGCGGAGCGGTGGGGTAAGGGACAAGCGGAGCCGGCACAGCGGCGGTGCGGTCACGAGCAGAGCCATCCATTTACTGCTGCGCATAAAAGAGAGGATTGGGTATCGGCAGGCCCCACGCACCGCCATGCTCCCCGAGCAGCTGCAGGGCCGCTCCAGGCTGGCGGGGTCGTCATCTTGCAGGCAGATGCGGCAGGCTGGGGGCGCAGCCGCCTCGGGCGCGGGTGCTGGGGCGGCGGGGGCGGCGGGCGGCGCTGCTGCCACCCTGCTGCAGGTGCCCTCTTCCGCGGCTGCCGCGCTCTCGATGTCTCCCTGCGCCGATTCCGGGCGCACTGCCAGCAGCGGCTCGCTGGCCTCGGCTTCTTGCGGGTTTCCCATCCCGCGTTAATCCCGCGGGCGCGTCCGAGCGGCAAGAAGGTGAGTTGGGGATGCACGATCACGGTGCCAATCGGGAGAGCGAGGCTGGCCAGACGGAGCTCGGTGAAGGTTCAGCCCTAGAGCTGGTGATATTGGTGATATTTGAGCGGAGGGCAAAGGGTGCGGGCGCAAGAATGTTCAGGATGTGTGCAGGGGCACCGGGGCACCCAGAGGTTTCCGAGCATCTCTGCCAACTTGGCCGGCAAGCGCCGGCGCCGAACCTTCTGCCGCAGTTGCCGCAGGTACCTCCGTACTACATGCACGGCACCCATCCGCCCCTGCATGCACCCACAAAGAGGGGTTTTACCCCCCCATAATTGCATCTACAATGAATTGAAATGCCCGCCATGCATGCAAGCTAGACAGCAGCAGGTAGCGCTGCACGGCCACTGTTGGAACCCAGGCACTCCCCTTCTTATGCTGGCGCCCTGACCAACTGCTCGATGTGTTGCAAACGACCCAGTGAGGGCAGTGTTGAATGGGGAGGCGTGATGGATATGCTGCAAGGAGCAGGGAGATCAGGGGGAGCAGGGAACACAGAACGACAAGGCAGGCAGGGAGCACAGAACGACAGACGGCAGGGTGCGCGACGAAGGGAGCAATGCCGCAGCGACGCATCGCGAACGCTCGAAAGCCTGCTGGGCCGGGAAGTATGTGGCATGGCACGTCTCCGCTGCGCACTGTACCTGGCACTGCAAGTTTGTGCAGCCCAGCTATGATCACGCCTCATCCCGCCAGCCGCACCACCTTGCCTTCTACAACAAACTTCCTGCTTCCCTCCAGTCTGCTGGCAAACGCCGCCTTCACCGCCGCCTTGCTCGACACGACGGCAGCGTGCTTCTCCAGCACCGCCGCCACCACAAGCCGCTGCAGCTCCTTCAACTTCAGCTGCTGCTGCCCTGCTGCCTCCAGATGCTGCGTGATGATCTTCCGCCACTTGACACCCTCCTCCCAGCTGCTGCCTGCTGCTGCTGCCGCCGCTGCCGCCGCCGCTGCTGCCGTCTCTTCCACTGCTGCTGCTGCTGCTGCTGCTGCTGCTGTTGCTGCTGCTGCTGCCTTGCTGCTGCGCTTTGCCTTCTTCTCCTTGCTGCTGCGCTTCCCGGAATCCTCTGCTGCTGCTCCTGCTGCTCCCGCTGCCGCTCCCGCCTGCTGCTCGCCGGTCGCCAGCGCTGCCAGGTGGGTGCTGCTGCCGATGGCCACTAGCTTGCCTTGGCTGCCTCCTCCTGCTGCTGCTGCTGCTGCTGCTGCCGCCTCAGCATCACCGCCCTCTTCTGCCTCGAAAGTGACCTTCTTGCCCTCCCACTTCACGCCGCCCACTTTGACAGTGCCTGTCCCCTGCCCCAGCCCAACCTTGCCTTGCGTCTTCTTGGCCTGGGCATTGTGCCAAATAGCGGCCTGCAGGAGGAAAGGAGAAGGGGGCGGGAAGGGGGCAGAGGGGCGAGGGGTGAGGGGAGGAAGCGGCGGGCGGGCAGAGAGGGCAGAACTGGAATGGGCAACGGTGTGTGGGTGCTGGGCAGGAAAAGAGAAGGGGAGAGGGGCGGCCAGGCGGGGGAGGCGGTCAGAGAGGCGAGAGGGCGGGGTACGTTCGAATATTGTTCAGCGGGGGCTGCTCTCACAAGCCCCAGTGATTGCCTCGCTCGGCACGCCATCACAGGTCAGCACAGCACAGCACAGTACAGCACAGTACAGCACAGCATATTGTTCAGCGGGGGCTGCTCTCACAAGCCCCAGTGATTGCCTCGCTCGGCACGCCATCACAGGTCAGCACAGCACAGCACAGTACAGCACAGTGCAGCACAGCACAGCACAAGGGCACAGCGTGCCGCCCCTCCACCCATACGCCCCACTGCCTGGTCGCCCTCGTTTAAAAAGTGCTGCGCGTCTCGGCTGCTTCTGCCGCGAAGAAGCCCAGACCAGCCCACAGCACAGCCCAGCCCACAACACCATAGCATGCACAGCGCAGCACAGCGTGCCCCCCCACCTGATCGTCCTCGTTGAAAATCATGCGCTGCCTGGCCGCCTCGGCCGCTGCCTTGTCCAGGCCCTCCAGGCAGCCCACAGAAGTGAACCGCTTTGCGCCCCACCAGCCTGCAGCAGGAGACGTGGGGAAGGTTAAGGCTGTGCCAGCACAGACACACACACAGCACAGCGCACAGCCGGTGGATGCTTCCCGTCCCACCAGCCTGCAGCAGGAGAAGGGGAGAAGTTCAAGGTTATGTCACAACAGACACACACACAGGCTAGGGCACAGCCGGTGGCATGCTTCCCGTCCCACCAGCCTGCAGCAGGAGAAGGGGAGGAGGACTGCAGGGTATGTAACGGCTTGTTCACAAGTGTGGCTGCTTGTGTGTGCGCTGGGTCTGCAGCAGCAGGAGGAAAGCAGAGCAGAGGGGAGCGGCAGGGAGGGGAAGCACCGCTAGGCAGGCAGCCGGCACCGGCAGCAGCTGGCGCACGGCTGGCAGCACACACCCAACAAATAAGCATCCCATGTTGCTCGCGGGCAAGTCAGCAAGGCAAACCATGGCAGACCACAGGCAGCCCTGAGTTTTGCTTCTCCATAATGCTGGGACAACGCATCTGCGGCACACTTATGTGTTGCTGCGGCGCTGTTAATGAATGAATGAATGACCACAGGCAGCCAGCCGGGCAGCCACCGACGCACCCACACCACCGGCGCAGCGACATGCCCCAGCCAGCCACATCCCCCACCCAACCAGGTCAGCGCGCACCGGTGGCAGGTGTCTGCTTGAAGTCGTAGACCGGCGCCACATAGTTTGCTGACGGCTCAATCACGATCCGCTGCTTCTTGGGTGCCTGCTCATCTCCCTGCGCCTGCTGCGCCTGCTGCGCCTGCTGGTCGGCCTGAGCCTCCCCAGCCGCCACCTCTGCCTCTGCCGCTGCCGCCGCCGCCGCCTTGGCTTTGCGCCCCTTCTTGCCCTCCTTGCCGCTGCTCACCGCCTGCCCGGTGCTGGGCTCATCCTCGCCGCCTGCCGCAGCCTTGCGCTTCTTGCCGCTGCCAGTGCTGAGCTGGACCTCGCTGGTCGTGTCTGATCGGTCGCTGGCACCCGCCTTGCCACCTGTCACGCCACCTGTCGCCGTCCCCGCGCTGGCCACGCCCAGCTTGCCTGCTGCCTCTGCCGCCCACGACGCCTCCTGCTGCCTGACTCGCGCCATCTTGCCGTCTCGCCCCCCAAACCGCCCCGCCGCCAGCCGGGTGCCACCCTTTGACAGAGAGGCCAGCAGTTTGAGCTCATCCGCGCTTGCACTTGTGCGTGTGCCATCGCGGTTCACAGCAGCCACAATCCCAGCCATGCGCTCGTTGTCTGCGCACGCAAAGAGGGAAGGTTGACGAACAAGTGAGCAGGGCTGCGTAGGCGGGTGGGCAGGCGAAGCAGGACAGTGGGTGGGCAGGTGCGCGTGCCGCCGCGGCCATATGCATATGGATGGATAGGAAGCAGCAAGTGAGCGAGCTTGCAGGAGGGGTGGGTGTATGACCAGTTGGCTTGTTTCAGCAAGCATGCACTCAAGTTGCTTGTGGTTTCCATACGCTTCTCCCAGCAGCCACTGTAAGGCAGGCTAGCACGCAAATGTTTGACACTTGGCTGGCTGCCAGCCTGCTTCGGCATGCACACAGCCAAAACACCTGCCACACCAACAAGTCCCCGACGGGAACCACTGTTAGCCATGCTTGCATGCACGCCAACTTGCGTTCCACAAAAAGGGAGTGCACTAGAGAACAGCGCTGACAGCGGAGGGCAGCACACGCACATGCAGGGCCAGTGTGCTGCTACAGGCGCAGCTGGAGGCACAGAGGGTGCCAGTACTTGGAACTCAGACACCTCAAATATTGAACCCTCAGTTTCAGATCAATGTCCTTGTTGATGATCAAACAAGGCGTTTCTAAATATTATTGTGGTAACTAACTGGCCTCACCCGAATCGCTGTCTGACGAGTCGCTGCTGTCATCGTCCACTGTGGCTACTGCAGAGTCAAATGCCTTCTCCCACCACTTGTCGCCCCAAGCGTAACTGCCGTCGCCGCCCACCTGGGAACGCAAAAGTTGGCATAGGGAGCAAGGCCGGTGAGCAAGCAGGCATGCATGCATGAATTTGCGGCAGCTGGTGGCGGGTGGCGCTGGCGCCGAGCGGCACGGGCGGCGCGGCGCCCTGGCGGCCTCCTTACCCCCACGGTGTCCTCCTTCTTCTTCACGGTAATGGCCTCCTTGATGCCGTTGCCCTCGCGGCCCAGTCCCTTCCCGTTTTCCCAGCCCATGGTGAGCAGCATGCGCTCCCCAAAGCCGCCGGTGCACTTGGGCTTGACCACGCCCTGGCCAGCGACATGTCCCGGTGGGAGCTTCATGGCGCAGGCGTGAGAGTGGCTGCTGAGGGCGGGAGGAGGCTGCTGGGCGCTGCCGCTAAAGGTGCAGCTTGCAGGCCGGAGGGGATATGCAGTCTGCCAGCAATTGCAGCTCATATGAGGGCCGGGCGGCTGCAACGCGAATCGAGCGAAGCCGTGCGCCGCCATTTCGCCAGCTCGACATCGCAGCATGCTTTGCTTGGAAACGCACTCGGGAGCACTTGCAGCTTGTGTTTGAATTGATCATAGCTACCCAGCATTGCTGCAATTGATCAGAACCCTGTGCACTAAACAACGAGCGCAGCACCAGGGCGGCAGTCTGCGGGCCTCAAAAGCCATGCTGCGCGGTCTTTCACGACAAGTGGGCGCCTGGGGAGCGCTGGCCGAGGCGCGGGTGGCCGCCACTGGCGCCCAGCTGACTGCTCAGGGCGCCACCTCGCAGTGCTGGCTTCCAGCAGCCGCGGCCTGGCAGCAGCGTGCTGCATACTCGACGGAAGAGTTTAGGGTGAGCGGGGTGTGGCTGGGTGGCTGGGTTAATGGCCCAGTGGGCGCCGCCTCTCGCCTGGTGCCACCACCGGTGTGCCTGCAGCCTGCCTGCCTTGTTCGCAAGTATTAGCCACACACGTCGTGTGCACAACAGCCAGGGACGCTTGGCAGGTCGCACAGAGCTCTATGGGCATGCTGCAGCGCTCCCACACCACATTGCCGCCCCCCCTTCCCCGCACCTTCTCGCTCTGCCCCTTCGCCTCCCGCCTGCCCGCGCGCCATCCCCTGCCTCTCGGATCACATGCCTGTCTCGATGCTGCCATCATCCATTGCCCCCATATGCGCGCCCTCTCCTCATCTAACCTCGCTTCATCCACCTGCCCGTCACGCCCTCCCTCTCATCCACCTGCCCCCGACGCCCGCCCCCCGTCCCCCGCTTGCCCTCCCTCTCACCCACCTGCCGCCCACTTGCCCTCCCTTTCAATCACCTGCCACCCACCCTCGTCCCCCGCCCCCTCTCCCCTCCGCCCGCACAGAAGCTGGTGGACCACGCGGCCCCCCGCTCCCTCTCCTTCCAGCGTCAGCCCCCAGAGGAGGTCGCCAGCGAGGCGCAGCGCGGCTTTGCTGTGCGTGCTTTGCTCACGCTGGGCGGCTACTACTCCAGGGAGAGCCGGCACATGCGGTCGGCCACGCGGCTGTACACGGCGGTACAGGAGCAGGCGGTGGGCCCCGCATTCCTGAGCGGTGAGACCGGCGGGCGGTCTGCCCTCCTTCATCACAGTGGCGTTTCTGTGCCTTTGTGTGAAGCCGCTTAACGTTTCCCGGTGTCGACACCAGCAGTGTTGACACCCCCAGTGTCGCGGGCACACTCAGCGGTTGCGTTTCGTGTTGCTTGGAGGGGTGAAGTAAGGCGTATGCTCAACTGCTCCCGTCCCCACCCTCCCTGGCTTGCGGCGTGGCTTGCACACGGTTCTGGCCGGGTGGTCGGGTTGCAGGGGCAGGCTGGGGGCGGCTGGAAAGCGAGGTGGCGTCCCTGTGCAGCTGTCGACTGACCCTTCCTTCACTGCCCCTCTCCCTTTCTCCCTCACCACCTCCTGCCCCTCGTGCAGCCATGGGCATCCCGGCAGAATTCCAGCAGCAGCACTCCTCCCTCTGCCTCCACATCTGGCTGGTGCTGGTGCGGCTGCGGAGCGAGGGGCAGGATGGCAAGCAGCTTGCGCAGGTGGGGCACTTTCAAAGGGGCACTTTCAAAGGGGCAGATTGGCACACAAACAACAATGCGAGTGTCCTTTCTTATTTATGGTGCCAGGTGGGAAACTGTGGGGCCAGCGTGGTTGTGGGGGAGCCATGGTGTAATAACAAGCAGATGGAAGGTGGAAAGAGCAGCAGTGCTGGTAGGCAGGTGGGGCAATGCAGGCAGCTGTGGGGCGCGGTCAGTGGTGGTGGTGCGTGGAACGACGATTTTTGCTGTTTGTTTGTTGGAAAGCGCAGCGCTGTATGGCAGGCAGACTGCCAGCAGCATTGTCTGGCGCGTAGTGCTACAGCTGCTGCCTGCCTAGCTTGTTGCACTGGGGTCAGCAGGGCGACATCAGGCCAGCTGCAGGCGGTACTGCAGCTGGCGGTACAGCAGCTGTAGCCCAGTGCAACAAGCTGACCCCAGTGCAACTAGCTAGGCAGCGCCGCACGTCACCCTAACCTTCCACAATACATTTTCACACTCTCTGCTGTGCCCTCTCTTACTTTAGGCGCTGTATGACGACTTCCAAACAGATGTGGAGGACCGGGCACGCAAGGCGGGCGTGCGAGTAAGTTGGGCAACCAGGGGCGGAGAAGTGTGCGCTGCTTGCTGCGTTGCTTGCGAGGGTAGGCAGGCACCAGCTAGCACTGCGGTCTCTGCTTGTGAGCTTGACGGGTGGGAAGCCTTTCACACTCCGACCTTCATGCTTGTCCATTCCCCTTCTTTTGCCGTTCCGTTCGTTGTGCAGTTGCGTTTGCAGCAGATGCTGGCAGCGCTGCAGGTTTCTCTCTTTCACAGCTCTCTTTCCCCTTTTCTTCTTCCTCTTCTTAGCTTTCTTCCCCGTCTTGTGCTGCCCCTGCAGGTGCGGCTGCAGAAGACGCTGACTGAGCTGGAGAAGCAGTTTTACGGGAGCAGCATGGCATATGACAAGGCCATGGCGGGGGGAGAGACGCTGGAGAAGGTGGGAGGGTGCAGGGGTGGGGGAGTGGGGGAGAAGCAGACGATGGGGCCCCATGGGGGCGGGGGCCGGGTTTCAGTTGCAGAGGTCAGCACTACTTGCAAAGGGCAGTAGTGGCCTGGGCAGGCAGGTGGGCAGGCAGGTGTGAGCGGGGCGTTGAATGGGGAGATGCCCTGCCGTGCCGATTGTCCGAGGAGCATTTGGGGAGCATCCGAGGAGGGGTGCGGGAGCCCCGCTTGTAGCCTGCGCCACTGCTGGGAGGTTGTTTTGAGGCTGTTTTGAGGGACGCTGGAGGAGCTGGGGTGCCCTGCTGCAGACCCCCCCTGCCTTGCCTATAATGTTAGGATCAGGGAGATACAATTTTCCGCGACCCTACCTGCCCTGCATGCTGAGCCTGCTGTGCCTGCTGTGCAGGCCCTGCTGCGCAACGTCTACCTGCTGGATGAGTCCAAGGCTGCCGACTCCAAGCAGCTGGCACGATACGTGCGCAGGTGAGACTTGAGCCAAGCTCTCGCTGTATCTTCTCTTGTCCATTTCTTGATAAAGTGCATTCATTCTTTTCTGGTTCTTTCTTTCTGAATTGCGCGTTCCTGAGCACCACATGCCGTGCCCACCTGCTATCGCTGCCTGCAAGGCTGCCGTCGGCCCAAGCAGCGCCTGTCCACCCGCCCACCCCTGCTTGCCCATTGGGCCAAAACTGCGCCACCTGTGTCGACGCACACGGCATGCCCCTCCTCTGGCCCCCAAACAGTTGTAAAATCGACGCAGTTGTAATGCTTGTTTTTGCTAGGACTTAAACTGAGGATTTAACGCGCCCCCATCCCACCCTCCGTGCAGGGAACTGGCCTGCTTGAGCCTGACCCCCAGTGAGCAAGTGATTCTGGGAAATGTGAAGTTCTCCTCAGAGGGGCTGCCAGCGGAGGGGGAGGCGGCGGCAGGCGCAGTCGCTGACGAAGGGGCAGGCGCGGGCACCGCGGCGGCTGCGCCGGCAGCGAGCAGCTGAGCTTAACCATGGTTTTAGCGCATGTAATCTGCATACTCTTTAGTGTCTGCTGTGCCCCAACTGTGGAGACAGCCCTGTACATTAATATGTTGTGATTGCCAGACGGCTGTCCCACAGCTCCATTCCTTTGTAGTGCTTGTAATGCAATTGTTTTTGCGAAATAGGGCCAGCAGTCGCAACCCTCACACCCTGGTTGAACGCCCTGGATGCGCCAACAGCACGCCAGCGCACATGAGCCGTGCAGCGGTGCAAGCGTCTCCCAGCCCAGCAGCAAGTGCACCACCGGCACCGGTACCGCCGCTGCTCCTGCCAACTTGCTGCGCTCCCCGCTGCCCTTGCTTGCTCAATCAAGCACATTTCAAGTCCAGGGGGAGCCAGCAAGGTCTCATGGGAGGACAGGGTGGGGGGTGAGTATTGCGGCTGCGCTGACGTGGCCTGCACCGCCGCTGGCTGTGGACCAGTACATTTGAGTTGAGTGGATAATTGCAGCGTAGCGTGCCTGCTTCACGCTACCGCCCCCGGTGCATGCCTCTGTACCGTGTGCAACCCCATAGATGCTGGCTTGGGTTGCCCGTGCTTCCTGCTGCACATCCCTCCTCATTCTGCACCTGCCTGCCGCTGGACTGAACCTCCACCACCCGCCTGACCCCAGCAGCTGGAAACTCTCCTGCATTGTGTGTTCAAACACCACTTTTCGTGAACTCGGTGTGCAGCGGCAGGCCAGGCCTATTAAGTGTGGGGCTGCCAGGGCTTGGGGGTCAGAGCGGCGCCGCCACAGCGTGTCGCCAGCGTGCCGCAGGGCTTCACTCCCCAGTTGGCGCGGCAACCACTATTCCGGGGAACTCCCAACGACACACCTTCTCAACAGGCATATCAACAGGGCAAGTTTCACGACCGCCGGCTCCTGATGTCAACAACATCACAGGGCGCTACGAACGGGAGCCAGTGAATCCACGCGATCGGCGTGCCATCGTTCTTCGCGCCGCGCGGGCCGTCGCTAGTGCCGCCACCGCCACTTTCCCCCGCCCTACTGCACCGCCGCGGCGCGCCGCCCTGCCCGCCCCGCCCAGCATGGCCAACGTTGTTAACAGACGTGGCGCCCCCACGCTCAACGACCTGCCAGACCTGACGCTGGAACGGGTGCTGGAGCAGTGTGGCAGGGTTGACCAGGTTCCACGGTGAGCCTGAACGGTGTAGGGAAGCAGGCTGTCGTGCCCGAAGCTGTGCGTCCCCGCCGGCCTGCAACGCCAACTTGATGCCCTACACTCCTTCTGCCTCGCCTCCCAACTTGACGTGAACATGGCAAAAACCGAAATTC
>JTEE01000205.1:1037661-1062908 GCA_002896455.3 Chlorella sp. ArM0029B | reverse complement strand
TTTCTGTTTGTTTCAAAGCCCACAAAGATAAGCTTTCCCTTCTCCGTCCCATGAGTCCTGCTGGCTCCGTGGACCCTAAATGTAATTGATTGATTGATTGATTGTGCGTCTGGTAGGGCCTTATGGTGAGCTTGGCAAGCTTGGCAAGCTTACGGCAAGCTCAAGGCAAGCTTGCCTGTGCAGCAACAGGCGCCTGGGCCAGACGCACCTCCATGCACCCGCCCTCTCACCGCCCCTATCGCCTCCCCTCCTCGCAGGCTGTCCCGCCTGTGCCTGGTGTGCCGCCGCTGGTACAACCTGTGCCACAGCCCAACGCTGCTACACCATGTGCTGGTCCTGCTGCCGCGCTGCCGCTCTCTGCGCCGCCCCAGCTTCTCTGATGCCGAGCACGACTTCCAGAGCTTCCAGGCATGGATGGCTCGGCACGGCAGCAAGATCACAAACCTCTGCATAGCGCTTTTGCCAGTGCACCCACAGCTGACCAAGCAGCAGTACCTCCGTCTCAAGCGCCTGGCCTTTGCCTGCCTGCCGCCCTGCACCACCCCCGGCGCTCGCCTGGAGCGGCTCGACGTCACCCTTCCTCAAGGCCCCGTCAAGCTGCCTGCACTGCTGAGCACGCTGGGCACGCTGCGCCGGTTGAAGGTCGGCGCAGCGGCGGGTGACCTGGCGCCACTGTCAGCGCTGACTGGGCTGCTCCACCTGGATGTGACGTACACACACAAGCTCACAGCGCCCGCCTGAAGCCTGCCCCCGGGCTGACCAGCCTGAGGCTGTCTGTGCGCGAGGGAGTGGCGCTGCCCGACTGCAGGGTGAGGGAGGGCGGATGGTGGAGCCTGCTGGCTTGCTGTGGTGTGCTGTGCTGTGCTGCGCTGTGCTGTGCTGCGCTGCGCTGCGCTGCGCTGCGCTGTGCTGTGCTGTGCTGTGCTGTGCTGTGCTGTGCTGTGCTGTGCTGTGCTGCGCTGCGCTGTGCTGTGCTGTGCTGTGCTGTGCTGTGCTGCGCTGTGCTGTGCTGTGCTGTGCTGTGAATTCCTGTGCTGTGCTGTGCTCGGCGACGATGGGCTGCTGGGCAGGGCTGTGTGTCGTTGCACCGCCTGCTGCCGCAGCATGCGCGCCGTCTGTGGCCCCGCTGAGTGCGGGCACATGCACACTTGGTATCAAGCCGCATGCATCCATGCTCACAACACACGCCCACCTCTCATTGCCCCCGCAGCTGGCACATCTGACCGCCCTGTCCAACCTGAGCCTGGCCAGCCAGACTGGGTGGGATGTGATCAGAACCGCCTCCCTGCCGGCCTCTGCTTGCCACTCCCTCGCCGCCCTGCCCCAGCTGACCCGCCTGCTGTGAGTCAGCAGGGGGCACAGTCAGTCAATCAATCAATCAATTATATTTCAAGTCCAGGGGGAGCCAGCAAGGTCTCATGGGACAGGGTGGGGGGTGAGTGTATCAGAATGAAGTTTGTAGCAAAGAAGCAGGAATGTGCGATGCAGGCACAGTCCAGCGTGACAGCGCCTCATGCTGTTCATGGCGTGCGCCCGTCCTCCCGCGTCAGCCGCACGCTCAGCAGTACTGCCTCGGGGATGCTGCTGCTCCGCCAGACCTGCCTGCCACCAGCCTGCCTGCCCCCTTCCTTGCACCACATCCCTGCCCCACATCCCTGCCCCGCCCCCCACACAGCCTGTGCGGCTTTGAGGTGCTGCCAGCCGGGCTGGGTGCCAGCCTGGCGTCGCTCACGCAGCTGCGTGTGTTGCACCTGGAGACACTGGGGGCTGAGTGGGAGCATGACGAGGCAACGGCACAATTCGAGGCCGGACTCTCACAAGCGCTGCCAGCCCTGCAGCAGCTGACGGCACTCATACTCTACAACGTGTCTTGCCTGGAGGAGCCTCCGACAGGGTTTGCGCAGCTGCCGATGTTGAGGGGGCTGCAGCTGGCAAGCGCAGAGTGGGGGGACCCCGACAGCTCCCTGCCACCTGGCGCCTGGCTGGCCAACCTGGAGCAGCTGAGGTGAGCGGCTGCCGTGCCGTGCTCAATGAATCAGTCTAAAGTACATTTCAAGTCCATGGGGAACCAGCAAGGGTCTCATGGGACAGGGTGGGGGGCAGAGCGTATCGAAGTGCTGTGCTGCGTGGTGTGGCATGGGTACTGTGCCATGGTGTGCGGCTCTGTGACATGCTACGCTGTGCGTTCCAGACATCATATGGTCATGCTGCATGCAGGCAGCTGTGCTGAAGCTGTGCCTCGTGCTCATGACCTGAACACCGCGCCTGAGCTGACCCGACCCTCCCGCCCGCCTTGCCACCGACCCCACAGCTGCGACTGGGGGCTGCTGAGCGCCAGCCAAGCGGCCTTGGCCTCGGCATTCACCCCCCGCCTCACCCGCCTGATGCCCGTCTTCTTTCACTACGAGCTGCGCACCCGGCCGAGCCGCATTGGGGGGCTGTCCGCCTTCTGGCGCTGGCTGTGGGGCTGGGCAGAGGAGCATTCGGCGCTGCGACAGCTGGAATTTGACGAAATAGATGACTCAGGTGAGGAAGTGTGGTGTTCGGCAAACGTGTGGTGAAGTAGCCTGGTGATGAAGGCTGGTGAGCGGTTGCTGGTCGGGCAAACAGCATTGGAAGAGACGCAGAGGAAGGTGCTACGATTTGAAGAAGCGGCGTGTCATGCTGTGCTGTGCTGTGCTGTGCTGGGATCAAACGCTGTTCTGCCTCCCAGGTGGCTCCAAACACACACCTACCTCTGCACCCCACCCGTCTCTGCGTCTGCGTACTTGTCCCTTGCTCCTTGCAGCCAGCCTACCTGTCCCTCGCTGCTCCTCACAATTCACCGCCCGCCCAATGCTCACCCCCCATGACTTCCTCCATTCAGACGATGCCGGCACCGTGCCACCCCACCACTCCGTGACGGCTGCAATCAAGCGGATGTGCAAGAAGCGTCCCGACCTGTGCATTGACCTCTCCGTTTCTGCTTGCTTCTGGCAGGGCCTGGGTTCCGTCGCCAGCATTTGAAGCTGCAAGCACTACAGGGAAACACTAGATAGAAGCACTACACGGTAGCACCACGAGGAAGCACTGCAGGCGGTGTCAGCTTTCACCTGGACAGCCTCCGTCCTGGTCGGCAAGTGGGGCCGCAGGACGTGCCTGGCAGGCAGCTTGGCACGCTTTCAGCAGGCAGCCAGGCAGTTGGAAAGGACAGAGAGGGACAGGGAGGGCCAACAGGCGTGTGGGTGGTTGGCGGCTGCCGCACCAGCAGGCAGAAATGTGGAGAGGCTCTGGATGTGCGGAACCAGCGAGGGAGGGAGAGAGAGAGATGGGAAAGGTTCTGCGAGCCGCCGCCGCCAGTTGCTCTTGGTCAGTTGCTCTTGGTCACACCGCTACCGCCGCCGCCTGCAGCAAACAACAGTGGTCACACGAGGTGTAGAAGTGAGCACAAGCTGGATAGGGAGGCTTTGCTCACCCCAATTGCGGGCTTGGCAGAGTTGCAAGAGTGGCAGTAAACTGCTTTTCAAGCTGGGCCGCCGCCAACGGCCGCTGTGCGCTTGGCTGGCGCCAGCTCCTCATTCGAATTTGCGCCCTCCTCCCGTTGCGCCCGCTCGCCCACAGCAACGCAATGCCGTCCGATCACCTAATTTCACGCTCCTACCGCTGCCGCTCGGCCCATAACTTGCAGACCCTGCAGCACAGCAACAGCTCCCTCGCGGCCCCGGCCCCCGCTGGACGCCTGCAGCCCCCACCGTCGCCAGAGACCATGTCTCGCACCCCCTGCCGCACCCCGGCCGGCAGTGGGCGGCTGGGCGTCCGGCGCTCCGCGGCCAAGAGCGGCTTGAAGCGGCGGGGCAGCCTGGTAGCTCGGTCGGGGCTGGAAGGCATCACCAAGAACGACATCAAGCGGCTGGCAAGGCGGGGCGGTGAGCCTACTTCCGCCTGCTGCCGCCCGCCCCGCCTTGCGCGCCGGGCCCAAACGCACCCTCTCTCACCTGCCGCTGCCCTGCCTGCAGGCGTCCTCCGCATTGCCAACGACTGCTATGGCGAGATCAGGGGCGCCCTGGACGTGTACCTGCGCCGTATCATCCCCAAACTGACCACTGTGGCAGAGTATGCGCACCGCCACACCATCACCCCCATGGACGTGGCCTACGTGCTCAAGCAAATGGGCATGTGAGTCCAATAGGCAGCACATCTTGCCTTTTCCGGGCTTACAGTCTGTCTATCCGCAAAGAAGCTTGCGGTACAGATCCCCAAGAGACAGCTTGGGGAACATTTGCAAAAGTAGAAGCTGGGGGGGAGCTCATCACGTAGATCTTTCTGCTGGATTGCTGTAGTGTGATTGCGTGATTGCGGGCGCCATCAGCTGGCAGGCGCCCCTTCTTGGGTTATCCTGCTGCTGTCCAGCACACCCTGCGCCGCTGCTCGCCGCCGCGTCAGTCCCCCTTGTCCCTTCCCCTCGATCCCCTCGCCCACCCCTGTCGAGCACCTCTGCCGCTGCCCGCCGCTGGACCCTGCCGCCTCAATCCCCCTGCTCCCCTTGCTCCCCCCACCTGCAGCACCACCATGTACGGGGAGGGGATGGACTGGACGTACGGCTTCTTCACCAAGATCTCTGTGCGCCAGAAGCTGATGAAGCCCGTGCCCGATGCTCTGCTGGCGGCAGCCGCCGCGGCGCGCGCAGACAGCGAGGCCGGTTCAACCGGAAACCGTGCACGTGCTGACGCAGCTGCCGCAGCCGAGCAGGCGGCGGCCGAGCAGGCCGGGGGGGTGGCTGCTGCTGCTGCGGCGGCGGAGGCGGCAGCGGATGAGGAGGAGGGCGTGCCGGTGGCTACCTCGGTGGCTCGCACCTCACATGAGGCGCGCGCGCTGTGGCGGGACGAGCTGCAGGAGGAGGAGCAGCAGCAGCAGCAGGTGGATGAGCAGCAGCAGGAGGAGGCGGCGGCGGTGGCAGACGCGCCAGCTGTGCAGGAGGCAGCGGCTGCGGCAGCAGGCTTCCTGTCGCCAGTGGCACAGCAGGCACAGCAGCAGCAGCGGGAGGGAGAGGCGGCGGCAGCCGCCAAGGGCGGCGCTGCGGGCGGCGGCGAGCGCCGGCTGTCGTGTGTGCCCACTCCAGCCATCCAGCCTATGAGCAAGGCGCGGTGCATGGAGGTGAGGGCTGGGACGAGAGGGGTCGGGGCGGGTGGGAAGACGTGGGTTGGACTTTGTGGATGGGGGGCTGCTGTTGGCAAGCAGTTCGTGCGGCCAGTGTATGCGAGCGGTGTTGCCTTGCAAGATCTGCTGCCAAGGCCAAGCTCCAGGGCTGACTACCTCCTTGATTCGAGTAAATCCCTCGGGCGTGCTGTAGTCATGCTGTGCTTTAGCTGTGGTCACCCTTCCCTGCTGTGCTGACGCTGTGGTCACCCTTGCGCCGCTGTGTGTGTGTGCAGATCCAGGGCTGGCTGTCCGACATCATGCACGGCCCGCTGAGCGAGTTTGGCAGAGTGCCGCGCACAGACCTGAAGCGGGTGAGAGGAGAGGAGCACAGCTGTGGGGGCCTGATGTCCACATGATTGGGACAGCAATGGTGATCACCCCATTGAGGCAACTGCTGCTGCCCTGTGCAGCAGCCACCTCTGCTCATTCCTGAGCCTCTGCCGCTTGATGCGTGCTCGAAATCTGCCATTTGCTCCGCGTATCTTGTGGCGCTCCTGTACCTGCCCCTCACCAGACCCTGCTGGTCGGCCGCAGTGTGTCGAAAACATGCTGTGTGCCCTGGAGAAGGGTGTGTCCAGATCCCGCCCAACTCACCCTGCCCCCCCACACATATATCTCCCTCCTCTTCCTCTTCTTGCCCCTCCCAAGCACTGCTGGCCCAGACCAGTGTGTCTGCTCCTGGAGGCACGGGATGCGCCCTTTCTTGCTAGGAAGAAACGTATCTAGGAACGCTTGCCGGACCCTGCACACCCACGTTTTCCTCCCTCTCCCCCTCCTCCCTCCCTCCCAGGTGCTGCTGGCCCGGCACAGCGTGTCTGCGGCAGAGGTGCAGGACGTGCTGTTTGCGCTGGAGAAGAACGGGACACTCATGTTTGAAGACGAGGGCGGCGACTGCTACGTGTACCTGTGCAGCGCATGAAGCGGCACGCTGAGCTGGCAGGCGGCGCTGAACTGGCACCCTGCTGAGCTGGCAGGCGGCGCGGAGCTGGCGTGGGGGCGCGCCAGCAGCGCTGTGACAGCCAGCAAAGCATGCGTGCTTGCATGGTGCTGAGGGGGCACATGTGCACCGCTGCCTGCCCCAGCCTGGTAGTTGCGTGGTGCTCTCGGCTGCAGGCTCGTGGGCAGCTGGCCTCCCAGGCAGGCTGGCAGCTTCTCGAGAGGCAGCACACGGGCTGGCCACCCAGCGGGCGCAGTCTTTGTAGTGTTGGCCAGAGTAGCCTGGCTTGGGACTGGCGGCTCTGCATTCCCTTCATGCCCCTCCTTCTTGTATATTGAGCTGATCTATTGCACAAATTGTATTGCTCGCCTGGCCTGTCTTAAGGCTCTTAAAGGCATTGGACTAAGGGGGAGCAAGGGCCGTGGTGGCCGCGGCTGCTGCGAGGAGACTGCCTTGGGGGGCGCCCGCCGGCCGGCCAGCAAACCCTACCCCTCCTACTGACGCACATTCCACTCAGCACCACAACCCATGGTTTGTGCCCTTCCGTGGGCGCGGCCCTTGGAACCAGTACATCATGCAGTACATACCTGGAGGCGGTGTTGCACCCCACCCTTGCAGAATACTTGTTTCTCTTTTCACTTCCATACTGGGGCCGGGGGCAGTGGCTTTCAGCGGGAGCACACCAGAGGCAAAGGCGCACGGGGCGCACAATCCCCCCCGCCGCCTCGGCAGCAGCGATGGAGGGCGTCGCAGCGATGGAGGGCGTCGCAGCCGTGAGGTCCGCGGCGGTGGCGGCTGTCAGCACGGCGCGGCCAGCCGCGCAAGCGAGAGTCACTGGTAGTGGCGGCGGTAGTACCGAGGTGCCCGCTCGCCGGCAGCGGCGCCGGCAGCTCAGTCGGCACCATCCATCTCCAGCCATGGACAAGGCGGCCCAAGCGTGTGTGGTAGTTGGGCAGACGATGGTCGTGCTGGCCCAGTGGAGCAGGGGCCAAGGCAGCCTGCCCCTGCCCCTCTTCCTGGCACCCACCACAGTCCTCCTACTATCACTTGCTGGCCTCCTCTCAATGGCGCGCCATCCCAAGGCCCACTGGCGGAACAGGTGTGTGGAAGCCCGTGCCGCTGCCGCTCAGCCCTACCTAGCCTCGTAACTCGCTGTTGCTCCCGCTAGTGGGTGCTTGGGTGGCAGATTGGGGCGCCTGCCTTGTACCCCACTCTGAGCTATACCGCCGGATACCTAGTGACCCCCACACCCCGCCTCCCCCTGCAGATCCTGGCTGCTGCCCGCCAGGGTGCTCCTGGAGCTGCTGCTAGCACCCAGCCAGCGCAGCACAGGTGTTGGATCAGCCGTGGCAATGGAGCGCCCGCCTGGGATGGGCGCACTGAGTGCGGTTGCTGACCTGCTGCGCGTCGCCGGAGGTGCGGTGCGGCACCGGCGCTTGCCTTGCTCCAGCATCCCCGCATGCCTTCCCCAGCGTGGTCAAGGTTACAGCGCAGTGCGACGTGGTGCGGTGCGGTGCGGGGCGGGGCGGTGCAGGGCACGGCAGGGCAGTAGGTGCACACAAAGCGCCGCCCAGCAACCATCCACGCCTTTTGGATGTGCCCTGTTTCCCCCTGCCGCCCACGCAGGCATGCGCGTCCTCCCACGGGCTGTGTGGAGCGTTTCTGTGCTGCTGCCGCCAACCGCCACGCTGGTCGTTCACGCCGGGATGATTGCCTTGACAGCCAACGTGCGTGCGTATTGCTCCACCCCCATCCTCTCCGGCCCGCTGGCAGCGCAACGACAGGCCGCTGCCGCTGCACTGTTGGACCGAGCCCTGCTGCCCCTGGCAGCGGTGCAGCCTGTGGCAGGCCAGATTCCGCGGGCGGCCCTGGCAGGTACACGCAACCTGCACCACACACATCGGCCTTTGCTTGCTTGCCACTCGCAGTTGTACGGCTTGGTCTTGCTGGTGTGAGCATGTCGGGGCGCTTGGCACACACAGGGCGGGCCCGCTCACAGGCCTTGCTGGAGAGGAGGCGCCGGCCTGATCTGCTGGCACCATGCTGAAGCGGAGGCTTGCCGCCCTCCACCCCCAAATGGCCCACTCACCTTGCAGCAAAGGCGCGCCGCCTCCCGTACCTGGGATCAGCTGACCTGTGTCACGCACCTGTTTCTGCCCCGCTGCTGCAGGCCGGCCGCTGTGCCACGCAACCGTCTCCTGGCTGCACCTTACAGTGGGGATGCTGGTCCCCCTGCTGGTGTCTACCTGGAGTTGGCAGCCGGCCGAGCACTCCGAGGTTGACAGCAGCAGTTCAAGCGGCCGCAGCAGCACGCTGCACAGGCTGGGCCAAACAGCCAGCCGGGCAGCAGCAGCCGGTGATTGCGCGCTGCACCGCCTGCTTGGGGGCACTGCCAGCCACGCTGCTGTGCGTGCTGTGGTTGCCTGGTATCTGGCCGCAAACTGCTGGCTGCTGTGCAGGCTTTCGGCGACAGGGGCGTGAGGCAGAAGTGCCAGGCACGCGCCATAATCTCATGCCCCTCGCCACGCATCATACCTGATGCCGGATTTTCACACGTCCGCCCTGCCGACACCTGCTCCCACCCCACATCCCCTGACCCCGCATCATCCCTTCCCCACCTGCCCACCCTTCCTTTCCTGTATCTGTGTTTCTGTTTGCTCATCACTTTGGTCACATGTTTTGTGATCACATGTGCCTCGGCCCTGCCAACGTCCGGATTCAGTCTTCATCTACCTGAGCCGTCTTCCTGGTTGCACCGATCGCAGCTCCCTCCATGGCGCCTTCCCACCCTTACCCTGCTGCCTTTCCCGCCACATCGGTCACATCACCAACCGCCACACTGCTCACCCTTCGGTTGCCTCTCCCGGCTCGATTCACTACGCATTCCTCCCCCATCTCCCCCCCCCCCCCCCGCCCGCATCATCCACCTACATTCTTGCCCTCATCACCCAACCTCTTTGCACATTGACTCCATCACAGCAGTTTAAGACCCCCAAGCTGTCTCTGCACGCTTGAACCCTGTCCTTCACCGTAGTGCCCCAGAAGTGTACAAATCTTGCTCAGCACCTGGTGTACATCACAATATAGTATCAGCCGGATATAACAGGCGGAGGCGTTGGGGCCTGTGAGCGCAAAGCGAACAAGCTGTGCGGGACGCAGGCGCAGCAGGCAGGCAGGCAGGCGGGAGGTTTGCCGGCCACCGCCACTATTGGCAGAGCATGCACGCCAGCTCAGCCTCTTCTCCTGCTGCTGGCGCCACACCCTGCTGACCAGAGCAGCTTCTGCAATCGTGCCTGTGACGTGACTTTTGCCAGCCCTTGCCAGCGTACTGTTACACATCTTTATTAAGAGCTACACAACCATCACGGAGGATGAACACACGATTACGTAGGTGTGGCAGTTTTGGGAGGAAAGGAAGGGCAAGTGCTTATGTAGGTCAGGCATGTGGGGCATGTGGGCAATATGTGTCAGGTGGGGTGAAGCACACTGCTTGTGAGAGCTGGAGTGCGGTGGTTCTCAGCCCGTCAGGGGCGCATGAATGATTGAGGAGCAATGGGTGACGTGGTGATTCCAGGGTGGCGCATCCTCGGAAGAGGAAGAAAGTCCACTGGGGACGAATCCAGGGATCCAGGGATGCCATAAGCATGCCCCTGCCCGAGAGGTGCAGTTTCTACGGCAAGCCTGACAAGTGAAGAGATGGGCTAGGCTGGTCTCGGAGTGGGAGCAGGCGCAGCCGCTACGGAGAGGATGAGAAGTGAAGAGAAGGATGCACAAGGCTGTTGGCTCAGAAGAAGTCTTTGTCGTGGATGGGGAGGAAGCCGGCACGCACCCGGTTCTCTCGACGGCACGCCTCATCCCCAGCCTCGCACACCTGCATCAGGGGCGGGAGGGCAAGAGAGCAAGGGTGGTGGGCAGCGGAGCAGGCTGACACCAGCAGCTGAAGCTCGGGGCACGCATTGTGGCCGTGGCAAGCGCACTGCTGGACGGGAGGGTAGGCGGACACAACACTAGCCGGCCCGCCTGGCTGGCAGGGCGCCGGCCTGCCCGGCACAGTTCCCTGCGCACACACCCTGCATGGCCGCGACACGGCATGCTGCGCACGCTGCCCTCCACCCCGTCTTGCTGACTCCCCTCCCCACCCCTGAGCACACACGCCCTGCTGCGCGCGCTGCCCTCCCGCTTGCTCAAACCCGCCCACCTCTGCTCACACAGGCACCATGCGGTCGGCACACAACCCCTCCCACTCACCGTGCAGTCCCCGCACGCCTTCCTGCACGTCCCTAGCCCGCCGGAACCTCCTCGCATGAACCCCGGGTTCGACTTGCACTCCCCCTTGGCTTGCCAGCTTTCACAGCTGGGGTCTGCATCAACACAGTCCTCTGGTTCCAAGGGGGGCTCCTCGGGCTGTGGGGCGGCCAGCTGGTCTGGGCGGAAGGGCAGGGTGTGGATCCAGAAAATGGCTGCACAGAAGGGAGGAGGTGGGGGAGGATAAGGCAGGGTGGGTGGGTACCTAGAGGATGGCTGCACAGAAGGGAGGAGGGGCGGAAGTGGGGGACAGGGAGACGGTGTAGGGTGTGGATCCAAAAAATGACTGCATGCATGAGCAAGGGAAGCGGGGCTGCGGGACGGTGCAGGGTGCGGATCTAGAGAATGGCGGCAGGCATGAGCAAGCACAGTGGACTGGGTCACCAAACAAGTGATGGTCCTTCCTGCTATGACCGCTCCATCCCTCCATTGCCAAAAAGCATGGGCTCACCCCTCTTGTCAAACAAAGCACTCCCCACTCACCAACGTATTTGATGCCAGTGATGACTGGGCATGCGGTGTGCATCGCGTGCTGGTCATGCGTGTGACCGTCAAGGTTGACTGAGTGGAAGACAATGGCATCGCCCTGCTTGGGTTTCATCGCCACGCTGCCCTGCAGTGGTTGGCAGGTGGGTGTTGTGAGACATTTGGTTGTGCGAGCAATGGGCACGGCGGAGTGGTGTGTGTAGTGGTCACTGCAGGTGTCGGGGCATGTGCCTGCCAGACACCTCCTTAGAACACCCACCTTGGCACAGTCAGATTGGGCCCACTCTCCTGATCCCATCACACCGCAGCCTCCAACACGCGCGCACGCACACAACACCACGGGCCCAGCCTTGCCTCCTGTCACAGCACTCCATGCATCCGCCCAGCCTGCAGCAAGCACATGCACACCATCAACAGCAGCCCACCTTTGCGCATTCAGACCAGGGCCCCAGCTTGTCTCCCATGGAGGGGTCCACCCACTCGCTGTTGGGGAACGTGGTCTCCCCTCCCTCAGCCACATCACTGAGGTAAATGAGCACGGTGGCGGTGCGGGGAGAGTCCCCATCCAAGGAGTCAAAGTGCGCCTTGTACTGCTGGTTGTGGCCGTACCGCAGCACCTGCAGGCGGGCGAGGCGGTACAGGGGGTGTGCAGCAGGGGGGGATGAGCGTGCAGGGGGCAAAAGCGTGTTTTCGGCTGCTGAGTGCAGGTTTACAGTTGTGCCTGCCGCCGGGGAGTGCGAAGTGATGGGCGGGAGGGTGGGCGCCGAGGGGTCGGCAGGCAGGCCAGTAGGCAGGTATTTAGAAAGGCAGTCAGGAAGGCGGGAGTCTGGGCAGGCAGGAAGGCAGAGCGCAGCCAACGGCTTACACCTGGCAGCCCCACCAGCCCGGGCCGGCCAGCAGCACGCGTGGCGCCAACACAACCGACAAAGAAAGCCAGCGCAGCAGCCCAGCAGGCACAGCACATCACAGCACAGCACAGCATGGCAGCATGCTGACGTGGCGCACCTGTATGTCCTCCTGGTGGCTCACGTTGAACTTGGTCCAGGCAGCCACTCGCTGCTCAATGCGGGTGATGACGTCGTCGTGATGACGCCTTGGGTCAGGGGAGTGGATAGGGAGAGAAAGTAGGAGGGGGAGGGTGGTGAAGGGGCGGGGCTCGGGCAATAGAACTAGTAGCATGCCGCCTGGGGTCAGGGGAGTAAGGGGGAGGTGGAGGGAGAGGGTGGGTGAAGGGCAGGGCGGAGGGCAGTTTTGATACAAGGAGTAGTACAATGATTTGGAACACATTCATAGTTGTTTTGGCAGGGGTGTACTGCACGATGCGGGTGGTGATGTCGCCTGGATGCTGGCAGCGCAAGGCGGGGCAGGCAGGGCAGGGCTGGATGTGTGGCAAGGAGGTACTAGAGCTTCCACGCTGGCATGGGGCCGCCACAGGCCACAGGCCTGACAGTTGGGGCGCCACAGCCATCGCCCCACACTCTGCACGCCCCCCTGCAGGCCACTTCACGGTGCCTCTTCGGCGGTCCCCTGAAGGCACCCCTCGCTGCACAGCACAGCCACTCCTCACTTTATGAACATTCCGTAGGAGGTGCGGTAGTTGTCCACCACGCTTTCCCCTCCCGAGCCCACCACCGTGCTTCGCCGCAGCTGCGGGGGTGTTGTGTGCGGGGAGGGGCGTGGGTCAACAGAAGGCATGCCAAGGATGCCAGCGGAGCGGCCCTTGGCAATGCTGGGCAGCACGGTGGTATACCATGCGCTTCCAGACCGAGAGCGGGCAATAACAAAATCACGGACGTCCTGCTGCCGCTGCGTTTAAAGAAGATGCCGGCAGAAGAGCATATGCGGCGCGCATGGCACAGGGCCTTCTTGCCCCCACACTGGCCACAAGGCTGCCCACACGGCTGCCCAGCGCCACAGAGAGGGGTATCCAGGGCCCCTGGCCCCGCAGCCCGGCCCGCCCTTACTTGTGGCTGTGCAATGCCGATAATGTGATCCGTCTCCTCCTGCAGGGGCGATGCAGTGGTGAGCGAGGTGTCAGGGAGGGTGCACCAAGCGCCATGCGGCCACCCACAGTTGTTAGCAACTGATGTCAACATGCAGCAGCGTTGTCACAGCCCCGGCTCCCCATTTCCGCCCGTGGCGCCCGCTGTGCTGCACCCCCTGTTACCTTGGTTGCAAAGCTGTGCGCCACAAACGACCGAGGCTTCCATGACACAGGCTCAAACCAGGGGTGGGGCTCCCCTGGCGGCAACACAGCGGCACCTGCGACAGGCAGCGGCGGCGACCGGTCAGACATCCATGCCTAAACGGAACGACCGCAGCCCGGGCTCTCTGCACTTGGAACTCCACGTTGATATTTACCAGCCCCTCACCTGCGCCAGGAGTGAGAGTGCGGCCGACGGCGAGCGCCACAAGCGAGAGCACGGCCCACGACAGGAGCGCCATTTTCGGGTGCATCGGGCAGACCTGGAGTGCGTGGAATGCTGCAAATAAGCAAACGTTGGGTGTGGGGGGCCCTTGCAGTGCAAGATGCCGGAAGGAGACGTGACACTGCCACGGGGGCAGGGCGCTAAAAGTGGGAGGCAAAATGAGGCCAGATCGGCCCATCGGGACGCTCCCTCGACCTCCGAAACTGGTAGCGAGGTTTTGAAGCAGCAAAGGCAGGCGCTGCACACCACCTTCTCGACGTCGCCTGCAGACTCCTTTCTCCCAAGCCGTCACCCTGCATTGCTGCATCGCTGCATTGCTGCATCGCACATGAAGTTCTCTTTCCGGGTCTTCGGAGCCCCAGCAACGGTCACCTTGAAGCGCGAGTCTGCCGAGGAGGAGCCTGAAGCAGAGGCCATGCCGCCCGCCAAGCAAAAGTGTGTGCACTGGGTGCCAGAAACGGCGCCGACAGCTGCAGGGCGCCTGCCGCCGCCTGCCGCCGCCCCCGCCTGCCGCCGCTCCGAGCCACCTGGTCCACACGTCCTCTCTGCCCACTCACCCCCGCAGGAAGCGCAGCAATTCGAACAGCGCCGCTGGCAGCTCTGCCCTGGGCCTGCTGGCTGTAGCCGCCGCTGCCGCCCTGGGCTTCTGGTGGTGGCGCCGGCGGCAGGACGGCGACGGCAAGGGCGACAAGGCGGGCAGCGGCGGGCGCAGCTCTTTCAAGCTCCCTGCAGGCCAGCAGGCGGGCGAGGGTAAGGGCAAGCCGGGGAACAACAAGAAGAAGAACAAGGCACAGAGGAAGGAGGAGAAGGCGCGGCGTGCGGAGAAGCGAGAGAAGTGAGTGGGCAGGGCGGGGCGGGGCACTGCCGCGCAGCAGGGGAGCTGGCGGTTGGGTCAGCGACTGTCGTTGGCACACTGTCGTTGGGTGACGGCACAGGCACAGGCAGCAGCAGTGGCGCCCGGCATTGGATGCACACGTTTGCCTTTGCACACGTTGCCTGCGCACATGTGTGCCAGCACATACTGCCCCCTGCATGGCCGGCCTCCCACCTCAGGTACCCCCGTGGCTGCTTAGTGTCTGGGCCTGATTTTCTGTTCACTTCCTCAACCCCACACCCCTCGGGCTACTCCTCTTCTTTTTCTTCTCTCTTCCCCTTTTTCTAATTGGCGCTCTCTTCCCCTTGTTCTACTTGGCTCTTCCCCTTGTACTACTTGGTGCTGTCCAGCGTGCACGCCCGCTTGTGGCGCGCCAGCGCAGAGTGTGAATGCACCGCTGCTTCTGCTGCCGCTGAAGCAGGATGTATGCCTGCCTGCCTGTGGCTGCCTGTGGCACGCCACCACAGACTCTCAATCTCCCCCCACCGACCCACCCTCTCCTCCCTTTCCTCCGTGCCCTGCGCTGCTGTCTCGCCAGCAGGGGTCCACAGGCGTCGCAGCAGGCGGGCAAGGCGGAGGATGAGAAGCCCGCCTCCACGTCTGTCATCAATTACACGTACTACGATTCGTCACGCAAGGATGGCATCATGCCTGCCGCCCGCAAGCGCAGCACCCTGACGGCAGCGGATGCAGTGCAGCTGCAGGAAGAGGCGGCCGCAAAGTCGGGTGGGCCCAGCGGCAGCGGCAAGCAGTAGCCCCCCTTGCCTGCTGTCCGCTCGTGGGGCGGCAAGTTTTTTTCTGTCTTTCTCTGCGTTTGAGAGCGCCTTCCCAGTTTCAGTGTCCCTTCTCGTCACCCCTGTTCTGAATCCCTGCTTGCACTTTGAACTCAGCACGGCATTCGCAATGTTACAACATGTGCACCAGCTGTCACTCAGCACAGCGGCTATAGGTTGCACGACCTAAGAAGAAGAGAGCAGTTTAGGCGGCAGCTATTTTTTTTTCTTCACTCCGGACACTTTGACGGGCCGCCGTCAACGGGGGGGGGGGAGGGTTTCCGTACGTAGCCACTGGTTCCGTAGGGGCACCATGTTATGGGCAAGGGAGCTGGGGAGCTCTAGGTTTGCATACCCAGAAGCGTTGTTTGACATATTAGCACCAGTCACTGGAAAGAGACAGTGGGAAGTGGGCGATGGCGACCAGAAACACAAGCGAGGAGAAAATGGCACGGCCGCCTTTGGGTGGGGGTGGCCACAGTAGCACTCTCTGTGATGCCAGCAGTGCTTCAGACGCTCCCCGCTTGATGTAACTGGTACTGTTCTGCTGCCACGGCCGCTGGCTGGTGCTAACAGTAAAAATCATTTTTCGAGTTTATTTTCTGCTTCCATTTTCATTTTCATTCANCGTAGCCACTGGTTCCGTAGGGGCACCATGTTGTGGGCAAGGGAGCTGGGGAGCTCTAGGTTTGCATACCCAGAAGCGTTGTTTGACAAATTAGCACCAGTCACAGGAAAGAGACAGTGGGAAGTGGGCGAGGGCGACCAGAAACACAAACGAGGAGAAAATGGCACGGCCGCCTTTGGGTGGGGTGGGCCACAGTAGCGCTCTCTGTGATACCAGCAGTGCTTCAGACGCTCCCCGCTTGATGTATCTGGTACTGTTCTGCTGCCACGGCCGCTGGCTGGTGCTAACAGTAAAAATCCTTTTCGAGTTATTTTTCTGCTTCCATTTTCATTTTCATTTTCATTCCATTTTTTTATTATTATTTTTTTTGTATCTTTTTCTTTTTTCAACCTGCCGAAATCAGCTACGTACGTGCACGTTTTCCAAAACTTTCAGCGGGGGGGGGGGTGTCCGGAGTGAAAAAAAAAGAATAGCTGCCGCCTTACAAAGGGAGGGGGGAAAGCAGACAGAAACTCGCTGGATCAGAGCGGGCATGACTGGCAGTGAGGCAGGTGGGGCACGGAGGGGGCAAGCAAGTACTGGAAGGAGGGAATCATGGCAGGGAGTGCACTAGACCGTTGATCGAGGGGCCGTTCTGTCGCCTGGCACACACTTGCACAGAGGGCACTCCGCTGTCCTGCTGCCCAAAAGGATCACAGCCCCACTTCATACACTTGCGTGATAAACGAGTCCACTTGTGTCTTGCACACCGGGCAGCAGCTGCTGCTTGCACGCAGTTGGCGCGTGCACGGCAGGCACAGCGCCCTGCAGGCAGGGGACAAGTAGGCGGGCAGGTGGGGCGGCGCGGGCAGGTGGGGCGGTGCGGGCAGGTAGGGGAACTGGCGGGTGCGGGGTGCAGCGCTACATGGAGCAAGAGGACAAGTAATGTGCTGCAAGCTCACAGCTGTCCGCGGCATCTTGGCTGGGCAATGCTGTTTGCTCCTGCACGCACCCTGCCCTTCTTCACGGCAGCACCGTCCGCACCTGTGCCCACATGGCGCCAGCGTCGTCTGCTTTGGCTGCTCCCAGCACACCACGCAGAGGTGGCCATCGCTGCTGCTGGCAGCACGGGTCCCACCGCTGCAAGCCACCTCTGCCACCGGCGCAGGCTCTGCTGCTGTTGCAGTCTGGGCTGCAATGGCGACACTGCTGTCAGCGGTGGGCGCAACCGCTGCCAGCGATGCCTGCTCCTCCGCCCAATCTGGCGGCTCCGGGACAGCTTGCATGCCGGCTGGCCCAGCAGCAGCAGCCGAAGCACCTACTGCCCCTGCTGCCGCTGCGCCCGCTGCCACCGGCCCTGCTGCTGCTGCTGCGGCGCCTGTTGCTGCAACTGCCCCTGCTGCTGCCCCTGCTGCTGGTGCCGGGCTTGATGCAGCCGGGCTGAACCCTGGCAGCAGCGGAAGGGGGGCGGCATCAGGTGTTGCCGACGCAGCCGCTGTCACTGCTGCAGCCAGGGCCGGCGCCGGTGCTGCTCCTGCCGCGCTGCCCAGGCCAGTGAGAGCTGCGCTGCCTTCATTTCGAACACAAGAGCTGCGGCTGGCTGCTCCCACATTTGCCTCCTTGCCCCGCCTCTTCTTCTTTTGCAACGGCTGGGCAGCTGCTCCAGCAGCCTGCTGCTTGGCGTGTGCGCCGGCTGGCTCTGAAGATGCACTGGCCGCCGCCAACACCGCAGCCTGCATCTCTGTTTCTTGAGGTGCCTGGTTGGGTGGCTGCCCAGCTGCAGTGACACTAATTGTGGGACCTGCCTCGCGTGGCAGCTGCCCCTCGCCCTCGCCTCGAGGCGCCTCATGCCGCCCTGTCTGCTGCTGCTGCTGCTGCGCTGGCTGCTGCTGCGGTGGCTGCAACGCCGCAATCTCTTGCTGCTGCTGTGCTGCTGCAGGCTGCCGGAGCCAGAACCAGCGCCACTGCTGCTTTTTCTCCGTGGTGCCTGCACTGCGAAGCTCGCCTGCTATACCGGCACCGCCACTCGGTGCAGCGTTAAGGGAGGCCTGAGTTGGCACCGGCTGCTGCTTCTGGCGCTGCCGCATGCTCTGGCTGCTCTTGTGAGGGTGCTGGGAGCGCTGCGCTTGCGGCTCATTACCGGGCCCCTGCCTGGCTGGTGCTGCCGCTGCCGGTGCAAGGCTGCTAGCTAAAAAAAAAAAATGTAAGGTAATGATAAAAAAAGAAAGTAATTCTTTTCTTTAGGTTGGTAATATTTTAATTCTAGTATCCATTTCTGGCTGTGGTCTGCACACGCTGCCGTTGCCAGCAGCGGAGAGGCCACCACGGGATCTTGCCGGTGCTGCCGCTGCTGCTTCCCTGGCTAGAGGCAGCCCCGCCAGCAAGGCTGCTGCCCGCCAGCTGCACTGGCAGCGGTACGCGCTGCGGCTGCTTGGGCTGCTTTGCCTGCCGCCTGGGCTGGGCAGGTGCCACCTGCTGCTGCTGCTCCTGCTGCTGCTGCAGCCGCTGCTGCATAGCCCCCACCCGCCGCTGCCGTCGGGTGAGGCTCAGCCACAGCCTGCGGGGCACGGGCTTGATAGCCTCGTAGGCAAAGACCATGAGGTTGAAGACAATCAACGGCGGCATCACGACAAAACCGATGACCGTGGGCAGCATCACGACCAAACCGAGGACCGTGGTGAGCATAAAGCACATAAACATCGCTGCTCCCAGCAGCAAGCCGCAAAATTGGCGCGGCACCTAGCGCCATGACGTGTCAGTAGGTGGCTGCGCATGGCCCACGGGAAGCCTGCTCACAGGGCCGGAGAGAAGGGGAGTGAAAGGGAGATGCCCTACAGGACGAGCCACATCCACACACATGAGCGCACAACTGGCCCAGTGTGCGGAAGGTACCCCATTGTCCCGACTTCCATGCACATTGTGCAGGCAAGGTGTGCAACTCACATGCCTGTAGCATGCCTGAATGCCTCAAAGCCCGGGCCTTGGACAAATTGGATATTAGTCGGCATAGCTGCAGATACCGACGTGTATGCGGGGTGTCGTGGGATGGGCCGCACCAAAATTGCTCTCAGGACAAGGGCCAGACCCGCCACAACACTCAGCAGCGCTAGCCACGGTGCTGCACGTATGCAAAACAGGGCCGGTGAGGCAAATGAAACGCGAGGAGTACACTACATAAGACATGCACACATGATTGCGCAGCGTCCGCCAGCAATGCAGCTGCCCAAAGCCCTCCACCACGGATAGGGGGAGGTTGAGCCCGCACCATCACACAGTGATCAGCAGCATTGCCGTGCGAGCTAAGCTGGCCACTTACCAAGAGAGACACTACCATTTTCAAAGATACACCCAATAAGTTGTGAAGTGAAGTGGACAAAGCTGTCGGAAAAGAAGCCGGCGTCGTCCTCGGAAATATAAGATGGGACACTGCTGATGTTGATGCTGTTGCGCATCACGCGCTTCCGCCGCAAATCGCCAATGTCAATGGTTGGAAGGGCAGGAGCAACCGCCGCGTGCTGAGGTGCATGCTGCGGAAGGTCACGCGTGGGGCTCATTGCGCGCATGCGCGACAGGAGCCTGCGCAGGCTCCAATCGCGCAACACAACATCAACTTGCTTCCGGATGGCACCGAGCACGCCGCTCTGGCGCAACACCCGGCTTGAAAAGGCGGGTGTCGCAGGAGGGACGCGCCAGCGGGCTTGTGCCTCGGCATTCAAAAGGTGCCAGTAACGATTCTCCACAACAAACATCACGTTGGTTTCCAGTGCGGTGCTTAGAGACTCGTTGGGGACGGTGGGCTCCACCATAGTGGCACGATGAAGGTCTACATCGGCAGGGGTACACCGGTGTTGGGGGGCAGCCGCTTCATGTCCAACAAGACTACCAGCTCGCTGCCGGGCCGCCAAATCTGTTCAATCACCGTAGCGTGGTTGGCAGCAGGTTGGCTAAGGAAAGCGCCTGTAATGCTCCAACATCCGGGAAGCGTGGTGATGCCATCGGTGTGATTATGAAAGCCCAATACTGCAAGCAAATATATTGAGTATACAGACAAGCATGGCAAAATCAGTGTCAACACTGCTGCCAGCAAGCGCGCATCCTGCGATTTGCTCACCAGGGGGCGAATGCAAGCTTGAACGGGGCGGGAGCCAATATCTACCATAGGCTGCATGCTCAGTTACTACCGTTGCGGTCACACTCTTCACAATCATCAAGACGGCCTCGTCAAGTCGCCGATCTGACATGAAGCCCAAGTGGACACATGAGTGGTCAAACGTAGCAACAAGCCGCCTGCAACATCAGGGAAGGATGGCCCTTGTGTAGTGTTCAGTGCAATGCGAATATCTGTGGGGGTAATGGGCAGCCGTGCCACCATTCACAATGGCATTGCCAATTTTGTTTTGTTTTTGGCACCCATTCCTGTAGACCTCATACACGCAGGCTTTTTAGCGTCTTGTCCACACCGCACCAGAGGGAGCCGTGGCCCGTGGCAAACTGCGGAGACCACAACATGGTGCCCTTGCCAGGCCTTGGAGCTAGCGAAGCCATGGGAAGGGCCCACTGCAGGCAGGAAGTGGCAGGTGCCACATGTGCAGTACAGTCAGCGTCAACCAATCATGGCGGCGAACGCACGTTTCAAGCAAAGCAGCAGGGTGCTGTCATACCCCGCAAAAAACAATCCAGCACCGTTCAGCACCGCTTGTCATGCAAGGATGCACGGCAGGCGCTATCTTGCACGTGCAACACAGGTCACCGCACACTCACCGCCAATGCGCCTTGGAACTGAACTCGCAGCTGCCCTCCCACGAGTGCGATTTCTGCCATGCTGCTGGTATTGAGCATTCCTGGCTTTCTGAGCTCGCGCAGCCAGGGAGACTCTGTGCCCCAGAATGTTTCCAGCTGCTCTGCCAAGCTGGCATGTGCGGTGTTGTTGCCGCGGCTGCTGTACATCAGCCGCAACATGTTCCATTCCTCTGCGCACTGCCGCGCCCCCGCGCGCGGCTGCTGCCACCCACTGTCAAACTGCTGTTGCGCTGCGGCTGTGAGGTTGGAGAATGCCTGCCACTGCCAGCCCAAGGCAGCTGCGCCGTGATCAATTGCTGCCTCCGCTGCCAACAGTTCTGCCAGACCCGGCAGGTCACTGGGGGCAAAGGCCTGGCTGGCGCTGCTGTTGGCAGCAGCAATGAAGCTGTCTGGAGACCTCGCTGTCAGCGCCACATGCGCCAGCAGCAGCGCACGATGGGCGGCGCCTGTTGCGTCCATCACTGCCCTGCTGCTGCCGATGCTCGCAACAGCCGCCAATGCGGACTGCATCGAGGCTGCCCGCTCTTCGATCCACACACCTTCAGGCTGCTCTTGATTCGTATGTGATTGAAATTGCCACAGCATGACAAAGTTGGCAGCCAGGTGCAGCAGCGGCACCTTGCACATCAGACGATGCTGGGCTGCTTCGGTAGCTGAATCAGCCGTGCCGTTTGCCGCTGCACTGCTGGCCGCTGCTTGCCGCAGCGCTGCCGCCTGCAGCGCGGAGGCCTCACTGGCAAGCTCTTGCCGCTGCGCCGGGCTGAGCGAAGCCGCAATACCTCGTAGCCAGTGGCCCATAAGGGTTGAAGCGCTTGAAGTGCTGCCGTGCGCTGTTTGTACTTGCAGCGCCTGCCGCCAGTCGGCGGCACCGCCAGAATGGGAGGAGGTAAGCAGCAGGTCGGCTGCATGCTGCAGGCCCACCTCTGAGATCCGGAGCTCAAACACAAAGTGGGCCAGAGTCCAGTGCCGAGGCACCTCGGGAACCCACGACTGTTGCCATAAAGAGTCGCCCTTGGAGCGGCTGGGTGCGAGCGTCAGCGGAGCAACGAGACATAGTTGATGAAATGCCAGAAGCGCGACCAGCAACAGGCCAGCGTGACGGTGAGCCATACGGAGAAGTTTTTTCGTTCAAGTGTTGCGAGCGCCGAGTGCTTGTTTCAAGGTCGTTTAACTTTGTTTGTGCACTGCACTGCACTGCTGGGAAAGGGCTTTCAGGGCTGGGAAGGCAAACCTGCGGTTCGGAGGGACCACCTGGTGCCAGCTTGTGCGCCCAGGATTTTATGCTGCAAATTGCACCCAAAAGCGATACACCTGCTGAGCGCGCTTGCCATAGCAGCCGCGCTTACCACGCCACGTAGGACGCAGCACGCGCGACAAGGTGCGACGAAGGGCGCACGCTCTGCAACACGCCGGATCGACCCCAGTCCCAACAGCAAATTTTGTTCCATATAGAGCTATCTTGTGGGGACGGCCCGCCGCCCAGCGGACAAGCGGACTGCAAACAGGAGCCTCCGGAAATTGTTCCACTTTTTTTCTAGCGTTTTACGGGTTCGGACAACCCTCAGGAGCACAGCGGACCGGGCGGAGCTGGCTCCACTTGCTGAATGCACCTCGCTGTATATGGTAGCTGGAAAAACTACGTGCCACATCAGCGCACGTGGCAGCACGTGGCAGCCCAAGCCTCCCGCCGCCAAGCCTGCCGCCAAGCCTCCCGCCGGCGGCGGTGCCTCGCGTGCTTATACAATCAGCAGTTGAACACACGAATCAACGCATTGAATCTGCTGACAAGAACATATGCCTGCAGAGAACTCTTGGGCTGTATTCTTGCATGCAACGGGCACATAGTGTGTGTGCAGCTCTCCCTGTTACACCGCCAAGCGCTTCGAATGGTGAATGCACATCAGGTCATAATGCGCATTTGTGGATGGTGAGCCGCCAGGAGGGTGGGCATGTGTGCAAACCAACAAGCACGTGCAGTCCGTGCTGCCTCTGCTGCTGCCGCTGTGCACAGTGGGCGGTGGCTGTCACCACACCGCAGCCCAGTGCTTGCCTTCAAAGCTGTAGGCCACGTAAACCAAGGTGCTTCCACATCACACACGCCTCTATCAAGGTGCAACCAGGACATGCCCCGGCTTCAGAGTAGTGGAGACCCCCCTCCTGCTCCGCATGTCATGACCGTGCCACGCCGTCTGCCACGCCGTTGACTACGAGTCATGACTGTCGCCACCTGGGCAGCCTGGCCCCCATTCTTGTGTCTTCGCCCAAGCGCCCTGGCAGCGCCGCATTTCTCCTTGCGAAGCTTCAAACCCGCAACAGGCGTGTCGGAACCTTGGCCTGCCAGCATCGGCGAGCCGGAGCGCGGTGCCCGCCGGTTGCGTGCCCCACAAACGGCCCGTCTGCTCTGCGGCGGCATTACGCCTACCTGTAGCTGTGCCGCAGAGCCGCCGCAGCCCTAGGAGTCAAGATGGCCGCCGCCTACCGCCAGCCGCTGCCGGGCGAGCGGTGCGCTGCCGCTGCCAGCCTCCAGCCACTCACCCACGGCCAGATTGCCGGCAGACATGCCGACCTGCACAGCAGAGCATTGAATGGCCATACAACGGCGCAACTTTCTCATAGCCCCCACATGCCCACCTGCATGGCACGAGGCCTCACTGTCAGCCACCCGCACCCACACCCGCCCTTGCGCGCTGGCGCGCTGCCCTCTGCAGGTTTGCATACGGAGGAGCCTCCTGCGTGCTTGCTGCTGCCATTACAAATCCCATGGACCTGGCCAAAATCAGGCTGCAAATATTCGATGAGCTGGCAGCAGCCAAGGCCAGAGCAGCAGGCACAGCGGGCGGCGTCAGTGCAGCAGGCGGGGCTGGCCCAGCGTCGTCGGCGGCGGCGGTTGTGCGGGCGGCACGGCCGGGGCTGGCAGCCACTCTGGCTGGCGTGGTGCGTGATGAGGGGATTGGAGGGCTGATGCGCGGTGTGGCTCCCAGCATGCTGCGGGAGGCATCTTACTCAACAATCAGGCGAGTGCTGAGGTGTCCGACGCCTCGCCTCGCTATGCGGCTGCTGCTCCAAGTCTGCTCTGAGTCAGGGCACAAGCTTCCTGCTCATGTGGCACAGCAGCACCCTCTTATTTTTGCTTCAAACTTCAACTGAATACCCTAATTGGAGCGAAAGCCATAACTCTTCCTGTTGGGGTCCTGTCTGTCCATAGCTGACCTGCTCCCCTTCCTGCGTTCCTGGCCCTGCAGGTATGGCGCCTATGAGCCCATCAAGGGGTTCATCCAGAGCAGCAGCAGCGGTACCAGCAGTACCGCCAGCAGCAGCAGCAGCGACCTTCCCAGGGCAGCTGCCGTCCAGATGCCGCTGTGGCAGAAGGTGGCGGCGGGCGGACTGGCGGGTGCGCTGGGCGCGGCAGGGGCCACACCCAGCGACCTGATCAAGGTCAGGATGCAGGCCCATGTTCACGATCAAGAGCTGGCAATTGTGTCGCACACACGGCGGCCGCCTCCCTCGGGCGTTTGGCGGACCGCGGCACACATCTACCGGTGGGTGGGTGTGTGGGAAGGAGGGTGGGAGGCACAGCGGGCTGCACAGGGAGTGGAGGGTGGGGCTGGCCGGGGCGGAGGGGCGCAGAGCGCGTGGGGCATTGGGGCTGCTGGGGATGGGTGCATGGGGAGCAGGCCGGATGGAAACGGGCTGACCGCTGCAATGCTGCAAGTAAGTAACCATGCTAGATGGCCTTTGCTTGCGCACAGGCGCTGCCGGCTGTGCCACGAGCTCAGTTCCACCTCGGCCTGTTGCCTCCTCCTCAGTGCAGGCACGAGGGCGGCCTGCCTGGGCTTTACCGCGGGGTACAGCCCACCACCATGCGTGCCGCCATCCTCACCGCCTCCCAGCTGCCCGTGTACGACCACACAAAGCACATGCTGCTGAGCCACCCCGCCGTGGCTGGGCGCGTCAAGGTGGGGCCGGTTGCGGGGAAGGGGAGGGTCCAAGGCAGGCGGGGCAGGGTGTGCAAGCCGGTTGGGCTGGCAGATGGGGTGGAGGGGGAGGATGCCAGCCAGGCGGGGCAGGGAACTGCAAGCCGGGTGGGCGGGCGGTCAGGGGGCGGGTCAGGGTTCCTTGCACTGCCAATGCCGAGCCCAAGGTGCCGCTCCAGCGCCTGTCTTCCCCTCTTTTCCCCCGTGCCCACCACTTGAACCTGGTCCCCGGCCCCCACTTTGCTGCCTCTGCCCCATGCACCGCTGCCTGGGCCACACGCACATGCCCTGCAGGAGGGCCCCGCTCTCCCTTTGCTGCCTCTGACCCATGCACCGCTGCCTGCGCCACACACCCCTGTCCTGCAGGAGGGCCCCGCCCTGCACTTTGTGTGCTCCATGGTGGCTGGCTTTGCCTGCGCATTCACAACTGCTCCCGTAGACATTGTGAAAACGAGATACATGAACCAGCAGGTGAGGAGCGGGGGGGCGGAAGTGGGGGCCGGGGGGCTGTCCCTTGCGGCTCTGTGTCGCAAGTGTTGTCGTGGAGAAAACAGAAGGCAACACAACACAAGCAAGGGGCATGCATGGGTCCGGTGGGCGCTGTCAAGATGCATCTGGACATGAGCCAGCAGGTACGGGGAGGGGTGGACAGGGGGATTGGCACAGGGTGGGAGAGACGGCCTTGAGCGTGGTGGGCGGGTCTGCCGTAGCTACTTCGAAGTGTGATGCATCCGATGTACGGCAGTTGCCATGCATCATAGACCGGCCGGCGAGGGAAGGTGCGTCTGGCCGCAGCTTCCAAGCCCTCCCTACGTTCACTGGTCTCAGCACATCTCGACGGCCCTCCTCACCAGCCGCGCTCTGCCCGCGCCTGCCCTCCCCCC
>JTEE01000205.1:1018374-1037576 GCA_002896455.3 Chlorella sp. ArM0029B | reverse complement strand
GTGGGTGGGTGGGGTGTGCCTCCTGAGGGAGGGAGGGTGCTCCGCTGGTCAGCAGTAAACTGTGCAGCAGCATGTTGCATCAAGCAGAGTGCAGAGTGCTTGGCGTGGGGGAAGCGCAAGTGCAGGGCGGCACCTCCCTCTCCCCTTTCCCCGCCACCTATCTCTTCCATGCGTGCCTACTTCCCCACATCTCCCCACATCTAAACCCCAAATTGCCGACCCCTTCTCAAGGAGCCCCCTCTGCCCGCCCCCGCCCCCTTGCCTGCAGTCTGTCCGCCACGGCGGTGTGCTGTCCCTGTGGGCCGGCTTCGTGCCCTCTTGGGTGCGCCTGGGGCCCCACACGTGCATCTCCCTGCTCGTCTTTGAGTGGCTGCGGGGGAGGGCGGGCCTGGCGCCCATCTGAGGGGGCAGGGCCAGGACATGCAGCTCGTACGACAGCCTGGCCTGCGCCCTCGTCTGATCTCCCGCGACATATGCTGCACTGCCAGCGGCACGAACAATGTTGGTGCATCACTTTCTCTACCTTGTTGTGAAATTCGAGCTCAGTGAGCTTTCCATCATGGCACGTATTTGTCATCCCTCGACTTTCGACATGTTGTCACGCTTGCACTGTCTCGAGCTACCCTCTTTACACCTCTGCGTGTCAAGGCAGGAGGGGGGACAGCTACCCTCCTGAAAATATACTGCCTGGCCCTTCCCGCTTGCCTGCGCCTCACTAAATACAGCTGGACAACTCTTGCACGCTCGTTGACCTACGGCCTTACTCAGGTGCCTTGCTTGGCTCCTCCCTGTGCACCACTGAGCAGGCCCATTCCTTCCTATGTTTATTCAGCCGTTTGCGCATCTCGCAGCGGTGTCTTTACACCTGCGCTCAAGCATCTGGCTAGACACGTGCACCTCTCACGTCCCCGTGCCTTCACCATCCTCCCTTAAGCTTGTCAATCAATCAATTACATTCCAAGTCCAGGGGTAGCCAGCAAAGGTCTCATGGGACATCGTGTGTCATGATATCATCTGGCTGCTGTGCCTCATGGTGGCCGGATCTGGCTGCTGAAGCCTTTGCTGCTGACACCCACGAGTGCCGGGTCTGCCATGTAGCAAGCAGCCAGGCCCAGGGCGCACACATCGTTGGCTATGTCGTCAAAGTCCTTGCGCCCCGTTGGCACGCGGCTCAGCAGCTGCAGGCGGCGGGGAGAGGGAAGGGGAGGGTGGGCGTAAGGAGAGCATGACGGCGCTCTCAGTCAGGATGCGGCAAACCGGCAAATGCAGAGGGACGGAGGGGTGGGACAACCTTGGGAGGCTGCATGGACAAACTTGGAGGAGTCGGGAACCACTCATGGCTTCCCTGGGGAAGGCTGCTGCTGCGGCGGCCGTGCCCCCACCCTCCGCCTCCCACTCTCGGCAAATGCTCCCCCGAGCGGGCATGGGAGCACAGCCCAACAGGCCGCTGTCTTGTGATTACGGCCAGCTAGTGTGCGCGTATGGCCCGAACTTGGCCACACGCAAAATGTGTGAATTGGTGTGAGAATTGCCAGCTGTGAACTACTTGTCCCTCACCTTCAAGGCAAAGCTTTGTCGATAGAGCAGCGCCAGGCTCCACGTGTTTTCCACATACAGCCGCACCCCCTGCCCCACCCAGGTGTCCCCGCTCCAATGGTTGACCGCACGCTGCACAGTGTCGAATGGCGGGCGCCCGCTGGCATGGTGCAGGTACAGCACCTGCAGTACAACATTCACATGAACACAATTAAAGCCAGGAAAAGAGAGAGGTAACGGCACCATTCGCACTAGTCCATGGAGCCAGAAGGGCTCGTGGGACGGGCGGAGAAAGGGATTGTCATCGGGGAGGGGGGTGAGGAGCAGCAAAGGAACACAGCGGCAGCACAGCACGGCGTGGCAGGATGGGCGGGAGGGTAGAGTGCATGCATGGCAGGCGTCGAGGTGAGCGTAGCAGACCCGTAGGCCTAGGGTGGTTTGGAGGTCAAACACCAGCCGAACCCATGCTTGCCAGCCAGCCTTGGTAACATGCCTGCCTGCCATCTCAAGGCCAGCTCAATTCGCTGGCAACGGCAACGGCAACACACACACACACACACATCGGGCTGCTTGGCCAGCAGCCACCACCAGGGTTACGCTTGTTTCGCAATGAAGTCCTTCACTCACACCCCTCCTCTGTTATCCGCCCACCCCTCCAGTTCTTGCCCATCCTTTCAACAACCCCGCCCACGCCACCTCCCCTACCCCCGCCCCCCACTAAGGGCCCTTTGCTCCACCTCGCCTCCCTGCACCTCCCACCCAATCACCTGCTGCTCCCCTTCCTCTCCCTTCATCCCAGGCCCACCCACCCACCTCCCAGTCGCTCGGCAGCTGCGCCACAACATCGAGCAGCCTGCTCATAAAGTCCCCCTGTGCAGCACCCCCTCCCCCTCCTCCCAAGCTAGTCATCCGCACTTCCGCCGCCGGCAAGTCGCTGCCACTACTGCCGCCACTACTGCTGCTGCCATTGCCGCCGATGCTACCGCCGCTACCACTACTGTTACTGCTGCCATTGCCGCCGTTGCTATCACCGCTGCCGCTGCTGCCACTGCTGTTGCTGCTGCCATTGCCGCCGTTGCTATCACCGCTGCCGCTGCCGCTGCTGCCACTGCTGTTGCTGCTGCCTTCCCCCCCGCCAGGCCTCTGGACCTGTGCCAGGCCTGCTAGCTGCACTTGTCCCTCAGGCTGCCCATTGGATCCCTCTAGCAGCTCAAAATCGTCTTCCAGCACAAGCTGCATCTCGCACCCACCTGCACGGCACAGTGAGTCAGGGCAGCACAAGAAAGCACAAGAAAGCATGCACTTGAGCTTCACACGCCTCCTTGGGTTGGTCTTTGGCAGCAGCCGGCCCAGGCTAGTTGGCCTGTCACTCCATCTGTCTACCGAGTTGTGCCATGCCGAGGACGGGTGTGTACAGGCGGTGGTGCAGGGGGCTGAACAAGGGAGGGGGAGATGAGACATGTGGGCTGTAGGCTACCCTGCTCTGCACATACGCAGGGACATCAAGGGTGGATGAGATGCGTGGAGCACAACGGCAACCAAACTGCACCCCAGCTGGCCTCCAACAGCACAGTCTGAACCGTACTGCCTAGCTACCCAACTGCCTGCCCGCCCACCTGCCAGCAGCCTGTGCATGGCCCTAGTGTGGGACAGGTAGGAGGCGAAGAATCGGGCAGGTGGCGCATCGGGGCCACCCCGCAGGACCTCCCCAGCCTTGCTGCCCCCTAACAACCACCGCACCTGAGGGCAAGGGGGGGAGGGGGGAGGATGGAGCACAGAGATGAGGTGATGCTGGTACTTGTGTGGAAGTTATGGGGTGCTTGAGGGAAAGGAGGCAGGAAGGGAGCAAGTGGTGCTTGCTTGCTGGGCAGGGGCGTGAGGAGGGCAGGGCATGAGGGCAGGGCATGAGGGAGGGCAGCAGGCACCAGGTGCCATTCCCAACTTGCTAGCACTGGCCGCTCTCCTCGCAACCACTCTTCCTTCCTCCACACGCCGCCTCTCAAATCTAATGCGCTTGCTGCCGAGCGGACCCCTGTCCTCTTGCCCCCTCCGGCACCCCTTTCGCACTTCCTTATTGCAATCCCCCTAAACCCCGCTCAGACTGCCACGGGGCTCGCACCAGGTCGGGAGGCTGTGCCACTGCCGCCACTCCATCCATGGCATCCCAAAACTGGAACGCTATGCCCTGAGCCGATAGCTGCTCCCGCACGTGTGCCCGCCGCTGGGCCGCGCCGGGTAGAGACACAACCAGCACCGGGAGTGCGAGGGCAGAGGAGTTGCTGCCACCGGCGGCAGCAGCTGCGGCGGCTGGTGGTGGCAGCTGATACTTGGGCAGGGCGCGCTTGGCAGCGGCCTCGGCGGCAGCAGTGGAAGGCAGCACCACACGCCACGATCGCTGCCTGCAGAGGGGCGCAGGCAGGCAGCGGGCCGCGGGCAGCGGCGGGCGGCATGGTGAGTGCGCAGGGCAGCTGCTGTTGCCCACTTTGCTTGCTTGCTGGCCTTTAAGGTTTCTAAACCTTTAAAACCATTAAATAAAGGCCGCTTCCCGTTCCCCCCACCCGTCTCACCGTAAGTACCGGTTGGATCCCGGCAACACAACCCGGGGTCTCGCTAGGGCCACGAGGAGGATCGCAAGTACAGCCAAAGCAAGCCGCGCTCATTACTGTACCTTCAGTGTACCTCAGGAAGGCCTGCCCTGAACACGCACATGCTGGCAGCCTACGCTCATCTTGTAAGCTCACAACACAGCCTTCCAACGTAAATCGACACCCTGTGGCTTTGCCCCTCCGCGGCCGCCGAACCGCCCTCCCAACAAAGCCGCGGCAGCCCCCAAGCCCATCGTCTAGTAAAGGTGAGTATTTTAGCACCACCGCGAGCGCACAGCCAACAGCCGTCCTGCTGTGTGCCTTGAGATGGAAGTGGGGGCGCCGGCGCCAGCGGCGGTGACGGTCACCGCCGGATTCTGTGGGGCCTTGCCGGCCATTTCACTCAGCCCGCTCAACATGCGCTACCTGTACTGCCACACAGGTCAAAACCATGCCTCGTACCCACGCCATCGCCCTGCTCGCCCTGCTGAGCTGTGCCGCCAGCTGGGACGCTGCACGGGCGCAGGAGGGTTACGGCACGCTGACCCTCCTTGCCGGCAGCCTGCAGCAAAGCGGGGAGGGCTGCCCCTTTGTGTACACCAAAGAAGATCCCGTCTTGCACGCATTCACCGATGCATACGACGAGACCTGCACTGGAAACCAGCTTGTGCTACACTATAAGGAGCTCAGCGGGGCCCGGGACCCTCAGTTTGCACCAGACGACAGCCTAACCTTGAGCTAGCCCGGCTCATCACACAGTGTGGACTGCAAGTTGTACGCCGCAGGCTACGGTGCGCGTGGCACGGGGTGTGATCATGCTGTGGTGGGCTATGGTGCATGCGACAGAAGGGGTTGTTGCATGCTAGCTGGAGGGCTGCTGCTGGCCCGGGCCCGGCAGGGTTCGTGCATCTGTGCATGTCTGTGGCCGGTGCTCTCCCCTCCTTTCCAGAGGCCCGCTGCTCTCCCCCATTATGACAGTGAAGTGTTCAGAGGGTGATCCACTTGAACCTTGGACGGGGCCCTGCTGGTGGTGCATGAGCTGCGTTCGATCGAGTTGGACCCTCCAGGGCCCATGTCGCCAAGAGCATGTGCTCTGCTGACTAGGCCTCGTATCGCAGTGCAGCTTGGTCATGCTTGGAGCGGTGGTGCGACTTCTGTAGCTGTGGCGCGGAGTTGAGCGGAGCTACTGGTGAACTGGTGAACCGCAGCTACTGGTGAACTGGTGAACCAGTGGCTACTGCTGCTACTGGATCGCCGTCCCACGAGTCATGACTCTCGGCACTGTCTCATGCTCCCTTTCGCCCGGTTCATTTTACAATTGCCTGTGAAGAAACGTACACACGCTTGGATAGAAACATTAGACAGGAGGGCGGGAGGGGCAGGAGGAGGCAGTGCGGGCATTGCCTCCCCGGCTGAACGGAAAGTGGGTGGCACAACATGGCGAGGGTACAGGGGAAGGCAGGCAGGCCATGGTACAGGCGCGCTTACGGCGCATACAACAAGCTCAATCGGCTCATGGTACATGGAGACACGAAATGGCAGGCAAGGTTGGGGCTATATTGGTCACATCAGCTAGACGGCAAATGGAAACATGATCCGGGCAAGGCGGCTGAGGAGCTGTTGCTCTGAACTGAATCTGAATGGGTCTCCTCTATCTGGCTATGGGGTGTGTGCCAGTGCACACCGGTGGCCTTCCAACCACGGCAGTTGTGTGTCCCAGCCAGTCGTAAGGAGAGAACTGTTTCCTCTTCAACTGAAGGCGCATCGGTGATGCGAGCTGCTCAGAGAGAGCACGCGGCCCACGTCACGGCTGCGTCGCCAGCTGCACAGCTGCGCCCTGCCCATTCTGCAGCGGCTTGCTGCCTGCTGCTCCCTCCACACCCTGTGCTGCCGCCGCTGCTGTGGCTGCTGCCGTGCTTGCTGCTGTGGTTGCTGCTGCGCTTGCTGCCGCTTTCTCAGGCGTCCAGCTGGGGTCAAAGTGTGACTTGAGGCCCACCCAGCACTGGTAGTAGTTGCGGTCTGCGGGGAGACCACAGCAGGCCACAGCGGCAGGTTGGCAGACCACAGCAGGCCACAGCGGCAGGTTGGCAGACCACAGCAGGCCACAGCGGCAGGTTGGCAGNACAGCGGCAGGTTGGCAGACCACAGCAGGCCACAGCGGCAGGTTGGCAGACCACAGCAGGCCACAGCGGCAGGTTGGCAGACCACAGCAGGCCACTGCAGCAGGTTGGCAGACCACAGCAGGCAAAGCAGGTGAGCACTGGCAGGGCAACTGGCGGGTCTCAAGTGCCAGATAAGAACCCAGGAGCAGCCATCCCCCGCCATGCGCCTGGCTGTTTGCCTATACTGACCAGCCAAGCCCCCGGGCCTCAGCCCCCGCCCCGCCCACCGATGTTGGGTGCTCCCAGGGCGTGCGACGTGATGCGCGGGGTGTAGTAGGACTCGAACATGAATGCCAGCGTGTCCCTGCACACGAACAAGAGAACAGAGTGGTCAATTAAACATGCAGTGAGTGAGGCGGGCCGGCAGGGTGCCGAGGGTGGGCAAGGAGGAGGGTGGGTGGCTGGGTTAGGCACACATGCTGATAGTCGTGGCAGGCACGGTAGGCATGGTAAGCATGGTAGAGAGCGTCAGCCATGCTGGCAGCCATGCTAGCAGCCATGCTAGCAGCGCTGCAGCTCTGCACCTTAGTCCAGAAACACCTCCTCACACGCCTCACCCCACCCACCAACCGAGCACGCAACATGTGCATGGGCCTCAGCACCCCCCCCCCCCTGGGCGGCGGGTGAAGCACACCCGCCAGCAGTCATGGCATAGATAAGCACCCATGCAGCGACTCTGCACGCAGGTTCAGCAGGCAGCTTCTCATCCGCCTCACCGCCCACAACAACCCAAGCACGTAGCACCTCCTGTGGCTGTCGGCTAGAGCCACAGCACCCTCACCTGGGCAGGTGCCCAATCTGCTCCGCCGCTGGCAACGTGGCGCCCTCGAATGTCTTGGTGTCGGGGCCGTGGGGCGTCATACAGGAGTGCAGGCTGGCGCCGCCTGCACGGGAAGCGGGCAGCGGGGAGCGCACGCGCGTGAGGCACGAGCCTCATGCTCTTTCAGCACAAGTAATTGCGGGTCGCGGGTCGCACTCAGCAGAGCTGGCACGTCCACAAGCTGGCAGCCACGAGTCTCTGCAAGGCGTGCACGCTGGCAGCTGCTGCCGCTGCGCTGAGCGCATGCTGCCAGCTACCGCCCTCCCTACACGCACGCTGGCAGCACTACTGCCACGTCAGCCCCTCCCTCCTCCCCAACCCGCTGCTGACCTGGCAAGAAGCCGTCTGCCTTGGCGTCATACACTCCCCGGATCAGGCCCATGAACTCTGACATGACATTCCTGCATACAACACCACAAGAAGCTGTGTGTTGGAGGGTGGAGTGGCTTGTGAAGGGCGCTGGTTCGCTCTCAAGAACGGAAGGTATGCTTGCAGTGCTGTGTGTTGCCTGCCTCCCAGTCCACCGTATCTCCCAAGCCCCCCCCCCCNCCTCACCCCCACCCCGTCCCTGGATCACGTCTACACCGCCGCTGCTGTGCAACATTGGAACACAGCCTGCCGCGCAAGAGCACCCCACGCTGCCCCTTGCCCGGGCGCACCTGTGGTAGTAGGGCGGCCTGAAGGTGTGCTCTGCCACGGTCCATCGGGGCGGGAAGATGACAAAGTCGGCCAGGGAGGTGCCTGCAGGCCACAACAGTGTCCACAAAAGCAGACCCACAATGCAAATGAGGTGGCTGTTGGTAAGAAAGAAAGAACAAAACGGCACACAGTGAAGGGAGTGCGGCGGGACGATGACACTGTCGGGTGTCTGAGTTCAGGAGGATGGAGGCGTGACGAAGGCAGGCGGGAAACGGCGTAGCGTGACCAGTCCCTGTCAAAATGCCCATGTGGCAGCACAAATGTGGGTTTGGCCCTAGGGTTTGGCCCACAACTGCACAACTGCAGAGCTGCACACGTGGCGCACCTGGCACTGCTGAGGGCGCGGTGAGCACGGTGAAGATTGACGGATCTGGGTGGTCGAAGCTCACGGTGTTCACTGCAATGAGGGAAGGGAGGAAGCATGGAAGACAGTCAGAACATGAGGGGGAAGCCGGGAGACAATGCCAATGAAACTGGAAGGGTCGGGGTGGTCGCAGCTCCCGCATACATTGCAGTGAAAGGGGAGGCCAGGCAGGGGAGGGAGGCAAGGCACGCCAGAGGATCAGGGGGAGTCAGGGAGGGCAGTGCCTTAAACGAGGGATAACACGATGGACCCCCAAGGTGGCCAAAGCTCACCGTGTTCACTGCATGGAAAGGGCAGGCCAGGCGGTGGGCAGGCAGCAGGCAGGCAGGCAGGGCAGGGAGAAACGTGGCGGGCAGAACAAGCGGGAGCCCATCTCCCATCCACGCGCCTGGGCACAACCTCTCAGGTCGTACTTTCAAGTCACACGTGTGTTGGCTGAATACTGCGTTTGATGTCACCCCCCAGCCCTGAGAATTGGCTGCAAGTTGAGGCATGCTTCCCACCCACGCGCCTGGGCAGAACCTCGCCAGGTCATACTTGTAGGGCGCGTAGTTGCCGTGCCATGCCACAACGTTGAAAGGAGAGAACGATTGGGCGGCTGCAGGGCGGCAAAGCGGCGGTCAGGACGGGAGCAGGGGCAGGGGCGGCGGTGGGGGTGGGAGGCTGGAGGGTTGGGGCAGGCCAGCGGGCAGACGGGTGGGCGAGTGGATGAATGGGAATAATGAAGGGGAAGCTGTTGGGAATGCGCTGCTGTCCACAAGGGCAGACAAGCGCAGTTGGCCAACAAGACGTGCCGGCATTTCTTGACAAGACACAAGCACACACACACATGAGGGCAGCTGCACTCATGCAAAACCGCTGGCAAAGCACACTAAGCTTCTGAGGTGATGAACAGGTCGCAACCAAAACTAGGCAGCCATATAAGCTGCCCCACCCTTGGCCTGCCGCAGAGCAGCTGCCCTTGCACCTGCCCCGCCTTCCCTCGTTAAAGCTGCACCTTTCTCAAGGAGTGGATGTCCAAACCACAACTGCTGTTCAAACCCAATGCGCACTGCAGTTCGCTCTGCGGTACAGACCACACTACACCACTTAAATCTCCTTTTCCCCCATAGGCTGCCACATCCCTTCACTCACCGCAAAACAGCTGCCCCTCCAGCTTGTGTACCACGGTGTAGCTGCAGGGGCGGTCCTCGTACCAGGCTGTAGGGGTCTGGAAGTCTCGAGGGTTGGCGAGGCCGTTGGCGCCTGCAGCAGACACGAGCGGCAGCGTTTGGGTGCGGGGAGGGGAGGGTTTCGTGGGGGAAGAGGGCTCTGTCGGGTTGCATGCAGCTGCCACACAAGGCGGGTTTGATGCGGGCTTAGTCTGCCAGGCTGCCGGACCCCCAGTGCAAATCATGCGGGGATCCACTGCCCGCCCTAAACACCCGAGCAGCAGCAGCAGGGCAGGCCCGCGCCACGCAGTGCCAGAACACCGAACCACACCGGTTGCTCAGCACTCAGCCCAGCCCAGCCCATAGCAGCCTAGCCCAGCCCAGCCCAGCCCAGCCCAGCGCAGCGCAGCGCAGCCCAGCCCAGCGCAGCCCTAACCAGCGCGAGCCCAGCCCAGCCCAGCGCAGCCCAGCCCAGCCCAGCCCAAAGCCCAGCCCTAACCAGCGCCAGCCCAAGCCCCAGCCCCAGCCGGCCCCCTGCCTCACCGATGAGCCCCAGATCTGGCAGCTGGAAGTGCGCTCCAAACACCTCGAGCACGTAACCACGCGCCCGCCCGTCGGGCAGTGCCACGCTGCATGAAATTGGTGGGGGCGGCAAAAGGCAGGGTTTAACATCTCGGGTCACAAACCCGCGCGGTTGCTCGCCGGGCAGCGCCACGCTGAACGAGTTTAGCGGGGTGGGCAGGAGGGCAGGCTGGACGAAGGATCCAAGAGGGCTGTCGCAGCACATAGGCGCGGCGGGCGGGCGGGCGGGCAATCGTGGTACTACAGACGAGCGAGTGTGAGCTCGGTGCCGTGCCCATTCTCACACCGCACGTTCTCATGCCCTGCACATAGCAACTGCTGCCCAGCACCACCTGGCCGCATGCAGCGCTGGACGGCGCACACGGACTGCGCCCGCAACCAATCAAAGCAGGTGACAGTGAGAGGGTGGCAGGGAGGCAGGCAGAGCACAGCGGCATGCGCCCACCCCCCTGAAGCGCGTGCACCCAGCCAACCAAAACAGGTGACACCCAGAGGACAGTGGGAGCGGCTTGACGCATCTGGACGGTGCACAGCCGTTCCCAACCGACTAAAGCAGGTGACACCCAGAGGGCAGTCCGGGGCGCCCACCTGAAGCGCATGCCCCGCTGGATGACGCAGATCTCTCCGGGCGCCACATGCATGAGGCCAAACTCTGTGGTCACAAACAGGGCGCCCTGCAGCAGGGAGAAAGAACAAGTAGATAGAAGAAGGCATGGAAGCGTTGGCAACGTGTGTGCAGCCAGCTAGGGAGCACAGCGCGAGCGGATTTGGGTGGTGATGATGAGTGCGGCGCGCCGGCAGGGCAGTCGGAGGCAGTACACGCATCTGCGCTTTGGAACGCCAGCAGAACTGTGAGCTCCCTCTCTCCTATTTGCTCTCACAATCATAACTTGAGAGTGCGTCAATTCCTGGGCATGCCACCCCACCTCTTACCAGCTGCAGCACGGCGAGGCAGGCCCCATCTGTACCGTGTCACAGCATGTATGCATCGAGAAGCCACACGTTCCACCACCCTCACCAGCTGCGGCACGATGAGGAAGTCGCCATCAGCGTTGGCCAGGCAGCTGTCGTGCATGGGGGCGCTGGCTGTGTACATGTGGATGGCATACCCATCCTTGCGCCCAGCACTGCAGATAGTGTGGGAGTGCGGCAGCAGCAGAGTGGGTAGTGGGTTTCGACAGCGCACGGCAGTCATATGATGGTGGGAATTAGACTGCCCAACACAGGTCGTGAACAGCCTCCGCACACCTCCTGCCCTGGACCAACTGCCGAAGCAAAACACCAAAGCGCTTCCCACCGGCGGTGTACAAGGTAACTCGACCCATTTGACACCCGCACCTCCCCACCCAGCTTGCCTGCCGGCACGGCAGATGAGAATGAAGCCGTTGACACCACCCCTCCCCACCCACGCCTGCGTGGAACCCACGCAATTCACCTGCCGGCGCCGCAGATGGTGAACAGCCCCCGCACAAAGTCAATTGAGTCTTCTGGGATGGCAAAGGGGCGCCAGCGCAGCTGGTTGGGGGTCACCACGCCGTGGCTGAATTCGGCGGTCAGCGTCTCGGCTGCAGTCAAGAGGGAGAGGCATTGGTGCATCTGCGGCACGGTTTTGTATTGCTGCGGCGCTGTGATGACCGACTGAATGGATTGCATTTGATGCGCCGGGAGTGAGGGGGAGGGGGGGAAGGGGGGGACAGAGCCTCGGGTACACAACACACAGGTCTGCGTGCAGCGGGTGGCAAGGGAACTTGCAGGCAGAAAATGTGGAGAATTGGCGCTCAGTGCCTCGGCTGCACCAGTGTTAGGCGGCGACGAGAGGTGGCAATCGACGCGGCAAGGGAGCATGCAGCATTTGCTTGGCTGGGGGCACGGCATTGATGAGGCGGCCAGACCTTCACATGCACACACATCTGGCTGCTCCCTGCCCAGCCCTTGATCTGCATTGTGCTGCTCCATCAGCCCTGCTGCGCCCTGCTCCCGCCCAAGGCCCCACCCTGCCCCACATTCATTCATCCATTCGCCCAATGAGTGGCCCACGTGCCTGGGAAGTTGAGGGGGTGGAAGGGTTCGTGCGTGACCGAGGGACGGATGCGGTACAGCCAGCTGCGCTGGTTCTGTGCACGCGGCGCCGTGAAGGCGGTGCCGCTGAGCTGCTCAGCGTACAGGTTGTAGGGGCAGACGCGGGGGTTGTTTTGCCCCACGGGAAGCGCGCCCAGCAGCGCCTCGCTTTGCGCCTCGTTCCCTGCGGCGGCAGCGGCGAGGGGCGCGGCGGGGAGGAGTCCTGGGGGCGGGGCATGGACTCAGCAAAGGCTGTGCTGGCTGGCGTCCTGGCAGAAATGCAACGCGAGGCGCAAGATGCCATCCGCTCTAGAAGAAGCCTGGGAAGCCGCGACACCCGCTGGCGGTGCGGCGAGCGGCGGCCGGCGCCGCCGCCGCCACTGAAGCCGTGCCCACGCATCCTGCAGCAGCGCGCACCAAATCCTGCCATGTAGCGCAGCTCCTGGGGCTTCCCCGGCGCTGTTGACGAGTCCATGGAGACCATGAGCCCCGACGCAAGGTTGGTTGCTCTCGATAGGTGTCGGGCACTGATCCGACCGCTCTGATGGGTGCTCAGACGTACTTTGGTAGCTGAACAAGGCCAGGGCGGTGGCAAAGGAGCTCGCTTTCTGGCACTCAACCTGCTGACGGAGCAAGAGCCTCCGTGGCAGCCCGGTGAAGTCCATGCTTGGGCTTTAGATGCCCGGAACACAATTGCATTGCCTTCTTAAAAATACGAGGTGAGCAGGAGGCCCAGTGTTGGGCGCCTCCTCTTGGGGTCCGGCGTCTGCCTGCTGCGGCCTGTGTGGCTTGCAGCATCACGGGGCAATTGTCGGCTTGAACTCACCTGCGCTCGATGGGATGCATTCACGTGTGCACCTGTGGCCAGGACGCCCACTGCCGCCGCCGCCGCCGCCGCCGCCGCCGCCACCCCTGCTGGCCTGCAGGGCCCCGTGGGCGATTGGCGGTAGAGAGTGACCGTACTCATGTCCAAGTCGTGCAAAGGGCTGCTGAAGGATTTGGTCCATTGCCTGCGCGAGTCAGACTGCATGCAAAAGGTGCGGGCGGCGGCGGGGTGTTTGCACCCTAGGCGCTGCTTCACCTCCCCCTGTGCCAACCTGCCTGCCAAACCCAGCTGTTGCTGCTTGCTTCTGCAGCTTACAATCTCAGGCTACAGCCTTTTTCCTCCGAATCACTGGCCTGCGAGCTGCACGCCGCAGTCAGTGCGACTTTGCATCCATCCCAACAGCCTGCCTTTGCCGGACTGCCCGCCCGCCCGCCCGCCCGCATCTCGCCGCTTGCCTTGCAGGAGGGCAAGCCGATCAAAGAGTGTGCCAAAGAAGTGAAGGAGTGCGAGGGGTTGCGCAACTCTTACTCTGCCTGCAAGCGCGGCCAGCTGGACGCTCGCTCCCGCCTGCGGGGCAACAAAGGCTACTGAGGTTGCTCGATCAACCTCCCGGAGCCTGAGCAAGTACAGAGGGGGCGCCTTCTTTCCGCCTTCTCTTTCACACCTGCTTCTTGCGGGCTGTTTGAGGCATAGGCCAGAGTCATAGGCATGCTAGCTATGGCAGCGTGCGCGCTCGCGCCTGGCGGCGCGGCAGGCACAGCAGGCGCAGCAGCAGCAGCGGCAGCACTGGCGGGGCCGCAGGCGGGCCGCCACCCCAGCAGCAGCGGCTGGCAGCAGCAGCGTAGAGCAGGCGGCGGCAGCAGCGGGGGGCATCGGCAAGTAGCAGCCGCAGCCCAGCGCCGTGGCCCCAAGAGCAGCGGGCGGAGCAGCGTGGGCGGCGGCGGCAGGGGCCGCACCACGCCCAGCGACCGAGCAGCCGTCAAAGATCTCTCTGCAGTGCTCGCAGACACTCGGCAGCAACGAGGCACCAGCGGCAGCGGCAGAGGCAGCGGCAGCGGTAACGGGTTCAGCGGCAACGGTGGCAGCAATGGCGGCGGCTTTTCGGCGCCCAGGGGCGGCGGCCGGCGCAAGCGGCGGGGCGCAGAAGAAAGGGTGGACACAGATGGAGAGGGGGAGGCTGACTGGGATGCCGAGCTGCTGGCGGATCTTTCAGATTCAGGTGGGCGGGCTGGGGGACAGGCAGGGACAGCTGAGGGCGGGGAGGGAGAGGGTGAGGGAGAGGGAGAGGCAGAGGCAGAGTGGACACAGGAGGGGATTGGATTTGTGGACAAGGGCTGAGCTGGTTGATTGAAAAAAGCTTGGTGTATCTGCCCTACACCCTGCCACATCGTGGCTCTGTCCTTCATTCTTCACCGCTGTGCTGGCAGCGGTGGCGGAGCTGATTAGTGAAGCGGAGGGCCAAGAAGCCAATCTGCCTGCACCCTCCATGCCCACCCCGCTCCTCTGTTCTTCGCCGCTGCACCTGCAGAGGTGGCGGAGCTGATTGGCGAGGGGGAGGGCTGAACACGGCAAGCTGCTAGCGCCCCGTGCACCTGCCTCATCACCCACCCCTCTTTCTTCCTTCGCCACCGCACCTGCAGAGGTGGCGGAGCTGATTGGCGAGGGGGAGGGCGTGGACAAACTGTTCGCGCCACTTGCCTTCCCATGCTTGGCGTACACCCCTGCATATCACCGCTTTGCCTGTTTCTTCTTCACGTCTGCACCTGCAGAGGTGGCGGAGCTGATTGGGGAGGGGGAGGGCAGGGCACGCCAAGCTGCTAGCGCCCTATGCCACCCTGGCCAGAGCACCACTTTTTCTTTGTCTCACCATTGCAGAGGTGGCGGAGCTGATTGGGGAGGGGAGGGCAGAACACGGCAAGCTGCTAGCGCCCCATGCACCTGCCACATGCGCCCCATCTTCCTTCCCTTTCTCTTTCTAATGCACCTGCAGAGGTGGCGGAGCTGATTGGCGAGGGTGAGGACAAAGCGGTGGACGTGGACGAGCTGCTTGCGGGCGAGGAGCCGGCGGTGCAGGAGGCCGTGAGGGGCGTGCTGGGCCAGTTTGCCTTCACGCTGGACGGCTTTCAAGTCAGGGCCATCACGCGCCTGCTGGCGGGCAAGTCAGGTGAGACCTTCAGCACTTTGAGAGTAAGCTTGGTACTGTGATTCCTTGAGAGTACCATCCTGAGGGCTTTCAAGGCAGGGCCATCACGCACCTGCTGGCGGGCAAGTCAGGTGAGATGGTGGAGTGTGTGAGGTTGTGCAGGAACAGCTGTCATCATGGAGGAAATGAGAACCTTGCGACTGACTGGTGGGTCGAGAGCGCTGGGATGGGCGCCGTTGCGCGGCAGCAGGAGGGGTGCGGGAGTGATGGTAGGAGTGGGCAGCACGGGGGCAATGGCGGGGCAGCTGGGTCGGGAAGAGAGGGAACAGCAGGGCAGGCCGCCTGCCGACGACCCCCACTAGCTGCCCGTGCATGAACTCCCCTCCCCAGTGCCCCCTTGCTCTGCTGTCCCATCCTCTCAACCACTCCTGCCCTCCTCACCACCCTCTCACCCTGCTGCCCCTGGCCCGCCGTACCCAGCAATTCTGCCCTGGCATGCTTAAACCCAAAACCCAAAACCCAAAACCAAAATTCCTGCCCCCGTGCAGTCGTGGTGTGTGCCCCCACCGGCGCCGGCAAGACGGCCATCGCCGAGGCAGCTGCCATCCACTTTTTGGCGCAAGGCAAGCGCGTGATCTACACCACCCCCCTGAAGGCGCTGAGCAACCAGAAGCTGGGAGAGATGCGGGAGCGCTTTGGGTGAGAGGCTTGAACTGCTTGTCACTTGGACCCCCGCTTGTCACTTTGACCCCAGCTTGTCACTTTGACCCCAGCTGGTCACTGTGCCTGGCTCAGCAGGGCAGCGATGCGTGCGGCATCCCGCAAGGGACAGCAGGCTGCAGTGGATGCCGACCCGGGCACGGACTGTGGCTGTGCTGTGGCTGTGCTGTGGCTGGGGCTGTGTGGGGGCGCTGAGGAATCAGAAGCTTGGGGAGGTGCGGGAGCGCTTTGGGTGAGGGGCTTGACCTGCTTCTTACATCGACTTTTCTTTCTTTCTTCTTCCTGATGCCGAATTGTCGAAACAAAACTGTGTTTTTGCTCAACAGGAGAGCTATGCATGAGGTCTGCCTGAAGGGACAGCAGACTGCAGTGGATGCCGCCCTGGGCACGGACTGGGGCTGTGCTGTGGCTGGGGCTGTGTGGGGGAATTGAGGAATCAGAAGCTGGGGGAGGTGCGGGAGCGCTTTGGGTGAGGGGCTCGATTGGTCTGGTGTGCATAGGCCGGGGGGTTTGCGAGCGGTTGGTGGCGTGCATTCGAGGATGGCTGCACTGATTGGACAGCCCTTGCAGCCCACGGGAGGTCGGCAAGATAACCTTGGATGCTTGCCACCATCACTGCGAGGTGGCACGCATCCAAGGTTGGGCTGGCCAACCTCCAGTGTGCTGCAAGGGCCGTTCAATCAATGGGCTGCTCTAACCAACCATTCAATGCTGCTGTTGGGTGGCAGCTGTGTCATGGGGGTGCAGCTGGGTGGATGGGACTGGGCCGGCTGCCAATGCTGCCCAGACCGCTGGTGGCGCGCCAAGAATGACACCATCACTGCCCCGTCCCACCTGTCCCCGTCCCCCGACCGCAGCATGGAGGGGGCGGGGCTGCAGTCGGGCGACGCCTCGCTCAGCATTGAGGCCCCTAGTTGTGCTAGCAACAGCATTATCACTCCCTGTTGTCGGCTGCTGACATCACCGCCGCCCCATTCTACCCGTCGTCTTGCCCACCCTGCAGCATGGAGGGCGCGGGGCTGCAGACGGGCGACGCCTCCCTCAACATCGAGGCCCCCGTGGTGGTGATGACAACCGAGATTCTGAGGAACATGCTGTACCGCGTGGACGAGGAGGGGCGCAGCGCACGCGACCGCTTGAAGGTGGGGCCTGGTGGGGAGGCAGCGGGACGGGCTGTACTGCACGGCTGGGAAGGGCCGTACTACCACTTGAGACCACATGAAGGTGGTGGCTGTCGAATGCTGGGCAGCGTGCCAGGTGCCTTGGAAGGGTACTTGTGTTGCGCAGTGTATGCTGCACGCGACCGCCTCAAGACGAAGGGGCGGGGAGCCGGCGGGAGGGGGCTGTACTGCATGGCGGGGAAGGTGCGTACCGCCCTGATACGTGCTGTACCGCGTGGATGAGGAGGGGCGCAGCGCACGCGACCGCTTGAAGGTGAGGGTGGCAATCAATGAGCAGCCGGCGGGACGTGCTGTATTGCGTGGCTGGGAAGGTACGCGTCGCCCAGGACTGCCTGAGTGACAAGCCTAATCATGCCAAGGCCTCAATTTTACCAAAGCCTCCTTGAAGTATGACACCCTATAAACCAACCTCCATATCAAGACACCCCCTCTAGTGCAGCATGTGGGGCTGGTGGTTCTTGATGAGGCGCTCTGCCTGGCATCCTTTTCTGGCAAATGCTCGTGTGACTAGCTCTTTCCAAACACATGTGTATTGCCTACGCCATTTATCGATTGCAGGATGTGGGGCTGGTGGTGCTGGATGAGGTTCACTACTTGGGAGACCCCAGCAGAGGCAGCGTGTGGGAGGAGGTGCGCCGCCTTGCATGCTGTGCTGTGCTGCCCCTCCCGCCGGCCCGCCTGTGGCTGCACGTCCTGCTGGCGCCAGCCTAGAATGCTTGCCTCCCGCAACACTCGCTGCCTGTCTAGTCTAGTCTAGCCGCTACAGCTTTTCCCTGACAGAGGACTCAACTTCCAAATCCTGAGAGGTTGACGCGGCCTGCGCCACAAGGTCCTGAAAACCTGAAAACATGAAACCAGGGCTGCCTGTCCTCTGCTGCCAGCCCCTGATTGCTCGCCTCTCGCTCTTCCAAATCCATGCCTGCCCGCCCACCCCCAGATGCCCTCTTGGCTGCCCGCCCCCCGTGCCCCGTTCACATTCCCGCTCATCTGGGCCACCCACCCCATGCAGGTCATCTTCAACCTGCCCGCCACCGCAAGCAGTGCCCGCTGCCCTCCCTCCAATGCCCCCCTTCCTGATCTTGGCAATCCAAACCCATGCAGGTCATCAGCAACCTGCCCACCACGGTGGACCCTAAATGTAATTGATTTATTGATTGACCACCGCAAGCAGTGCCCGCTGCACTCCCTTCGATGCCCCCCCTTCTTGTTCTTGACAATCCACCCCCTGCAGGTCATCATCAACCTGCCCCCCCACATCCAGCTGCTGAGCATGAGTGCCACCGTGAGGAACCCAGAGGACCTGGGGGGATGGATCTCACAGGTAAGGAAAGAGGGGAGTTTTACAAACAATCAACAGATCTTTCGTAAATTTTCCGAAGAAGTCCCTTTCAGGGTGTGGTTCTGGGCGCAGGGGCGTGGGGGTGGCTCATCGCAGGTAGGGAGGGGGCGGTCACCGTACCCAGAGGACTGTGGGGGGCTGGGTCCCACAGGTAGGCAAAGGGGGGACTATTACAAACAATCAACAAATCTTTCGTAAAAAAACCAAATTAGTCCCTTTCAGGGTGTGGTTCTGGGCGCGGGGGCATGGGGATGGATCATCGCAGGTAGGGAGGGGGCGGTTACCCTGCCCAGAGGTCTGTGGGGGGCTGGATGTCACAGGTGCGCCACGTGGAGGGGGGCTGTGCACGGGGTGGGGGCGGCATGGGGGCCAGATGGGCTCAGGGAAATTTGTATGGGGTTGTGCTTACGGGCAGCGGGATGCTTGGGCAGGCCAGGTTGTGGAAGAGAGAGGGTCGGCGTGTGGGGGAGGGGCAGCAACGGCTTGGGCGTGGCTTGGGGCGTGGTGCGTCTATGGCAGAGCTCATCGAGTTGGATGCCACATGATGCACTCGTGTGGCAAGCACGGGAGGTAGGAAGCTACATGACCCACTTGTGTCTGGGTGGGCGACCTCTGCACCCAGCTCTTTGCCCCTCCCTGCCTCTTTGCTGCTCTCCCACCCCTACATGCCGCTGCCCAGCACGCGCCTGCCGCGCCCCCTGCACTAGCTGAACGCGCACTTCGTACACTGTGCCTGGTACTTCGCACCTTGCACCTTGCACCCTGACCGCACATCAACCAATCAATTACCCAATCAACCAATCATTCTATCAACCAATCCAACCCGCAGGTGCACACCGACTGCGAGACGATCCGCACCAGCTTCCGCCCTGTGCCCCTCAACTGGCACTTCTGCCACGCTGTGCCGCCAGCTGGCAGCGGCGAGTTTGTGCTGGCCCAGCCCACGGCGCGCCTCCTGTCTCTGCTGGACGACGGAGGACGCAAAATCAACCCGCTGCTGCTGCCGCCCAGCAAGCGGTTTGCGGGGGATGAGAGC
>JTEE01000205.1:1006588-1018085 GCA_002896455.3 Chlorella sp. ArM0029B | reverse complement strand
GGGAGGGGTGGATCCGCTGCCAGCTGGCATGAGGAAGCATGCCTTGTGGTGCATGCCTCGTCAACCTCTCTTGGTTCGTCCTGAAGTTGAATCCTTTTTCAGGCATGTGAAAAGCTGTAAGGACTACACTAGACTAGATGGCATGAGGGAGCGCTGCAGGCTGTGGCCCCCGCCTGCTGTTTGTTCGCCATGACGCACTGGCATCTAATCCCACCACTCTGTCGGTGCTGCAGATGAGGAGTGGGGGCGGTGGGACGGCCTCAAGAAGAACAAGGTGCGGGCCAGGGGCTGCCTGCGTGCTGGGGATCATTTCACAGAGATGGCTTGGGGAGTGCGCTGGGCCAGGGTGCCGCACACTGCGCATCGTGGCTTGGCTTATGATGTGCCGCCGCAGGGTCTGTTCATGTTGCTCTGTTGCTTTGCCACCGCTCGTGCTACGACTCCTACCTGTGCTGCCTTGCCATTCGCTGCATTGGCACCTCCATGGCTTACCTTTTATACCTGCCCTGCTGTCGCCCCCCTGGCGCTTGCATCCTCCGCCCTCTCTGGATTCTCCACCCTGCCTCCCCTAGCGCCTGCATTGCCACCCCCTATTCCCCGTATAAATGCCCGGCTGTCGCCCCCTGGCGCCGGCATCGCCCACCCTGCTAGCTGCCGACCCTGTGCCCCCTGGCGCCTGCACGTCCACCCATCCCGGCTGCGCAGCCTGCCTTCCCTGGCACCTGCACTGCCCATCCCTTACCCCCTCACCAATGCCCGCCTGTGTCCCCCCTGGCGCCTGCATCCCCCGCCCTCCCTGGATGCTCACCCTGCCTCCCTGGCGCCTGCATTGCCCACCCCTTACCCCCTCATCAGTGCCCTGCTGTCGCCTTCCCTGGCGCCTGCATCGCTCACCCCGCACTTGCTCCCTCACCAATGCCCTGCTGTCGCCCCGCTGGCGCCTGCAGATGCGGCTGCGCACGGTGGAGGAGTTGGTGGGCACGGTGGTGGATGATGCGTGGCACGGCCAGCCGCGGTGGAAGCGAATCCCCTCTCTGGAAGCCGGTGGGTTGGCTGGGCTGGGTTGACTGGCCAGCAGTGGGTAATGGTGGGTTGGGGGTGTCCGGCTGGGGTGAGGGAATGCGCTGAGTCACGCTGTCGCTGCGCGTTTGGGGCGTGCTGCCCACCAACTGTTATGTTCTCTCTCTCGCGCGCCAACACAGCCCTGCGGCTGACCTCCTGTCCCCATGTCTCACGTATGTGTTGCAGTCACGCTGTCGCTGCGCGCGCGCGGCATGCTGCCCGCCATTTGGTTCATCTTTTCCCGGAGGGAGTGTGACCTGGCGGCCCGCCACCTGGAGATGCACGACGTCACCCTCACCACCCCAGAAGGTGACTGGGCTCTGTGTTGAGAAGAGTTTGGGCTCGTTTGCCCAACCTGGCAGGTCGCCATTCGCGTGGAAGCTGGTCTTGTTGCACTGTTGTTGTTTGGGGAGTGCGACCTGGCAGCTCGCCATCTGGAGATGCACGACGTCACGCTCACCACCCCGGAAGGTAACTGGCCTGTCTCTGTTTTACAATGTTTTTTTGGGGGTTCTGGGATCGTTCATTCGCACATGTTGGCCTGTCATCTAGATACGCACCATGTGACCTTGCTTGCCTTGAGTTGGTAATAATCGGAGTTGCTTGAATGCTTGAATGCGTTGCCTCATTCGGTGCTGCATGCTGTCATGCGCAACCATCCCTGGTTTGCGCTGAACGTTGTGCATGCTCTCCTTTCCCCCTCCCTCCCCTTGGTCTCTGCAGATCGCCAGCTGGTTCAGGGCCAAGCTGGATCCCGTCAGCAGAGGAGGCAGCAGAGTCCCTCCCCCCTTTCCCTCCTTCTTAAACACCTGGCTTTCCCTCCCACCCACCCCCCGCAGAGCGCCAGCTGATTCAGGCCGAGCTGGATTCTTTGGCCCCCGAGCAGCCCCCCTCCTCCCTCCTTTATTGGCCCCCCCTGATTGTTCCCAACCAGTCATCATGTTTTTCATTCTTCCTGTCCTTCTGTTCCCCATGCAGAGCGCCAGGCGATCCAGGCTGAGCTGGACTCTCTGGCCTCTGAGCAGCCCGAGGCGGTCAAGGGCGGGTTTGAGGGAGCCCTGCTGCGGGGGGTGGCCTCGCACCACGCCGGCTGCCTGCCCGCCTGGAAGGGGCTGGTGGAGAGGCTGTTCCAGAGGGGTGAGCGGGCGGGTTTTGCATGACATGTACTGTACTGTATTTCTACACATTGTGGGTGTGGGTGTGTCAGAGAAATTGTGTGTATGTGTGTGTGTGTGTGTGTGAGGAGTCAGGCAAAAAAATCGAGTGTTTGAGTGTGAGTGTGTCTGGTGGGTCATGGAGAGAAGCTCTATGTGGCGGGGGTGATTTGAATCGGAGGCATGCACAACAGGATTGGATAAGACATGCCACAGGCTCGGTTGAGGCTGGTTGGGCTGTTGTCAATCAATCAATTACATTTCAAGTCCAGGCGGAGCCAGCAAGGTCTCATGTTGTGCCGGCCCACTCAACCCGTCCCTCTGCTTTTCTATTCCGCTGGTGATGTCCCCAGAACCGCTGCCCAGGTGGCAGCACCCTGCCCAGCACTCCTCTTCGCACAACCAGCCCACCTTTTGACACGCCCCACAGGCCTGCTCAAGCTTGTGTTTGCCACCGAGACGCTGGCAGCCGGCATCAACATGCCTGCCCGCACCACCCTGGTGGCGGCGCTGTCCCGCCGCCGTGACGGAGGCATCGGCTCGCTGCACCACAACGAGCTGCTGCAGATGGCAGGTGCGTGTGACCGTGGGCACGGGTGCCCCTTCCTCTCCTGCGTCTGTCTTTTCTTGGAGGTGGCTCCTTGATGGCTGTGGAATTCAACGAGCTCCTGCGTATGCCGGGTGGGTGTGCTTCCATACAAGCGTGTGTGTGCTAGGTTGTGTTGTTATGTCTCTGCTCTCCTGGCGCCACACCACAACGAGGTGCTGCAAGTTGCAAGTGTGTGTGAATGCTTTGCTTGATGCGTCACTTGCCCCGCACCTCGTGCCCTTTCCCGCCCCGGCACCCTGCTCCACAACGGCTTGGCACTGCCAATGTGCTCACTGCCTGCCTGCCTGCCTGCCTGCACCCCACCTGCACACCTGGCCATGCTAAGATGTAGTGCTAGAGCGGTGCTGCCCTGGTTACCACTGCTCCTGCTCTGGAAGCAGCCATCCCATGTGCCCCCCAGCTATGATCCAAGTATGCACACCATGCCCTGACCACACCTTGTACCCTGCGTCGCCATCCTCCCTCTGCGTGTGTGCAGGCCGCGCCGGGCGCCGGGGCTACGACACCGTTGGCAACTGCGTGATCCTGCAGGTGCGTCTGAGCCGCACAGAATGACGATGCATTGGGCAGGCACAGGTCATGATGCAAGGGTACTGGCTGGGGCAGAGGGGGCTGGGCTCTGGGCCGGGCCTGAGCTAGGGAAAACGTGTGTTAACAAAGTTTGTATATAAGTCCTGGATACCAAGTAAGGAATATATGTCCTATGTGCATGCTGCCCATGGTTTCTGCCAATGAAGCATGCTGGGTCAGGTCGCGTCGTCACTCACCGTGCTGTGCTGCGCTGCGCCCCGCTGTGCCCTGCTGTGCAGAGCAAGTGGGAGGACCCCGACGTCGCGTGGGACATCATCCGGCGGGGACCCGAGCCTCTGCGCTCCCAGGTGCGCGCCTTTGCTGCTGCTGCTGCCTGCTGCGCGGCTCTCAGCACTGCTACGTGCGTTCGCTGCTGCTGCGTGCAGCCCGGCTCTCGATTATGCTGCTCGGCTCTCAATTATGCTGCTCGTCTCTCAATCATGCTGCCCGGCTTTCAATGCTGCTGCTCGGCTCGTGCTTCTGCTGCTGCATGCTTCACGAGGGCCTGCCGTCTGCCTGTGAACACCTGCCAGTCTCAAAGCTGTTGACTACTCCCTGTTGCGGATTTGCACGTCCATGCCGCTTCGCCTTAGTATGCCGTTTCCTACGCACGGCTGTTCCCCCTGCGCCCCCCGTGCACTGCTCCCTGCCTGCCCCCCTGTATAGCCTCTCCGTTGGTCACGATGAGAGTATTGCTTTAGGGTGGAAACCCTGCCCTGCTATGCGCCTGCCCCACATCCTCCCCCACACCCACACCCGCACCCTCTGCAGCTCTCCAGGGCTGGGCTCAACCTGGTATAATCTTCTCTATGCAGCTTCTCACAACCTAGCGTGCTTCCTGCCTGCCCCCTCGACTGCCCCCTGGCTGCAGTTTTCCACCGGTTGTGGCATGTTGCTCAACTTGGTGTGCACCCCCAGCCTGTTCCTCAACCCGATTTGCACTGTGCCCTGCTGGTTAGCCTGCTTGCGCTCTGCACCCCTTCTGCAGTGTTCCACAGCATGCTGCTGAACCCGGTGTACACTCTGCCCTGCCCCTGCCTGCCCCCTGCAAATCCCCACACTCTGCCCCTGCTGCTTTACTTGCCCGCTCCCCGCCTGCACCCCACCCGCCTGCAGTTTTCAACCGGCTACGGCTTGGTGCCCAACCTGGCGTGCGCCCGGCGCCGGCTTCTCTATCTGTTGCACACCGTGCACTGCTGCTCAATCTAATGTGCGGCCTGCCGGCACGCTTGGCTGCCCTCCCTCTGCAGTTTTCCACCGGCTACAGCATGGTGCTGAACTTGGTGTACACCCGCAGCCTGGAGGAGGCGAGGGCCTTCCTGGACCGCTCCTTCTCACGATACCTGGGGGGCATCGGCACGCAGGCAAGCGGGCGGGGGCTGGGGCGGTCAGAGGTATGGGTGTTGTGCCTTGAAGACGGGTGTTGTGCCTTGGTGTGTGGCACGGGCAGACAGGCAAGCGGGGGCTTGGGGCGGGCTCGTCCCTCAACCCTCAACCGCGTCCGCCCCACCCGAACCTTACCCCTCCCTACGAAACTCAAGCGTCTGCACTTTCCGCTTAGCTCTCATTTCTCGGCTGTGCCCGCCCCACTTCCTGCAGCGTCGGCTGTCCGAGGTTAAGCGGCTGGAGTTGCAGGCGGGCGCCATCATGGATGAGGTGGCACAGAGGGCAGGCATCAGCGAGGAGGCAGAGGAGCTGTGGGCGCAGTGAGTGGGCGGGGTAGGCAGGTTGGGGCCCAGCGAGGGAGGTCCAGCGGGGGAGGCTGTGTGTAAGAGCCTGCGGGGACATGGAGAGAAAGGAAGGGGCTGTGGGCGCAGTGGGTTGGCGGGGCAGGCTGTATGAAGCCCAGTGTGGGAGGTGGAGGCTGGGTATGACGGGCAGAGCAAAACAGGGGGGAAACTCAAGTCAGTAGTGAGGTAGCGATGCGTAGTGGCGCTTGCACAACAATGGGGGCACAGGTGCCGTTGAGTGTTGCCCCGGGAGCTGCGCCGCTCCACTACGTAACTGCAGCCAAGCCTGACGCCAGCCTGCCTCCTTTGGCATTTGAATGATGCCTCTCCCCAGGCAAAAACACGTCCGCTTCATGCCCTTGTTGGTGCCCACACTGCCCCACCTGTCCCCAGCCTGTCGCCCTAGTTCCCCTCTCTCCCTGAGCGCCGAGGCAAATGTATGTAGGAAAGGAACAGGAACAAGCCCCCGATGTCATTGCAGGTGCACGCCCCGCCTACCATCAAAAATTGCTGTGCGCCCTTCTCACCCTCCCTCCCTCTCTCCCTCCCTCCCGCAGGTACCAGAAGCTGCAGGGACGGCTAAAGGAGGAGAAGAGGGCGGCCAAGCTGCTACGGGCACAGCTGGCGGATGAGCGCGCGGCGACGGCAGGTAGGTGCAGTGGGGACGGCGGCGGTCTAGCTGACAGGGAGGGAGATTGGTGCGCAGGGGCAGGCAGGCGGCGAGCAATGTGAAAAGGCAGTAGTATAACAGGTGGTGACGCTCGCACTGCAGCGCCCTGAGCCGGCCCGTGCTCTTCCTGTGCTCTGCGCGCTGGCCCATCCACCCTCCCTTTCTCGGGGTGCCTCCCCATCTTTTTGTGGTGTGCCTCCCCATCTTCTTGTGCAGAGCTGGCGTTGGAGCGGCTCACCCTGCCCCGCCTGGTGGGCCTGGACCTGTCGGCCAGCAACCTGGGTGCGTATACAAGTATTATGTGCGTGCGTGGATGTGTGCGTTGCTCCATGCTTCCGCAGTGGATCCTGTGCTCCCATCCTTTCCCTGCTTGCTGTCTGGCATGCGTGCCCCACTCCACGACCTGGTGCGCTGGCAATCTGGGTGCGCATGTATGTGCGTGTTGCCTGCCAAATGCATCGGCAGCGCCTGAGTGTTTCGCTGTCCCTGCTGGCTGCCCGTGCTTCCTGCAAGCGTGCTCCGCCCCGCGACCCACGCCACTGGCATGCTAGCGTTGTGGCTAGCCCACCCCGCCCTGCTGCCTCCCTTCCAAGCCTGCCCCACTCCTCCCTAAGCGTCAAAACATGGCCGACACACATAGCCAAAACCCTTCCGCATGCCCCCGCTGCTCCTGTGCTCCGCTCATCCACCTCCCTTGCCGCCTGGCGTGATCACCGTGTCACAACTTGCGTACCCTCTGCAGGCGATTCCGACTACCGCCTGCCCGCCCTGCTGCTGTGCGATCTGGAGCGCAGGTCTACGGGGGTGTGGGTGGTGGAGGCGGGGCCGGACTACCTGTGCCTGGGGGCGGACAACAAGCTGTACCAGGTGGGTGGGGCAGAAGCGGTACTGCTCTCTTCCTGTGCACAATGTACAAGCCTTGCGGAGGCTGGGTGCCATGCTCATAATTCACTGGGGGCGGACAAGGTGATCAGTTACCGCTGTGTCACATTCGGGCTGTAGAAGTACGGTTTGTACGCTCATCCTCTAAATTCGATGTATGTTTCTTTTCTGGGGGTGGTCGAGTCCAGGCGTAATTTGCCTGCGGGCCGACAACAAGCTCCACCACGTGGGGGCTGTAGCAGTACGTGTTTTCATTTTGAGCGCTCATTCATGTCTTCTGCCGGGGTGTGGGGTGGCTCCTGGGCACCATACGCAACTTTCCACTGACTGGGGCCCGACAACAAGCTGCACCAGGTGGGGGCAGAAGCAGTACTGCTATCTTCCAATGCACAATGTACACATGTTTTGTTTTGGGCGGGCAGGGGAGGCCGGTCATCATACTCAGCTCGTAACTAACTGGGGGCACACATCATGCTGTCCGCTTGAGGGCTGAAGCAGTACGGTGTGTGCGCTTGTTGTCCTCTTCGTGCTGTGCCTGCCGTTAGTTTGGGGACGTGTGGGAGGCGGGGCGCCAGGCAACTGGGGCGTGACAGCAAGCTGTACCAGGCTTGGGCTGAGGCCCTCTCTGTTGTTGTCTTGATCCACGCATTCAAAGAGTGCAGGGTGATTTGCACCCTATCTGCCGCTCTCCCCCGCCCGCCCGCCCGCCCGCCCTCTCATCTCATTTCTTTCCTTGTCATGCATCCCCCCGCAGGTCGGGGCGCGCCACATCTCCAGCATCTCAGAAGGCCCCCACCCCATTGCTGACGACGCCGAAGCGTGCGGCGAAGTCATGCGCTTTGCACGCAGCCTGCGCAGCAGGAGTGAGTGCTGGCAGGGCGGGGTTGTGTGGCAGAGCAAGCAGCTGGAGCGAGTGCTGGCAGGGTTGTGTAGGGCAGGGCAGGGAAGGCAGGACGGGGAGTGTTGCGTACCCTTGTATGAGTGCCGGTGGGGCGGTTTCGTGGGGCATGGCAGGCATGGCAGGCAGGGCGGGGTTGCAGGGCATGGCATGTAGGCGCTGCGTGCAGCCTGCGCAGCAGGAGTGAGTCCTATTACAGCGGGATTGCAATTGGGGCTGTCCAATGTGCATGCACTGCACTCTGCTCCTCTCCTCCCTTTTGCCTGCCTCATCGCCTCCTCGCTGATCCGTGCACTTTTTCGCATATACCTCATTTGCTGCTCAAACGGTTCACCCTACAGCTGCAGCCTGGGTCACGCGCGCCTTCGTTGTCTGCTACGTTTCCTACTCCCACCGCCTTCCTTCACCCACCGTCTTGCCTACCGCTCGCTTCATCACCTGCTTCACCCACCTCTGTTGCTGCTCACACCGTCTCTTCCTTCCACCCACCCTTGCTGGCTGGATTAAGCTGCCGGGTCGATGTGGGCTGTGCCGAGCGCTCTGTTGTGAACCCACCTCTGTTGCTGCTCACACCGTCTCTTCTTTTGATCCAACCACTGCAGGCTGGATCGAGCTGTCAGGCGACGTGGGCTGTGCCAAGCGCTCTGTTGTGAACCCACCTCTTTTGCTATTCACACGGTCTCCCCCCTTCGTCCGTCCCTGCAGGCTGGATCGAGCTGTCGGGCGATGTGGGCTGTGCTGAGGGCTCAGTGGTCACTGCGCTCATCGCCATCAAGCTGTATCTGCCGGCTGAGTTGGAGCCACGTAAGCGCCCTTCCCCGCTGGCAGCAGCCTCGCTATGCTGACCTGGCAATCAGGCTGCGCCAACACTACCCGCCTCCCTCTGGCGTGCTGCCGTCCTGGCATGCTGCCGTCCTGGCAGCCTCAACAGAAGGGCTGCTCTGGCAATGTGCTGCGCTGGCGTGCCCCTTTGCGGCATGCTGTTGCCCCTGCGTCGCCTGGGCGCCCGCTGCTACTAGGCTTATGTGCCAGCAAGGCCGGCACGCAGGGCCCCGCACTCACCCCCACCTTGCTCCTTTTCCTGGGCTCTCTTCCCCGCAGTTCTGCCGTCGCCGGCCGGCCTGGCAGCGCTGGAAGAGATGCGGCAGCGCGTGCGGGCGGTCAAAGCGCAGGTGTGTGGGGGGAAGTTTGGGCCTCCTTGCTTGCTCCTCTGTATGCCCCGCAACCCTGTCCCACGAGACCGTTGCTGGATCCACCTGGACTTGAAATGTGATTCATTGTTTGGTTGTATTGCCTCACGTGACCACTGTACTTCACAAGTGACCACTGTACTTCCCACGTGACCACTGTACTCACCCACGTGGCCTCTGTACTGCCTCCTTATTTGAGTGCAGCTGAGTGTGATCAAGGCGGACCGCTCCTTCCTGAAGGCCAGCAAGGCGTTCAACAAGCAGGCACGTGCTGCAGGGTGCAGCCGACTGTTTTGTGGGGCTCTACGCTGTGCACCTGTGCGTGCACCTGTGGGCTTCACACGGTGTGCCGCGCTCAGCATGCGACTATATTGCACTCATAAACTCTCTAATCTCTGCTCCCTCGTTGCATGCTGCACAACACGAGCTGTCTCATGTCTGTGTTTCATCGTTGCATTTGCTGCACAATGTACGCATTTGTTGTTGTATCCCCCCTTTCCCTGCCGCCCACCAAGCCCTTGATCCCTGTGTTTCCTCGTTGCATGTGTTTCCTCGTTGCATTTCGCACCACATAAGCAACTGTTGTTGCATTCCCCCTCCCCCCTGCAGGCCACCAAACCGTCGATCTCTGTGTGTCCTCGTTGCATTTCGCACAACACACGCAACTGCTGTAGCATCCCCCCTCCCCCTGACGCCCACCAAGACCTCAATCCCTGGGTTAACTCGTTGCGAAATGCTTCGCACAACATAAGCAACTGTTGCAGCACCCCCCTCCCCCTGCAGGCCACCAAGGCTGCCGCCCTGCTGGAGCGTGCACAGATGCTGCGTGGCGAGGTGGAGGAGCAGAGCGACAGCAGCTGGCGGGCATTCGAGGATTTGCTGGCGGTGCTGCAGGAGGCAGGTGAGAGCCTTGTTTGTTGTTTGAGTTGCTGGTTCTGCGACAACACAGACAGCTGGCTGGCCTTGTGTAATGGGGGTGGCAGTAGGGGGCGCGCATGTGAGGATCTGCTGGCGGCGCTGCAGGAGGCAGGTGAGAGCCTTGCTTGCTTACATGGTTTACAGTGTCTGCTTCCCTTGGCAAGGGAGACAGTTTACTGGTCTTATCTTCCCAGGGGGCAGCGGCAGGTGGGGCGCTGCCTGCGTTTTAGCAGGACGCAGGTGAGAGCCTTGCTTGTTTAGAGCTCGTTTCCAACAACACAGACAGATGGCTGGCCTGTCAAGGGGGCCGGCAGCAGCTGCGATTGGTTGAGGGGCTTCAGGAGGCAAGATTGAGGGACTGCAGGAGGCAGGTGCCAGCTGGGCTGGGACATGGGCGGCTGCTGGGGAGGTGGGCAGCTGGCACACGCGTTGGTCACCTGCAAGCTGTCCTGCAAGATCTGTGCGGGCATTTTGTTAGCGCAGGTCTGTGCAGGATGGCACGGTCACCCGGATGCCTTCCAAGTACACCCGCCCACATTGCTGACTCTCCCGCCGTGTCTTACCGCCCCTGCAGGCTGCTTGGAGGACCCGGTTCTGGCCTCAGACCAGGAGCAGCCGCAGCAGGAGCAGCCACTTTTGGAGCTTCCAGAGCAGCAGCAAGAGGAGGAGGCAGCCGCACTGGTTGTGGCTGCTGACACCGCCCCCGGCGCCGCCGGCAGCGACGACGTTAGCGACGGCAGCGGCAGCAGCGGGGGCACCCGCCTGGCCTTCACCCCTCTGGGCCATGTGGCACGGGAGGTCAACTGCGCCAATGAGCTTTGGATGGCGGTGGTGGTGACGCACTCGGCGGTGCAGGGGCTGGCGCCACCTCAGCTGGCAGCCGTGCTCAGCGCAGGTGCGGCGCGTGGGTTTGGGTGTGGGGGCGGGGAGGGGACGTTGTAAAGGGGGAGGGCTGGCAGGGGAGGGTGGGGGAGGGTGCGGGCTTGGGAGGGGTTGCATTTCTTACACCGCCAGTGGTCAGCCCTCCGTTCACCCCTTCCCCTCCCACTGCCCATTGCCCTACCTGTGCAGTGCGGGTCTCGCCCCACTGTCTTGACTGCCTTTGTTTGCCAGTGCTCCCCCCTCCCCCCTCCCCCACGCTGCCACGCAGTGCTGTCTGGGGAGTGTGTGTCCCGCCCCACCATGTGGACCGCCTATGCCGCCAGCGAGGGGGTGACGGCACCGGTGCTGGAGCTGGAGGAGGCGCGGCAGGCGCTGGCGGCCCTGCAGGTGCGCCCCCTGCCAACAGCAGAGGATTGAGGCTTACTTTTGAGGGGTTTGGGTTGCAGGGTTTAGGTGTAGAGCTGCAGGTGCACGCCCTTGGCAACGCTTAGGGTTGGGGATCCAGGCAGGGGGAGGAAGGTAGGGGCAAGGACCAGGCTGGTGGCGCTTGAGGGGCCATGCTTTGACAGGCGGCGCCAGCTGGCGAGGCCAAATTGTGGCAGGGATGCGTCTGGCTGCCTGCTGGGGCCGTCTGTTGGGCCTGGCTTGCCTGGCTGGCGGGCCTGGCGGGCCGGGCTGGCTCAGCCCTGCTCCTGTCGTCCCCATGCCTGCCCTGCCACCCCTTCTTTTGCCCCTTCCCCTCCTAGAAGCTCCTTCCCCCACCTGCCCCGCCCCCCACCCCCACAGATGTGCCACTCCATCAGCGCCTCCCTGCACTCTGCCCCCCCCTGCCGACTTGCTATGACCCTTCCGCCACCTTATCAACGCCTCCCTCCTTCGTCCCTTTCCCCCACCACATATTTTCCACTCCGTCATCGCCAATCTTGCACGC
>JTEE01000205.1:987255-1006545 GCA_002896455.3 Chlorella sp. ArM0029B | reverse complement strand
CGCCTCCCCCCACCTGCCCCACAATCCACCCACAGATCCGCCACTCCATCAACGCCCCCCTGCACGTCGATCTGCGCCTGGCTGGCCTGGTGGAGGCCTGGGCATCGGGCTGCTCCTGGGAGGAGCTGATGAAGGACTGCTCGCTGGACGACGGTGACGTGGCGCGCCTGCTGACGCGCACCACCGACATGCTGCGACAGGTGAGCCCCAGGCTGTTTTTCTCTTTCTTTTGTTTCGTTTGTCAAAAAGCTGCGACGGTGACGCGGCACGCCGGCTGACCCGCACCACCGACATGCTGCGACAGGTGAGACCCGGGTTGTTTTCTTTCGTTTCGTTTTGTTTGTCAGAAAGCTGCGACGGTGACGTGGCAGGCCTGCTGACGCGCACCACCGACATGCTGCGACAGGTGAGACCCTGGCTGTTTTTCTTTTCTTTTGTTTCGTTTTGTTTGTCAGAAAGCTGCGACGGTGACGTGGCACGCCTGCTGACTCGCACCACCGACATGCTGCGACAGGTGACCCCCCGGCTTGTCACCGTGATGCCTCGTTGTTGGTTTCTTTGTTTCTTCTGGAGGAGGGAGGGCTGTGTTTGCATCACAGGCGGGGGCTTGGGCCGCGGGTTGGAGTCGAGTCGTGTGTGTGGTGCGGGGGGAGCGTGCAAAGCGGATTGTGGGCGCGGCTGTGCAGGGTTGCGCCCGTGTGGGCTGCAGGCCAGCACAACCTGCAACAGGCCCACTTGGCTGCGCTGAATGAATGTAGAGTAGCCAAGCAGCATTCTGCTGTGCTGCTCAGCCCTGCCTTCTCCCCGCCTGAGCGTCCCACGCAGGCGCCTGCCTCGGTGCCGCATATCTGCCCTTTCCTCACCTGGCCCCCCCCGCGCCTGCCCCCTTCTCATCTTCCTCCTCCCCGGCAGATCGCCTTCTGTGACGCCCTGCTGCCCCCGCTGCGCAAGGCCGCCCGGCAGGCTGCTGCTGCCATGGACCGCAAGCCCATCTCAGACTTAGTCACCTAAGCCTACGGCATCCTACGCTCTCGGTTTATCAGTGGATCAATGACAAGCATGCCCCGAGTTTTGCCTGCTGGTCTCGTGCAAGATGATACCAAGCGGGCCCTGCATGATGCTTGGGGGGCGCCAGTGCATGCCGTCGGCTGCCAGTGCATGCCGTCGGCTGTGCCAGCAGCGGCGGCGGTGTTGGCGCCGGCAGATCGCTGGGGGGGGGGGTGAGGTGCGCCTCAGCTTTCCTGTAGCGCGCCCGCTGATCCCGCCTGCCCTTTTGTTGTTGTATCAGCGCGCTACTGCTGTAACTAGTCAAAGATTCCAGGCTTTGTGAAGACAACTGGACCGCTTCAGAGTGGCAGGATGAGGGGGTGGAACGAGGCGCCCGCGGAGCGGTGACGGCGCTGCTGCGCCTGCTCGCGTCTCTAAATTCTACTGCCATTGCGTCTCTAAAGATGGCAGTAGAATTCCGACTGCTGCCTTGATGGGCACATGGTGGGACATGCTGAGCAGCTGAGCAGCGTGCCGTCTGGACCTCCAAGAGAAAGGGCTGCTTCCTGGCCTTTACAGAGCCCAGGTGTGGTCCCTACAGGAATGCCCACAGCAGGCACCTGGTCCTCCGGGGGCACTGGCGGTGGGTGTTGTTAGCCTCAGCCAAATTGTGTGCTGAATCTGGGTCTCTCTTCCAGCAGGGCATTTTCTTTCAAATCAACCGCATCCATGCACGTCGCCGTCTGCCCGGCTAGGCTGTCCTGCGGCAGCTGGCGCAAGGCGGCGACGTGGCGGCGGGAGCGGCCCAAGCCAGCTTGCAAGCCCCGCGGCTGCCACTCAGAGGCTCCGAGCACCCCCAAATGACTGCCCGACACTGAAACTGGGGCCACAGACGATCCGATCAAACGAACACGCATGCTGCGAGCCCAGCAGACGAAGAAAGATCAGGCCTAATCGGCGATTTGAGGGCCCGGCAGGCGCCCCGACATTCCATCTTTGCGTGTTTCTGGCTCTGGTCACCTATCTGCTTCCTCCCAGCCCCCCTCCACCCCTTCCCCGGTCCCCAGAGCCAAGCAAGCCTGCAAGCATGGTTAAGATCGCTGTCATGCCCCGCCTGCACTTCGATGACAAGCAGCAGGCGTCTGGCGGCATCAAGGCCAGCGCTGACCACGGCAATGCTACCTACAGCGTCAGGTGGGGTTCGGTGTTGTGTTTCGGCATCGCCACTCACCAGGCTTTCGGCGCCTCCCGCAGCCTGGATGGTTCCTCAGCTTGCCGATGATTGCGATCACGGGTTGTGGGACTGCGCAGGGCGGCTGTCGGAACACCAGTGGCCACCTCTCATCCCCCGCTGCCCTCGTTCACACTCTGCCCTGCAGCCTCACCGACAAGGGGGCGCGCGGCGGCGAAGTGCTCGACGGCCTGCGCCTGGGCATGAAGCTGCAGGTGCGAATACCGACACAAGTTTGCAGATGTTACTTCCGACAGCCGCATTCGCGACTCTGGGCACCCCCTGCGCTGGGCACCCGCTCTGCACATGTCTTCACTCATCAATGGGCTCGGATGGGACGGCCTATCCGTTTGCTGCGGTTGGCCAGCCTGCACATTGTGTGGCCGCTCGCCGTCGCCTGCCGCTCACCCCTCCCTCTCTGGCCTTATCTTGTTTGCAGGACGGCTCCCTGGAGGCCATCTACGAGCCAAACAACGGCCACCACCTGTTCCGCGTGCAGCGCACCGTCATGGTAAGCCCAGTACCCCTCCCATACTTGTTACCCGCGGAGATGGCTGTTGGCTCCGCTGCCGCCCACCTGCCCTGCCCAGCCAACATCCATGCCTGCCTGCCTGCCCTACTGGCCCTGCCCTGACAGCCTGCCTTCAACCGGTTGCCCTGCAGGTGCGCGACAAGCTCGTGCGCGTCAAGATCACCGACGTCGCCCGCACCGAGCGCTGTGAGTTGCCTGCCCCGCCGCTGCTCCGCGCCATGGCTGCTTCCCGCCCCGCTCGCTTCCTGCTGCACACTGCCTGTCCCGCCAGCCGCCTGCCCCGACACCTCTGCCTGCCTGCTTCACCCCGGCAGCGCACTCCCTTGCCAGACAGCACGCCTCTCTCTGGCCGCACACCTGGCACCTCCGTGCTCCACTTCTCGCGCCCCGCCTCACCCACCATGACCCCCTTGTGCCCCGCTTCCCTCGCCTGTACTGAGAGTATCTTGTGCGCCCCTCCTCCCTGCCTTCCCTGTACTGAGAGCATCCTGTGCGCCCCTCCTCCCTGCCCTCCCCTGCAGCCACCTACGTGAACACCACGGTGGACGTCGACGACAACAACTCTGCCAAGATCATCTACAAGTGCAACCCCGGCGACAAGTGAGCACAGCACAGCCTCCCTCCTGCAACGATGGCTGCCTGCCTCTCAGCGTCAGCCCGGGCTGTTCTTTGGGAATGTGTTGGGGAGGGCAGGCAGCCACGTGCCTCTCTGCCCGCAGAGGGGCAGGAGTTTACCCGCCCCTCTTACTGCCCCCATCCGTACTCGCTTCACCCCTCGACGACCTCCGTCCTCACCCCTCTCCTCCCCCCTCCCCCCAGGCTGGACTACAAGAACGCCACCCTGGGGTGGGTGTACCGCAAGGACGACATTGAGCTGGAGCCACGCTTCAACCTGGGCACTGAGAGCCTGTCGGCGGGGCTCACCTACCGGGTGCGGGGGCGTGCTTCATGTGTGGTGTGTGGCGCGGGGTGGGGTGCCTTGTGTGTGCTGCCAGCTAAGTACCAATCCAGATATGGCCACCAATTGCATCTTCCATGTTTTCAACGCTGACAATCCAACCAGCTGGGCACCGGGTGCTCACGGGTAGGCCCCTAGTGTCTTGACGCGCCAGCTGGGTTGGCCTTGTGGACCACCGCTCGTCACCTACACCGCCCAGCCGCTCATATGTCCGTCCCGCTTCCCCTCCCACCCCTGTGTTCCCCTTACGCCCGCGCCCCACAGGTCGACGACGAGAACAAGCTGCGCGCTGTGTACGACATGAACGACAACACGGGCACCCTGACCTGGACCAACTGTGGCTCCCTGGGCGGCGGCGGCGAGACCAAGCTGGTGGCTCGCATGAAGATGGACAAGGACAACATGCAGCAGGTGGGTGGGGTGCCCATGAAACCAATCCTATGTGTGTGTGTGTGTGTTCGTCAAAGCTCGGCGTTTGTTTGGTGGTGGAGGGGTAGGAAGGAGAGCGAGGGACATCATGCAGCAGGTGGGGGTGAGTCAGTTGGGGCAGAGCGAGAGGGGACCGCATCAAGAGGAAGGCCCATGCAGGCAGACTCGCTCAATCAGTCTGTTTGTTTTGAGTGCACTTGATGTCTGCACTTTTGCTTGGGCCCGCTGTGCTGCGCTTGTGACGTGCCGCACAGTACAAACCCAGGCCACGATCGACACCAAACCCTCCCTCCCTCCTGCCCCTTCATCCATCCCTCCCTCCCCGCAGATGCCCACGCTCATGCTGTCCAAGAGCTGGGACATTGACATGTGAGGAGGCCAGGACCCCCGCCCGGCCTCAAAAAAAGCGCTCCCGCCACCAGCAGCTGCCTGCCAGTCTAGTCCCCGTGTCCTCGTGTTGTTTAGTCCAGTCTCAGGAGGTGCCTGCCTGGCTGAGTCTGCACCGCACCGCGCCCCCACCAGCCATTGTTCTCCCGACCCGCTCGCTACCTCTCTTGACACCCGCTACCCCCCGTCAAACTCGTTACTTGAGCATTGCCTGACTGGGCGCGCGCCTGGCTGCCGACCCAGCCACCCACGGCCTCCTGCACCCCTCCCTCCCGTTTTGTCCGTCCCGTCATGTCGTCTCCCGTTTATTTCCTGTGCCGTGTCTCAAACTTCTAGTCCCAACTGCTGGTGGCAGCACTTCCATTGGCGCCGGGTCGATCCTGGGGTGTGGCCTTCTGCCCGCCCCGCTGACCTCCCTGACCCTCACTCTCAACTCAACACATGGCGCGCGCGATCTCCCCTCCACCTTGGTTTTTGGCCCACCCGCAACAAGAGAGAAGATTCCAAACCAGTTTTGTTGTACCCCCTGCTCCCGGACTCCTGCCAGTTTTGTATGCCACTGTGCACCGCCACGGCTCCCCGCTGCCTGTGGGTGGCGTCCCCCCATGTGACGTTGCCCAGGAGCGCCGGCCGCCACCCCTGCTCGGCCCTCGGATACACTCTTGACACAGCCCCCTCGATTTTGACTTGTGCGTGCCTGGCCCAGTTTTCTCCGCCCAGGCCGCCTCCCCCTCTCAGGGTGTGCTCTCCAGTCCACACTTCCCCAGCCCGCTTCCTTCCAAAGAAACTGTATGCCCAGTCACCCCTTGTGCGCCGCCGCCATGAAATGACATATCCACCCACACACATGTAATCAACTCAATCATATACAGAGCCAGTGTGGTATGGGAGGCTGTTCTTTTTTGCTCACAATGTGTTGGGGTGGCGGGAGCGGAGCGGCCGTCATGCCAGGTTGGCGATTGCTCTGCCGAAACGTTGGGCGCGGTTGGCGTCAATTTGCGCAGCTATCTGGCTCAGCAGGCACGCAGGCAGGCCGCTGCACCCTGCAAACCCTGCGGTCGGGTCGGCGGGAGTTTTCTGGTGCGTGCAGCTATTTGGTTTGCGCCACGTGTTTGTGCTTGCGATCCGATTCGTGGGTCGTGCGCCGACGACGGTGCTGGCCCTCGCTGGTGGCCGCCAATCGGCCCTCCTTTACCGCTTCACCGGAGCTCCCAGAGGCTCGGGGCAAATGCGGTCGCTCACATGCGCCCGAATTGCCCTGCAGACCATGCCGCGGTGGCAGACTGCAACGGTGGCGGCGGCACTGGCGGTGCTCCTGGGTGCGCTGCGCTTGGTGGTGCCCCGCAGCTCGCAGCCGTTGCCTGCGCTGCTGGAGGCATCCACAGGCCCCCTTGATTCCTGCTAACAATGCTAACGATGCTGAGGCCATCTGCTTTGTTGCTGCCATCTCGGTTGCTGCCGCCGCCAGCCTCAACTCGCCAACCACGCTCGTCCGTTGTGCCTTGTGTTCTCCCCCGCCAGGCTGCTCCCCCGCAGCCGCCAGCGAGGTGGCAGCCAGCCCTGACGAAGTTGCAGCAGCAGACTTCTACAATTCCGGCCTCTCAGGTGTGCATGTGGCTTTTCGGACAAGAAAAATAAGGCAGCAGGCAGCCGGCAGCCGGCGCCCAAGGTGCCTTGGAAACACCTCGGAAACATGTCACTGGCTGCTGCATCACTTTCCACCAACCTGCACCCTGTGTGTCTGCCTGCCTGCGCTGCTGCACGGCCCTCTTGTCGTTGACACCCTGCCACATCTGTCCCTGCTACCTCACCTTCCCTGCCATGCCCCCTGTTGCCCTCTCCTGACCCCAGCTCACGCCCCACAACCCACCACTCTCCTGCCCCTTGTGTACGCACACACACGCAGCCCTGGACGCCCATGGCGGCAGGAAGGAGATGTCGGAACTGGCAGGCAAGGTGACCCTCATCGCCAACGTCGCCTCACTCTGCGGCTACACAGGTGCGGCATTGCATTGCTGCTGCTGCTGCCTGCAGGGTGGGGTGGCCCCTCACATGCTCTGTGCCAGGGTGCCGCCGGGGGGTGCACCTGCTGTGCCTGCTGTGTGCCAGGGTGCCACCGGGGGGTGGGCCCGCACCTGCTGTGTGTGCCTGTTAGGGTAATGCTGTGTGGGAGAGTGCCGCAGCGGGTGCCCTGCATATGCTGCATGCCAGGGTGCCGCCCCGCGCCTGCTGTGTGCACGCCTGTCGGGCTGCCTCGAGCATCACACGGCCCTGCACCCGTCCCTGCCGGCTCACAACCACCCGCAGGTGTCCCCCCACCAGTGCCTCTTCCCCTCTCCCCGCACACTCATCCATCCATCCCTGACCTGCCTCCCACCTCTTTCCCTTCGCGCACACTGCTGGTTGTGTGCGCAGACAGCAATTACAAGGGCCTGACGGCTGTGTGGGACAAGTATCACGAATACGGCCTCGAAGTACTGGCGTTCCCATGCAACCAGGTAGGCACAGGAATTGATAGCTGACTGGTGCCTTTGGCTTGATCTCCTGTACATGTTGCTTTCCTCAATAGCCAATCAAGCAATCAGTCAAGTACAGTTCAAACTCCAGCGGGGAGCCAGAAATGGCCTCATGGGACAGGGACTGAGGTGTGAGTATGTCAGAATGTAGTTGTAGAGAAAACGTGTGTTCAGTAAGTGTTACACGGGGCTGTTCATGGCCGGGGCTGTGTGCTTGACAAATCCTGTCCGGGGCTGTATGCTTGTCAATGCCATGTGCCAAAGTCACTGCGTGCACGGTGGGTGGTTGCTGGGGCATCTGGGATGTCTTTCAGTTCATAAGTACTTGCTTGTGTGTATTACAAGCGGTGTCAATTTATGAAAGGAGGATGGGTGGGGAAGCTGGGTAGGCATGCCCCGCATGCGCCCGCATGCGCCCGCCCCGCCCAATCCCCTCCCCTCGTGCCCTCCCCAACACCAACATTCTGGCTGGCCGGCACAAGCTGGCCAGCGTCCCTCGAATACCCTGCCCCGACCACTTTGCTCACCTTTACCCCATCATCCCACTTCTCCCTGTGCACGACCTGTTTGCAGTTTGGGGAGCAGTACTCCGCCAGCCTGTGTGCTACCTCCCTGCATCTCACGTAGTCAATGTTCGTAACACTGCGTAACCTGGCTGCGTCCCACTTCTCCCTGTGCACGACATGCTGCAGTTTGGGGAGCAAGAGCCGTCCAGCTTGCCCGAAATCGAGACTTTTCTGGGGGAGAGGTACCAGGTGGGCGCACTGCCAAGCTGGCACACTGCGCACCATTACTAGCACACACGTGCCTGTACAGCCCTGGCAGGTATTTCTTAAGTGCACTGCCTGCCTGCCTGCCACGCACTGGGCGTCGAATGTGCCAAGATGAGCAGGCAGCAGTGGGGCAGTAAACAAGGCCAATCAAAGAAGCCAACAGAGGCCTGCCAGATCAACAATTCCTCACAGCTTGCTTCTTTCCACTTCAGGTCAAGTTCCCAGTCATGGAAAAGGTAGAGGTGAATGGGCCCGATGAGCACCCGATCTTCAAGTGGCTCAAAGCATACACACCAGGCAAGCGGGGTCTGAGAAGACGGGGGCGGGGGGGTCAGCAAGGCATTGGAGGCGTGAGGCGACTTGTGACATGACACTACATGCCAGCAAAGCCGGCGGGTTGCTGCGGGAGGCAAAGAAGCATGGCACGAGGGCGGGCACTGAGGTAGGGCTGCGTGGGGCAGGCAGGGAGTGCAGCTGCAGCCGGCGTGCATGTGCTTGGCCTGCGCCGGGATGGGCCCTCGATCAATGTCGCCCAGCACCTTGGTGGACCTGCTGCTGAACAATGCCCGGCTGGCGCCTGCCTGAAACCCATGGCTGCCGCTTAGCTTCTCGAAAGCTACTTCGCCCCAATATGCACCGGCCTTGCCCCTTTGTGCCCAATCTTCCGCCCTGGTTCCCTGGCCTGTGCTTCTCATGTGTTGGCACTTGCCCTGCTTGTGGGTCTGCACATTTTATGAGCCCCTCTGCCCTGTTTCACTCCCTGCCAAGCTGCAGGCGAGCAGCAGGGCGCTGACGTGGCTTGGAACTTTGAGAAGTGGCTGGTGGACAAGCAGGGGCGTTTGGTCAAGCGGTACACGTCAGGTGAGGGAAGGTGTACTGCACAGCTGGCTGGGTACAAAGTTGCCCTGTACACACCACTTTGCTGGCGCTGCGACTGCACCCTCCCCCGGTGCTCTGCCTCCCTCTGCTCGCCTGCCAAGCCTGCCATGCCTCCGAGCCTTCCCAGCCCAGCACACTAGGACACGTCACACGATTGGGAAGGGTGCTGCTGCTGAGCTTCCCGCCTGCTCCGGCTGCGGCTGCCCCTGTCTCCTGCACACTCCAACCTTTCCCATCTCCAATCAGTGTCGCTGTTGGCGTTGCTCTGTGGGTGTCAAACATATCACAAGGTTGGGAAGGAGGCTGGCAAGACGTCCTGCCCGCTTCCCGGCTGCTGTCGCTGCTCTGCTGCCCTGCGCTCGTCACGCAACCTGCTGCCTGCTACGCTACGCTTCCCCCCGCAGACTTCGTGCTTCCCGGCGCTCGTCACACACACACGATGCTATGCTTGCCCTTGCACACTTTGCCGCGCCGCCTCCCTGCGTTCATCACACACCTGCTGCCTATGCTTGCTCTCGCAGACTTTGCCCCTCTGCTTCCCTGCGGTCGTCTTCCAACTGCTGCCTCTTTCTTTTGCCCCCGCAGACTTTACGCTTCACGAGATGGAGCAGGATGTGTATGCGGCGCTCGTGGGGACTGCCAGTGGGGGGGAGCCGCCGGGCACGGAAGAGCTGGAAGTGAAGAAGGAGCTGTGATGTGGCGGGCGCCAGCATGGCACAGCAGGCAGCGTGGCGGAGAGGGAGCTTTGACGTGGCGCCAGCGTGGCAGCGTGGCAGCGTGGCAGGCTGGGCGAGACTCGCAGGCAGGTTGGACGGGTGGCCAGTGCTGTGTGCGTGCGTGCACCAGTAGCTGTTCGGCTGACTCACACAACTGTGCATGTAATGACACATTGGTACAACACAATGGTGCGCAACTGTTGCAGACATTGAACATCTCGTATTTGTAGGGCAGAGCAGGGCAGGGCTGCGCAAATCAATGAGCCAGTGCGGGTTGTGACCCCGGGTGGTCCCCGAGCGCTGACCAGAGAGGTGTCGCCCAGAAGGGCGGCATGCCAACTTAAAAGGCAGGCCTTGCCAGCCCCCCCCTGCTGTGACGCGCTTTGGCTGTGAGCCCTGCCCGTGTGATCTCTCTGCCGTTGCAGGTGCCGTGTTACACTTGAAACATATTTGCATGGACAGTGTGGGTATGCTGAGCTGGTGAGAGGGAGAGGTGGGCATGGAGAGCAGCGCGACGGTGTGCTGTGCCAGCTTGGCACAGCCCAGCATGGCAGGACGGCCTCTAAGCAAGGCTGCCCTTGCAGACGCAAGGCGAATGTTCTTCGCTCCGAATGCCGCCGTGCCGCCACAGTTATTAGGTTCGCCGGGTGGTCCCGACGGTATGAGTGGCAGGTAGACGGTAGTTATAGGCATCAATTGAATCGTCCAGGACAACTTCTGGGAAGAGAAGAAAGACAGGAAGACGATGGCAAGGGGATGCATGAAGAGGAGTGGGCACGTGACTCCCTGCATGCGTGGTGAGCGCCCGAGCTGCCCGGACGGCATGCTGCGGCGCTAGCTCACGTCAGGACATCATGATTGCAGGGTTGGGATGGGTCGAGATAGAACATGAATGGAGGCCAGGGTTAGGGCCAGGGCAGGGCCAGGGCAGGAGATGTAGGACTGTGGCAAGCTTAAGCTGGCGATGTGAGCTAGGGGAGCGTCATTCAGCGCAGAGATGCGCCTAGCTGCGCATCCAACGCCATCAGTTCCTCATCCGTAGGGATGTCGGGCCATGCCATGGGGCCCTGCGTGCGCAGGGAGGGCCATGCCGAGGGCGCCGGCAGGCACGCGGAGGGGGGCAAGCAAGCACAGGGAGAGGGAGTCAGGCCGGGGCTGGTGCATCCCACGGGGATTCCTTGCATGGCACACACAGCACAGCACAGCACAGCACAGCGCATGCGTCCGCTCTTCACACCCGTCAGGTTGAAAGCCCAGCGCCGACCAGTGCAAGCTCCGAGGCTGTGTGCACCGAAAGGGACCCAACTCTTTCTGCTCACCAGGCGCTGCTCAGCCTCTACGCCCAGCCACCCGCCTGGCCGCTGCTGCTGCAGCATGGCCGCGTGGCTGCTGCTGTCACAGCTGCTAAGGGGGATGGACAGCGCGCTCAGCGCGGCCCACCGTGGGTCGCGTGGCGGCCCTGCTGCACGTGCCGGACGCACAGGCATGGCTGACGGCAGCGCCTGCTGTGCATGCTGCTCCGGGGCTGGTGGGAGGTGGGGCTCTAGCGTGGGTAGCGGCCGCGCCTGCCGCTTCAGCTGCTCCTGTGTGCTGTGGCCTGAGTGTAGCGCAGCCTCTTGCTCGGCGGCTTGGCCTGCCGCCGCCGCCAGAGCCTCCAGCAAAACCTGCCATGCCCGCTCCTCTGCCTGCTCCTCCCACACGGATGTTTGTGTCCCCCGCCGACGCTTCCCCCCTGGCTGCACATGCTGCGCCTGCTGCCGCTGGCCCTCCTGCGCCTGCTTCTCCTCGTCCCCCCTTGCCGCCTGCTGCATTGCCTGCTGCGCCTGCTTTGCCTGCTTCCCCTCGTCCTCGCTGGCAGCCTGCTGCTTTGCCTGCTGCGCCTGCTTTGCCTGCTGCGCAAACTTCCGCCGCCGGCGGTCCAGGCGCCGCTGGCGGTGGCGCTCCAGGCCTTCCCGGCAGGAGCGCCTGTCGCCCTCAAAGGCAGACAGGTTTTGGAAGGTGCCGCACTGCAAAGATGCACGGGAAGGAGGGCCCGCGGAGTCCAGTAAGGAAACTCAAAAGTGTACGGTGAGCTCAGTGGCATCAATCCGTGCGTGCATGTGACCAAAGGGCGTGCTGGGGCTGGGTGGGCATGTGGGCATGCATGCAGCAAGGCGGCGGCCAGGTGGGGGGCATGGCCCCGGGGCATGGCGCTGGGGAGAAAGTGGCTTGCCTGCTGACAGAAGCGGCGCAGGCGGCCATCAAACGCGACCGTGGACGCGTGGTAATGGTCGGCGCAGCATCTGTACTTCTGCAGGCAGCCGAGGCAGGCGGAGGGAGGCAGCGCCAATGTGTAAGTGAGGTGGTGGGCCGGAAAGCAAAAGAAGGAGAAGGGGGCGGCGGCGGCCAGCGGGAAGATGTACCGAACAAATGGTAGGCGCGGCTGCTTCAAACGACAGCACTGAGGCAGACAGGCGCGACTCCCACCCATGTATGCATACAACGATGCCGAGACAGCCACTCACGCTGCTGTACCCTGGGAGCAGGGGCTGGCGGCAGTCCGGCACGCGGCAGGCGCCAGCGGCGAGAGGGGCCACTTGGGCGGCGCCGGGCTCACTGGCCCCGTTGGGGCTGCCGCCAGTGGTCGGGGTTAAGCCGCGTGACATCCTCAAACCGCCGCGAATCGCTAGCTCTTGGGAATGTCAGCCCGGGCGCCCCCGGCGGGGCGGGGTGGAGGGCGAATAAATCGGTGGGTGGTCTACCACAAAGAGTGGCGGTCCTCGCTGGGGCAGTCTGGGACGGGGGATCGCGGTAGTCTCTCTGAGAGTCTCTCTCAGTGGTGCCGTTCCGGGGCGTCGCTCAACCGGAGGCGCGCAGCTGTGGTACTGCACGCATGCATGTACAATATCAGCGGCCTGGCTCCCTACGACACGGTCGCAGGCTCGCTGGGCAGTGCATTCCAGAGCTTGAGCCAACAGCGCGCCTTGCTCGCAGGGGCAAAGCTGAGCTGGCACCCAGGTGGGCGCCCGCATTGAGGCACAGGGCTGGCTCCACTCCCCATGCGAGCACCCAACCACACCTGAATTAGAACGGCTCTGGAATGCTACACCGAAATCGTGGTTTTACAGGTATGGGTACACGCATGCATGGGTGCCACCAGTGGGTCGGCCACAGGACCGCTGCTGCTGGGTGCTCCTGCCCCCGCTGGGGTTGCCCGCTGGTACGCCCTCAGCGCCCCGCCTCAGCTTCCGAGTGCGCCAACACCGCCGCTGCCCAGGCCGCCGCTGCTCAGGCGCAAATCCAGCCCCATCTGAGCACCCAAATCCACCATTTCTGCTTCGTTGGGCACGTCGTCCCAGGGAAGCTGGCCCTGCAGGCCAGTGGGGTGCGAAGCAGTGTGGGTGAGAGGGCAGAGGCTGCTTCAAAGGGTGACCAGTCTGGCCTTGGGGTGTGCCGGCCCAAAACATACGGCCCTCGCACCCCCCGGGCAGGCCTGCCTGGTAGCAACTGCTTCGCAGTCTGACTGGTGGCCCGGCAAAGTGCATGAGTGCCAGTCAGGGAGGCCCAGGGTGGGGCAGGCAAGTTGGTGATGCCCGCAGTGCTGGCAGAGCAGCAGCAAGGTAAAGCAAGGCATGCAGGCAGGCAGCTTCCGGCAGGCAGGCAGGCGAAAGACGGGCAGGCAAGAAGGTGGGTAGGCACCCAGTGTTTTTGGGCAGGCGAGCAGGCAGGCAAGTGGGCGGGGGGGCGGGCAGGCAAGCGGCGGGCACTCGGTGCTTACGACACGTGGAAAGGCAGGCAGGAAGGGAGGCAGGCAGGCAGGCCGGGCTGTCCGCTCACCGTGGGTGCCCGCATCAGCCTCAGCGCCTCCCACACAAGCTCTTGGTTGGGCACAGGTGCAGGCACAGGCAGAGCCGGCTCGGGCAGCTGCGCGGCAGCTGCGCATGCCAGGTCCAGGACTGCGCTGTGCGACAGGTGCAGGAGCGTTGGCCCCGGATCTCCCGCCAGTGCCAGCAGGAGGTGCGAGGGAGGCGCAGCGGGCGTGTGCTGTGCCTGCCAGGCATGCTGCGCAAATGCGCTGTGCCCGACCAAAGCGTGCGGCTCGTGCACGTATGTTGCTGGCGGCTGCAGCTGACACAATGTTGACTGGTCGGGCAGGTGTGCAGCTGCCGGCTGCATCCCTGCTTCTGGATGCTGCAGCTGAAAGGGTCGCTGCTGGTCCGGCAGGTGTGCAGCCATGCCGACATGTGCAGCAGCTGGCACCGGCAGCACCTGTGCTGGTAGAAGCTCCGACACCTCCATTTGCTGCTGCTGCTGCTGCTGCTGCTGCTGCTGTGGCGGTGGCTGTGTATGCTGAAGCAGGTTCTTGGCCAGGCCAACAGGCATCACAACTGCCCCCTGCTGCCCCTGTGCCTTCCTCCCCGCCCCTGCGCATTTCCCCACGTCCCCTTCCGCCTCTGCAACCCGTTGCCTCTTGCGGTTGCAACGTGGCTGCCGCTGCTGCCGCTTCTGCTGCTGCACAAGGCGCTCTCGTCTGTCCTGCTGCCGCCGCTGTTGCTGCTGCTGCTCGCCATTACCCTCCGCATCCGAGGCCCCGGCTGCCTCCTCCCCCGTCCCTGAATCCTCCTCCTGCTGCTCCTGCTGCTCCACTGTCTGCTGCCGCTTCTTGCGCCGCCGCTGGCGGTGTCGCTCCAAACTGGACCGGCAGGAGCGCCTAGAGTCCTCAAATGCCGCAACGGGGTGGAACCGGCAGCACTGCACAGAGCGGTGGGGTGGGTCCAGACAGTCAGGGGAAGAGTGGGTGGTTTCCAGGCAGGTGAAAGCCGAGACAAAGCCAAGGATGTGGGCCTACTCAGTTTGATGGGACGCTGTTGACTGCTTCTGCCAAGAAGGCTGCCAAGAAGGCTGCCAAGAAGGCGGGGCAGCGGCCTGCCCCCTCAACCTCCCAGCAGGCATGCAACTGGCTGGGCAGGAGGATGGTGCGTTTGCAAAAGGTGCCGTACAGCAAGACAGCTGGCGGCCCCAGGTACGCACGGGCCTGCTTTGCAGTGGGCTCCCCCTCACCTGCTGACAGAACCGGCACGTGCTTCCCTTTACATCCGCAAACGGAAGGGCGGCGCACGTGGCGCACACCCGGTACTTCTGCAGCCAGCAGCGGCGGGGAAGGGATGGATTTGCTGGGGGCGGGGGATTCCGTGGCCTCAACACCGACTGTACCGACTGTACCGACTGTGAAGGCGCATGCACCGAGTGCCCCCCATCACAAGGTGTTTCACATCTAACCCGGCTCCCTCGGCCTCAGCTAGCTCCCTACCTCGTTGTAACCGGGGCCTGGAGTCCGGCTGCAGCCGGAAACGCGGCAGGTGATGGTGCTCCTGCTCGGCTGGCGCGCAGCGTCGGTCCCGCCGGCGCCGTGGCCGCCGGTGGCCTCTGGCAGTGCGCTGCTGCGCGGCATGCCGCGGCGACCTGCGACCAGTCTCTGGAGCGGGACGATTCGCAGGAGCTGCCCTCGCTGCGCTTCTGAAGTGGGCACTTCCTCACACAGGGCTTGCAGCAGGCAGACGTTCTCGGGCCCGTCAGAAGGCACGTCGCGCGCTGCTCGGGCTTGAAATGTCGCTGCCGACACGAAATGCGAGGCGACCAAATGGCTTCCGTCTAGATGCGCCCAGGCCACAGAAACAGTACTGCCAGTGGGCCGCCCGCGGCCTCTCGTTCGGCAGCCAGGGCTCGAGCAAACCACTGGGCATCTCCTGGTTGGGTCCTGCTCACTCATACCTGATCCTGGTCCCCCCTGGCCGGCATCACTTGAACTTGGAGTACAGGTGTTTATGGCCACCCTTGCAGCAGCTGCTCGTTGTCCCCTGGCTGCACCAGCTGGCGGCAGGGCAGTGCTCCCTAGCCACCCATCATGGTATGATGCCACCCATCATGGTATGATACCAAGCTATCCACCCAGATTCCACAACGCACTTGCGCAGCCAGTTGCTGCCGAATTGAGCAGTGCTCCCTGGGGCGCCTGCCAGCTGCGCTCGCACCACCAACGCAGCCCTTTGCCCCGACTATGTTGCCCTGGCTGTGGGTGGGGACAGTTAGCTTCCCATGCGCACTGCAATACAAATGTAGTCGGTCAATTGCATTCCGGTTAGCAAGCACGAATTAAGGGGCTTCGTACATCAGGGGCCTGCAGTTCAAGCACTCAGGCCTCCATTGGGCATGGCCCCGTCCCATCCGCCTCTGCTGCCTGCCCCGCTGCCGCCATGAGCGCAGCCAGCTGTCCCTGCGCCCCGCCGCTGCTGCCGCCATCCCCCCCCTCTAGCACCGCCTTGCATGCCTCGCTCCCCATCAGCGCCGCCGCCACCGCTGCCGCTGCCTGGCCTGCCTCAGCCTCTGCGCTTCCCGGCACGGTACCACGACCGTTCTGCACGCAGGCAGCCAGGCTGCTAGCCAGCTGCGGCTCTCGGCAGAGCTCTGCCAGCGAGGCAGCCAGCGGGGCGCCACGTGGCACCCACACCTGCTGTGACGCCGTCAAGCTGTCCCCCGCCGCCTCGGCCTCGGCAGCCGCCAGCGCAGCCACAGCGGCCTCCAGGCAGCGCACATACGCGGCACAGCTGGCGGGCGGGGTGCTGGGAGCGGCTGCTCCCGTGAGCAGCGCAGTGAGGATGCTGGCTGGCATGCCTGCCACCAGCCGGGCCAGCGAAGCGGGCTGGAAGGCTGACACAAACTGCAGCTGCTGCTGCGCCTGCTGTGCCTGCTGTGCGTGCTGTGCGTGCTGTGCCTGGGGCTGCTCGCCACAGCTTCCATCAGCTGCCTCAATGTGCTGCAGCAGCGCCCGCCAGAAGGGGTCGGCAGTGCCGCTCACGCACTCAGGCACAGCCAGCGCTGGCAGGGGCGAGGCTGCGCCGGCGGCTGTGGCGGCCGCGCTGGCGCCCGCTGCTGTGGTGGTGACGAGGCGGCCGGGGGCGCGCATTTCAGAGGGCGGAGCATCCGGGCGCAGCGCAGAGGGCACGGAAGGCGTGCCGGCAGCGCCCTGCAGCAGAGACGGGGGCAGGGGCGTGTGTAATAGTCTGTGAATGGCGGTTGCTGGCGAGCAAGAGGGATGTGTTGTGGTGGTGCTGCCTCAACCCATTGGTCCCAGGTAGCACCTGCCGAGGCACCTTTGTGCAAGCACAGGAGCCGGACGAAATACCGCTGCTCCCAGGATCTTTCAAACACATTTCGCCTTCATCTTTGCTTCACACTCCATTCCGATACACACATCCTCCCACCACCCTTCCCACAAGACCAATGCTGGCTCCCCGTAGGCTTGAAATGCAATTTGATGGATTCGAATCCCTGTTTCACTCCACCCCCCAGCGCCACACGCGCACACCGCCCTGCCCATCCCGCCCTCACCTTGGCTGTCAAGTATCGATCCATGCCGCCCGCCGCCCGCGCTGTCTTGGTGGCAACCGGCGTCGGCTGCACCCCGCCCGCCGCCGCCATCGGCGCACCGTCGCCCGCACCACCGCCTGCGCCGCCCTCTGTTGCTCCAGCAGCAACAAGGGGCGCGCCGGACAGCAGGGACTGTGCCGCGGGGCGTAGCACCCAGCCTGTCACGCTTCCCTTCCAATCGGCGTGCTCCTTGAGGCAATCTGCCACCCACTTTTTGGGGATCTTGCGGTCCGGGTGGGCAGCCAGGAAGAGCTCGGTGATCTGCCCATGGGCAATAATATGGGGATTTGGGGGATTTGGGGGATTGTGGTGAAGGGCGACGACAAATTTGGGGGGACCTTGAGGTTGGTGTGGGCCGCCAAGAACAGCTGGAGGTTTGCCTCCAGCTCTGTTTGCATCAGCTGAAGCACCTGGCACTGCCCCCCTGCTCAACATGCCTGCACCTTGTCCACAGCAGCGACCCAGCCAGCCAGCACTCCCCCGCTCCTCTCTGCCAAGCAGCCTCCCTCGGCGCCTGCCCCCTATGCCCCACCTTGGGTTTCGCATTGCGCGGCGCCCCCTGCACCATGAGCAGCAGCATGGGCAAGAGGTCATCCGGCCTCTCCGCCCGCGGCCGGCCTGTGCCCGAGGGCTTGGCGGGCTCGCTGCCGGCAACCGCGCCACCAGCAGCTGCAGCAGGAAAAATATGTGAGTATGCAGGGGTCAGGAGTGAGCTTGCTGGCAGATTGGCCTCGCTGTCAGGGGAGGCTGTGGGGGAGAGAGGGTAGCAGCGGGGGGCACACGAGCGGGGTGGAGGGCACAGGTATGAACGTGTAGAAAGGTGGGACGCTGTGTGACTCGAGGGAGCATCCCGCAGTGCCTGGCACCATGCAACCAGATATGCAGGCAGCGGCGGCAGCAGGCAGTTCATTCCTTGCACTCATGCATGCTGATAGCAAAGCACAACGACATGCACATTGTGCACAAGCAGATCGTGCAGACCATGCAAATCGTACTGTTGCATGCATGTGTGCACAGCTTGCCCGAGGAGGAGAGGGCAGCAACGGCACTGCGTGTAAGCAGACACACGCAAGGGAGCAGACGCAGTGGCATGCACACGTGCCTGGCCACTATGCAACCAGACATGCAAGTAAAAGTGGCGGCAGTGCACTGGTGCGCAGCTTGCCTGCAGGCGAGGCGGCCTTGGCTGCGCTGGCGGGGGCTGCGCCCACCGGCTCTCCAGCCAGGTCCTCGGGCACGCCCACACGCATGCCTGGCAGCAGCACCTCCACTGCCAGCGCACCCAGCAGGGACACGTCACCCTGCAGGCCCGGTCGGGGTGTCAGGGCGGAGCAGGTGCCAAGTCAGCACGGGGCGGAATGGGGTGCCAAGTCAGCGCAGGGCGGAATGGGGTGCCAAGTCAGCACAGGGTGGAATGGGGTGCCAAGTCAGCACAGGGCCGGAAAGATAACGGGCGCACACAGGGGGGATGCTGCCTGTAGCACCCACAGCGGGGGCCAAGTCAGGGTGCCCGGTCAGGCCAGGTCAGCTTAGGGCGGGGTGCCAAGTCAGCACAGGGCCGGGTGCCCGGTCAGGCCAGGTCAGGGTGCCGGGTGTTCGACAAACGCACGGCTGCTGCAGCGGTCGCTAGACCACTCGGGCATGAGCTGATCGCTGCCCCAGCTACAGCTGTCCATACAACCCCGTGGCTATTGAGTCTTGCCCGGCCCGGCCTTCACTCTTCATTACACAAGACACCGCCGCCGGTGGGCTTGCCTGCAGGAATCCGCCGGGGGCAATCTGACCGTCGCCACCCATGGTGGGCAGGCGAGAGATGATGAGAGGCTTGCCCGCCCGCCGTGCCCGCTCCATCTGAGCCTCCAGCTGCTGCATGCTCAGCAGGCGCTGCACATCCATGCCCGCCGCAGCCGCCGCGCCCTCTGGCAGACCTGCATTGCACGCAATTGAGAAGCAAGATTAGCCGTGCACAGCACAGCGCAGCACGGCATGGCCAGCCAATGCCGGCTGTGCATGCCTCTGACCCCATCCCACCATAAGCTGGTGTCCAGAATTCCCTCTCCCCTGTGCCCCTGCTACCACCCAACTCGCCTCACTATCCACCAGTGCCCCTGCTGCCATTCAAATGCGAGCCTGCCCTGACACTGCTAGTAATGGAGAGCTCGCAAATGGTCGAGCTCCCACCCTGCCAAACGCCTGCCACCCATGTGTGCCTCCCACCTACCCCTTGAAGCATGTGAGCCTGCCCCGACACTAAAAGTAATAGAGAGCTCGCGCACGAACCCTCCCTCCCTGCCAAGCGCCTGCCATGCTTGAAAGTCTCCCACCCACTCCCCGAAGCATGCCACCATGCCTCCCTCCCAGCCACTTGTCAGTCTACTCGGCCTGCCATCCACACACTCACCCCTGCCTCCCACCCCGCCCCCCACGCTGCCGCACAACCTATGCACATCTCAACCCACATCCCCCCTCTGCTAT
>JTEE01000205.1:963107-987230 GCA_002896455.3 Chlorella sp. ArM0029B | reverse complement strand
CACCCTCAGGCATGTCCACCTCCATCCCATCCAAGTCTTCCACCTTCACACCCTCATCCTCTGCAGCAGGGGGCCAGCACGGGCAGGGCAGCAGCGTCAGCGAGCAGCACGGCAGGCAAACCAGCAGGATCTGGATCAGGCATGCAGCAGGCGGGCGGAGGGGCGATTTCGTAGATAGGCAGGCAAGCTAGCAAGCTGGCAGGCAGGTAGGCAGGCTGAGGGGCAAATTGGTAGGCAGGCAGGCAAGCAGGCAAGCAGGCAAGCAGGCAGATAGGCAGGATTTGAGTAGGCAGGCAGGCAGGCAGGCAGGCGGCAGGCAGGATACTTGTAACTTGGCAAGGTGGCAGGAGGGCAAGAGGCTGGTGGCCCGCAGGGTGGCTGTTGCAATTACATGCAGGGCATCTGGCTCCACACCAGCGTGGCGCCTCGACACCATCGCTATATAGGCCCAGGGAGCTGTGCACAGTAATCGGACCCAATCCTCAGCATCCCACCCAATCACCCGACAGGTAGCCATCGGCACAAATGAAGCTGTCCTGCTCCTCCTCCTCCTCGCCGCCGCCCATCTCGCTCTCGTCATCGCCGTCCGACAGCGAGCAGGCTGCGGCAAAGAAAGAGGGGGCATGCAACTTGAGATTAAGGTCCGACCGAGCAGGGAGTGGAAGGGGCACCTTGCCCTTATTGGGGCGTGCTTTGCAATACATGGCAGTTTCCTCTGGACTTCCGATCAAGCACTCACTGTCCTCGGGGCTCTTCCGCACAGTCCAAGTCGCCCTGACATCGTAACCCAGAGAGCTCACGCCCCCCTGCACGCCCCCATGTTGACCGAACAACACGCCTTCTTTGCACCCCAACTCAGTATTATAAGCCCTTAAAACACTCACCATCCTCGGGCTCCTCCGCCAGTCCAGGTCGCTCATCACATCGTAATACAGGGTGCTCATACCCCCATAGTCGACCCAACCACACGCCTTCATTGCACCCCATTTCAAACGTAAGAAGCACATGAGAAGCACACTCACCGTCCTTGGGCTCCTCATCTCAGTCCAGGTTGCTCACCACCTTGGTTGTGATCCAAAATGCTCACACCCCTCACACGCTTCCACATGCACACATGCAACCCACTGAACACGCCCCCACACAAACACACCCACGGCACCTCAACTCATCTAACAACACTTTAAGAACTAGCCTCATAGAACACTCACCGTCCTCGGGCTCTTCCGCCCAGTCCAGGTCGCTCATCACCTCGTAATCCAGGGCATCGTCGCGCCCCAGGAAGTGGCGGGGGCGCACAGCCGGGCTGCAGGGTGGATGGTATGGTATGGGTGCGTGAGTATCATGGGATGGGGCGGGGCGACAGGTGGGTGGGGAGGGGAGGGGACAGCTAGCGGAGGCGGAGCATGAGAACCTTGCAGGAGGGAAGGGCAACAGGTGGATGGGACCAGGCAACAGGTGGGCATGGGCGGGGAGGGCGGTTAGCAGAGGCGGGGCAGGGGCAGCTTGCCGGGGGGGGATGGTTTGGTGACGGATGGGACAGGTGATGGGTGATAGGTGGGCAGGGAAGGGCAATCAGCGGAGGCGGGTCAGGGCTCAGCTGGAGGGCTACGGGATGCGTGGTGCAGGTGGAAGGGGGGCGTCTGGGGCAAGCAGACAGGTGGCTTTGGGTCAAGACGACGCATCATCATGCGGGCTCTGGCGCCACCCAGCCTCTATTCACACCACCACTCCAGTACATCCGTGATTTTCTGATTTTCTCACTGATTGACTGACTGAACGAGACAAATGACCAAAGATGGCTTGGCCGGCAGGTGTACCTGGGTGTGGCTGAGCCGTAGTAGGGCGGGCGCTTGGAGTCGCCTGGGAACCAGAGGAGCTTACGGCGCCAGGTCTTAATGGTCGCCACATCAGCACCGCCCTCCTGCAGTGTTACCGAGGGAGGTGAAGAGGAGGCAGGGCAGGACTGTTGGGGGCAGCTGCAGCACAGCACAGCACAGCACAGTACAGTACAAGCCCCAGCACCGCCCTCCTGCAGGGTCGCAGTTGCAGAGGAGTTCGCCAGCCAGACCAGGAATGTTGAATAAACATTGCTCCTTCAGGAGCAGAATGACTGGATGGGCCAAAGAACAGTTTTCGAGGGAGGCTCAAACCGGGGTGCACGCTGCGGAGGGGAACCCTGAACAGTACCAGCTCCCGGCACTACAATGCAGTACCAGAGCCCATAGTGAAGTCCTCCCCCACACGCTGCACTGTGCTGGCCCCATCAGCACTGGAGCAGTACTGCGTGCCAGCCTATCCACACACCTGCAGCTTGTCCAGCCGCGCCTGCACTACAGTGCAGTACCATTCACACATGGAAGTACAGCCCTATCCACACACCTGCAGCTTGTCCAGCCGCGCCTGGGCCACCTGGTGAGCGTCCGACCGGCGCGCCCAGGAGGGGGGCAGCCCCTTGGGACCAGGCTGCAGGCAGGCAGGCAGGCGGGAGGATAGGGCAGTAGGCAGGGCGGTGGGTGCGTGAGGAGACAGCTGGGGTTGAAGGCTGTCAGCACAAAGGAACAACGTGTCGCAAGCGTGCAGTCAGACGCTACGGCGTCATGTGTAAGTCTGTGTACAAGCCGAGGCAGCGGTGCTAGCAAGCACCACGTACGTGTGCTGCCGCCTCACGCCGCCGCCTCTTCATCCCCTGCACCAGCTGATGCCACGCAGCCTGTGCCTGGTCCGAGCTGAAGGACTCGTTAGAAGCACCATCCATTGCCTCAGCCGCTGAGGGCTGGGGCGGCAGGCTGCACAGCAGGGGACAAGGGGCAGGCAAGAGTGGCAGGTGGCAAGGGCGGTGGTCAGCTAGCAGCACAGTGCAGGATGGGGGAGGGGCGGCGGCATGGAGCTGGGCAGGCAGGCAAATAAAATGCAGGTGAGCAGTCCAACGCTGCTCTATGCCACCTCAACCATTTGCTATTTCCCCGTCGGGAGAACCCTCACAGCATGACCACAGCATGACCGTCCTGCACTAGTACTGCCTGCCCCACACCCAATCCATCCACCCTCCCGTCTTCCCCCCCCCCCCACACCTGCGCAGCTGGCTTCCTTCCGGCTTCAGAAAGATCTCAAAGTAGCCCCTCTCCCGCTTGCTAGCTGTGGCAGCCGCCGCTGCCGCACCGCCGCAGGTCGCGCCGCCGCCGCCCTGCTGCGACTGCTGCTGGCTGGCCACGGCGCTGCTGCCGCCTCCCAGCTGCGATTGCTGCTGCTGCTGGCTGGCTGGGTCTGTGGCACGGTCCGGGCTAGCCTCGCTGGCGGCGGCTGCGGCGGCTGCCGGGCGGCTGGGAGCGGGCTTGGGCTGGAAGAAGGAAGCAAACTTGGCCTTGCTCTTTTGCAGGTCTTTGGGATCTTTGTAGCCAATCTTCTTGGCCTTGATTTCCTGCAGACGAAAAAATGGAGAAGAGGGGTGGTAGATGGTTGGTGGGGATGGGTGGGATAAGAGGCAAGGCTACTCTTGGCCTTGCTCTCCGACAGCGGGGAGAGGGAGTGGAAAAGACTGAGAAAGAGCAGGAGGGGAATGATTGCAGAAGACATCTTTCACGACCTTGCTCAACTGCACACGGCGAGACAGAGAGCACCGACAGATGGTTGGCGGGGATGGTGGGGGGAGGAGGCAGGGCTGTTTTGGGGCTTGGTCTCCTGCAGGCGGGAAGAGGGACCGGGAATAGACCTGGCAGAGCAGGAGGGGGAGGACGGCGTTAGCCATCTTTCCAGTTCTTGCTCTCCTGCACACGGCGAGACAGAGAGGAGCAACGAAAGATGGTTGGTGGGGATGGATGGGGGAAGGAGGCAGGGCTGTTTTGGGGCTTGGTCTCCTGCAGGCGGGAAGAGGGACCGGGAATAGACTGAGAAAGAGCAGGAGGGGGAGGACGGCGTTAGCCATCTTTCCAGACCTTGCTCTCCTGCACACGGCGAGACAGAGAGGAGCAACGAAAGATGGTTGGTGGGGATGGATGGGTGATAGTTGGTTGAAGAAGGAGGGAGGGGCTGTTTTGGGGCTGCTCCCCTGCAAGGGAGACTCAGAAGAAGCGAGAGTGGTAAGGAGGACAAGGGGACTGGGAGGGGAGAAGGGCGGAAAGGAAGGGAGGAAGGGGACGAAGGTGGGAAAGGAGGGGGAACACAGGGCACAGCTTGGGAGGGTTTGCAAGCACGGCCGGCCATGCAGTGGGCACGTGCTGGCTTGCTACAGGCAGGCAGGCAGGTACGCCCGCCTCTCCCCTTTGCTGTTGCATGGTGGGTACCTCCGCCAGCCATCTGGCCCTTCACGCACCCCACGAACCGGCAGGCAGGTGCGCGGGCATGCACCAGCGTAAAACACACGCACAACCCGGCAGCCACACCCACCTCTGCCTTGCGCTCCTTCTCTGCCTCCTTCTCAGCCTGCAGCGGGGCGGGCAACGCACACCGGGCAGGCAAGCGTTGGTAGGGCACGGTGGGGCGGAAATGCTTTGCTTCGCTTTGCTTCAAGCACACACATACACAGCTTTCTGAGGCAGCGGTCGCGCTCATCTGGCAGCTTCCGGCGCACCAAGAGACCGACACTCACACCTCCTGCCACCTGGCAGCTTTGCTTCTCTTGTCTTAGGGGCAGCCAGTTGGGGCCACCACAGGCCGAGCCTCACACCTGCAGACACCTTGGCAGCCCTGCCAGGCAGCCCAGCACGGCCCTGCCTTGCCCCAACCCCGCCCTCCGACCTTGTGCTTCTCCTTCTCAGCCTCTTTCTCTGCCTTGGCCCGCTCCCTCTCAGCATCCTTCTCAGCCTGCAAGATTGGTGGTCGGGCAGGTGGATGAGGCGTGGTGAAAAAAGATAGGCAGATGCACCGTATATAGGACAAGTGGTCGGTGTAAAGGAGGAGGTGTGTTGAATCAGGAGAGGCCAAGGCACGGTGTGGAGGGTCTCACGCCGGAGGAGGGCGCGTAGTGTGCAGAAAGAAGCAGAGGCGTGGGGTGTGGGGTCAGGCAGGGCCGAAGCAGAGCGTGCGGTGTCAGCCCGGGGAGATGCAAGCCGGCTGGCAAGGTGCAAGCTGTTGAGAGTGCCCCAGGGGTTCCCCGCCCCCGCTGCCCGTCCCAGCTGTGCTGGCAACACACGCTGCCGATGCCTGCCAGGCAAGGGGATTCCTGCCGGCCCAGTGCCAGCCCTTGCCTCACCTTGAGCCGCTCCTTCTCCGCAGCCGCTGCCACCTTTTCGGCCTCCTTGGCAGCAGCGCCAGCCTCCTTCTCTGCCTCCTTTGCAGCCTCCTTCTCAGCCTGCGTATGAACAGGGAGCCGGGGCAGGGGAGCGCGCAGTTCAGGCGGGGATGATAGGGGAATGTGAGCGACCTGCAGACGCGCATTCGCCTCTTTGGCAGAGAAGGAAGCACGCAGGCCAGGGGGCGAGCACAAGGCACGCAGCGCATGACCGGCGGGAGGTTGGGGAGTAAGGCCCAAGGAGCGCAGCGTGAAACCCTTCCTGTGGTCAAACAGAGCACAGAGTAACTTAAAGAGCAAGGCGGCAGTGAGCTCACCTTGTGCCGCGCCTTCTCCTCTGCGGTCAGCCCCGGCTTGGAGGCGGAGGCGGCCCGCTTGGCTGCCGACTTGGCCGCTGCCGCTCCCAGCTCCGCCTGCTGCTCCTCCTCAATCTGGGGCAGCGTCTGCGCAGGTGCATGCGGGGGGCAAGGGTGTGGGCGCTGAGCTGGGGAAGGAAAGGGTTCCACAGCTCACATGCCCTCCTCCTCGGATTGGGGCAGCATCTGCAGGCGGCATCGGTGCGTGCGTTGTGCAAGGGTGTGGCGCAGAGCTGGGCAGTGGTGGGTGGTATTGAGGCAAGGAGTTCGTTGGGCCCACTATATTTCTGGGGCAGACAGGGTCTGCTTGACCAGCCAGTGGGGAGAGCCAGGAAGAGGCGGTCCGGAGGGTCTGAAAGACTCGGTGCTCCGTATGCAGTCAGGTGATAAGTGCAGGGGTCAGGGCAGGAGAGTGGCTTACAGCCAGGCAGACGTGCCGGGGTCCAGAACAGCAGCCTCTGTGCATCATCAAAGATGCCAGCGCTGGCAGCACATGCATCCCACAGGCGTAATTTTCGCAGGCCTTTATAGAGAATGCAACCACAGCAGTACCTCCGCCACCCACCCGCGCCTTCTGCAGTGCATCCAGCGCCTTGCAGAGCTTGGCAGCCGCAGCGCCCTGGCCGTGCGACCGCAGCAGGCCCAGCGCGCCCAGCACAGCGCTCAGCCGCTCCTGCACGCGTGCGGCACGCTTCTTGGCGGCCTGGGCGGCGGGGCGCTGCTCCTTGGGGAGATGCTGCAGGGAGTGCGGGGGTGGGGAGACATGGGGAAGAGGACTCATTCATTCAGTGAAGTGTGCCTGTGCAATGGTAGGCTTTTGCTTTATCGGGCTTACAGTCTGTTAGGTGCATAAGCAGCAGGGCACTCCGTGGGCAGGAGCTGCAGGGAGGGCAGAGCAGCGGGCATGAGGTTGCAGGTTGAGGCAGAGATTGAGAAAGTGCGAGGTGCAGGGTGAAAGGTGCAGTGGTGGCGCGGAGCTGATTGACAGGCGGCAAAGAAATGGGACAGCAAGCGGGTAGCGGGGTGCTGCTCCTTTGGCACAGGCTGCAAACCAGGAGGCAGGCAGGCAGGTGGGCCAGCAGCAGCGGCAGGGAGGCGGGCGGGACAGCAGCAGCGGCAGGGAGGCATGCAGGCGGGCGGGACAGCAGCAGCGACAGGGCAAGATTCAATCGCGCGCGGCGGCAGCCCCAACAGGGAAGGGGGGCAGGCAGACAGGACAGCAGCAGCGACAGGGGCGGAGTTAGGCAGGCGGGCCAGTAGCAGCACAGAGAGTCAGGCGAGCGGGCCAGCAGCAACAGGGAAAGAAGGGAGACGAGCGGGGCAGCAGCAGCGGCAGCTACAGGCAGGCAGAGAGGCAGGCAGGCATGTGATTGTGCACCCACCTTTTGGTCGCGCAGCTCCCACTGCCACATCCTGCTGGGTGCATCGTCCTCCAGAGCATCCACCATGGCCAGGCCGCCTGCAATACAAGGGCAGGCAAGTGTACATTCATGCAAGTGAGTCAGCATGAGCTGCATGCTGCTCCAGAGCATCTACCATGGCCAGGCCACCTGAAGTATGGGGACAAGAGGCACAGGAACTGTTGTATAAGCATGACCCCAATGATGTCTCCTCAGTGCATCTGACATAGCCAGGCCGCCTGCAAGGGGGGGGAGAATGCAAAAGCCGGGCGGCTTGAGGCAGGCAGGGCGGGGGGTGCAATAAGGCTGACACCTGCTGCGTGTTGCCCACCATTTAGCCCCACGTTGCTCCTGTTAGCTTTGGCACAAAGACAGAGTACACCCCCTGGGCGTGGAATCAAGAAGCTGGCTGGGCGTAGCAGAAAGCCCAAAAGCCTAGCCCGCCAGCCCTGCAATCACTACCAAAAGATCGCTACACCAAAATCCCGTCAGTGCCGCTCACCATCCTTGGGGCCGTGGCTCTTGCGGGACGCCAAGTCGATGACACGGCTGCAGGCGGGACCAGAGGGGCATGGTGGGGAGCGGTGGGGAGAGGAAGGCCAGCACAAGCACTGCGACAAGCTGTGCCATGCTGCCTCGTGCTGTGGCATGCTGTACCATGCTGCGACACGCTGCAACTCCCAATGCTGGCCTCCACCTGTTCCCGCGCCCCAGGCAAGCACGCAAGCACACCAGCCACCTCTTGAAACTGCAGGCTGGCTCTGGGACCCCCTCGAAACGCATGCACAACTGCTGCTGCCCGCCCGCCCCCCTGCCTTCCAACAGCAGCTGACAGCTGGCAGTTACAGACAGTTGGCACACAGCCCTCTCACCTGCGCAGCACCGACTCCTGTACCGCCGCCTGGCTGTCTGGCTGGCGGAACAGCGGCAGCAGTGCGCCCACCAGCTGAGTCAGCGGCAGGCGCTGCCCCGCCAGGTGGCAGGCCAGGCGGGCATCACTAAAGGGCTGTCGCTCAGCGGCGGCGGCGGCAGCGGCGGACTGGGAGGCGTCGCCGTCGGCAGCGGCAGTGATGGGCAGGGGGTGCAGGGGCGCGGCCAGGCCCCGCTGTTGCAGCGCTGCCACCTCAGCTTCCAGCTCAGCAATCGTCGCTGCCTTCTCCTCTGCCGAAATAGAGCGCGGCTGGGCTGCCGATGCCGGAGTCTTGCCTGGCGCCTTGGCTGCTGTGCCAGCGGCGGGGGAGGCATTTCTGGCGGGTGCAGCGGCGTCAGCAGTAGCGCGTGGCGCCGTCGTGACCGCAGCTGCAGGCTTGACTGCCGCCGCCGGGGTGGTTGCATCGTCGGGAGCCAGCATGGGCTCTACGACTGCCTCTGCTGGCGCGCTTGCCGGCTCGGCAGCGGGCGCAGAGGCAGCGGCGGCGCCCTGCTGCCCCTGCTGTCCCTGCTGCTGCTGCTGCTCGTCATCTGCTGCCTCTGCCTCCTCCCCCTCGTCAACTTCGCCGTCCACTTCCATTGCCTCCTGCTCCTCGCCGCCAGCCGCTGGCGTGCCATCTGGCGCAGCAGGCGCAGCGGGCGCAGTGGGCTTGCTGCCGCTGGCGCCGCCGCCCGCTGCCTTGGAGCGTCCGCGCTTGGGCGCAGCACCCATCTCCTCTCGCGCCTTCTTGCGCTGCTTGTCAAACCACTTGTTGACCTGCGGGATAGATGGGTGGCGGGGGTGGGTTTGTGAAGCTGGGAGGCCGTGGTAATGTCTGGGCCTGAGGTGGGGCAGGCAGGCGTTGGGGGCAGACGCACATATGATCCTGTTTGTTGAAGGCATGCTGTGCCCAGCCTGCCATACTGACAGGTGCCGTGATGCCTGAAGCCAAGAAATGCACATCTGCACCGCCCAGTCTCACACCAATGCCATCCACAACTGCCACGATCCAGCAAGCCCTCCTGTGGGAACAGACTCACCATTCCCTTCCCTTTGACCATCTCACATCATTGCCTTGTGAAGCTGTCAATCCCCAGCAAGCCCTCCCCAGTGGGACACGGCTCACAACCCCCCTTCCTGCCCTTCCCTCCCTGCCCTCTCTGCCCGCCCTCCCTGCCCTCCCCAGCCCTCCACACCCACCTGCGCCAGCTCCAGCCCAACCTGAGCTGCCAAAGCAGTCTTCTCAGCCGTGTTGGGGTACTCGTTCTTGCCAAACGCATCCTGCAGCGCCGCCAGCTGGGCCTCGCTCCACCCCGCCTCAATGCCAGGTGGCCCCCGCTTGCGCTTCTTGTCAGCAGGTGCACCACTGCCGCTGCCGCCGCCGCCGGTGGCAGGGGTGGCTGCCGCGGCGGGGGTGGCTGCTGCGGCGGGTGCAGGAGCAGCCGCAGCCTCCTCCTCCTCCTGCAGCACAGTTGGTACGATCAGTAACGGTGTGGATGTGCAGCAAATTGAATAAGAGCGCGATTAGGAGCAAAAAGGCAGACGCGTGGCAGAATGCAAGGGCGGGCGCCCGCTTGGCTCCCACCCACCTTGCCGGCATCAGCCAGGGGCTGCATATCTGCCTCTGCCCTCACTGCCTCCTTGGCTGCTGGAGCGGCCTTCGGTGCCACCGCGGCTGCTGCTGCAGGCTCAGGCGAGGGCTCTGGCATGGCAGCAATGGCCACGTCGCCACCGGGCGCCGACGCCGGCACGTCCTGCCCCGCCGCCTGCTGTGCCGCGGCAGCCTTGTCGAGCGCCGCTGGCGTCACCTCCGCCGCGCTGGGGGTATGTTCTCCCCGCTGACAGGCCGCTGGAGGCTGGGCCGGCCCGGGGGTGTCGCCGCCTGACTCCTTCTTGCCAGCCGCGTTCCATAACGCTGTCAGGGTGCCCTTGGTGTCGACACCCGGCGCCTTGCCCTTGATGACCTTGAACATGGCGCCGCTGCGTGCACAGGAGCTCGCTGCCACTCAAATACACATCGCCCGAGTGACTGCCCGCCGCTCGCTGGAATAAAGGGCCTGGAGTTGCGCAAGAGTGTGGGTGAGGCGCGATCAATCAGCGGGGGCAGGACAGTGGGGAACCCACTTCAAAATCCGTGCCCTGCTGGCAGGGCGCGCCTGCCAAGGCTGTTTCTGGTAGGGATGGACCAGCCAATGCGCCCTGGCAGCATACGTGAGCTTCTGAGCAATGTGCAGGCCATAGAGCCTGCCGCAGCGACTCCCCCGCCGCAAGGGCGCCGTGCCGCCGCCGCCCCGCTTTCTGGTACCACGCTGTCCCCTTAAAACGACGCTCCTCGCTCGCCAAGTCACGTGCTAGTGATCGTGTGCTGTGTGTAGGACTTACTCGAGACATGGTTCCATGCGTAAATGACCATGCCGCCCCTGGTCAGCAGCCCTGCAACAGTGCTGCAACACGCCACAAGTCACAAGAGCTGTTGCAATCAAACACTCCTCTGGTACGAAGCCGAGTGGCGCAACCAATGGAGGTGCACTGTGCTATCACGGTGCACGCCGCGCGCCGACATGGTCGGGAAATTGAGCGCTCTCCGCGGCGGCTGCACCGTGGCGGCGGCAGGGTTTGTGCTTTGAACAATTGGGAGGTGGCGTGACCTTATGTTGATAAGTTGCCTCGGTCCTCCTGTGCGTCTAGTGGTAGGGGAGGGATCCGTCCCTGCCTGCTTTACAGCCTACTTGCAGCCAGGACCGCAGAAACCCTCCGCCCCGACCGCCAGCTCACCGCCCCTCACTGCCGTCACCACCCCGGCAGCAAAAGGCCGATGGGCGCGCAATTCAGCCCGCAACACAAGCCATCGCGTTCTTGATATAACTCCGATACTCCAAAAGGCCTTGCTCTGTTTGTTTGCCCGCTCTGTCGGGGCGGCTCCCATCACATCAGCCGCTTGTCTCTGTCTTGCTTTCAGGACAGCAAAGAAGCCGCGCATCATCGCCTGATCGGCTAGAACAGCGTCGCCGTCCCGCATTACCAGGCAGCGGAACATCCCAGGCCCGCTAGCAGACACCAGGCAAGGTCGAATAGCCCTAAGGATGCATGTTGCAGCCTGAGAGACGCCACATCGGAGGGGCACGGGCCGACACGCGAAGTTGGCGGCGGCGGCGGCGACGGAGGCAGAGGCAGAGGCGCGCAAAACTGCTGGCAGCAGAAGCACCCCTCCATCAGCCCTCCAATGCCCACAAACCAGCCTGCTCATGCTGCCCACATCCCTATGCTCGCAGGACCTCCGCTGCTGCGAGCAGGCCATGCCTGCCAGCGGCGGCATGCAGCGCTTCCTGCCCTTTTTGCCCGACAGCGAGGCTGCCGGGACGGGCGGCGAAGCGCTGGCAGTCATTGCAGAAGACTTAGAATGGCTGCTGGCCGTGGACGCTGCAGAGCTGTGGGCCGTGGCACGTTCAGACGCCAGCCTGGCGCTGCTGGTCGCCTCCTTCCTGCAGTACGCCAAGTGAGCGGGCAGCGACGGCGGCGGTACAATGGCGGCGGGCAGGGGCAGGGCGGCAGCCGAGGAAGCAGCGCCGGCGCCTACGGCAGCTGGGCTCTTTTCAGAGTGCCCCCGGTCTGTTTTTGTAGTTGTTTCCTCCTTAGTTTACCCTCCTCTCATCATTCTTGCCACTGCCTGCAGGCGCCCCTACGATGAGGGCTTCCAGCGGCAGTCTGCCACACTGCTGGCTGTCTGGCACCGCATGCTCCCCCTGCTGCACCGCATGTGAGCATGCTTGCTTGCTTTGGGGGATTTAGTGTCTGATTGTTTCATCCAGAGTGCGGCACAGACCCTGGACAGTGGGGAACCACCAGGGTTGCGACCAGGGAGTGCTGAGCTGAGCTGGCGGCCTGGCTCGGTGCCCGCCCTGCTGACCCCTCCGCAAAAACCTGTGTCTGCCACATGCCCGCCCCACGCTGCTGTGGCAGCCTGCGCTTCCCTGCCCATTGCCCCATGATGCTGTGTCAGCCTGTGCACCCGTGCCCTTTGCCTGCCTTTGTCTTGTGCCAGGACCACGTTCCTCAGCCTTGCCTCCCCCGCCTGGCCAGCTGGCCTCACATTTAAACCACCTCTGCGGCCCCGCCTGCCTGCCTGCCCGCCCGCCCGCCTGCAGCGTGTGCGGCGACGAGCGCGGCGCACCCTCCAAAGCCGACCGCACTGCCGTGCTGGCGCGCCTACTGGACTTCCCCCGCCTCCTCGACATGTGTGCCCTCTACGGCCCATCCGCCGCCCCCGCTGCCGGCAGCGGCAGCACCAAGGACAGCCCCGGCAGCCAGCTGGCGCAGTTGGTGGCGGCAGCAATGGCGCTTCTGCCGCGCCTGGCAAGCCAGGCGGTGCAGGCGGGCCCGTTGGTGGCTCGAAACCTTGGCCAGGTGGCAGAGGCGTGCATGGCGGCAGCAGGCAAAGCAGGGCGGGAGCCTGACATGATGCAGAGCCTGCAAGGTGTGTGTGTGGGTGGGTTCTTGGGGTGCGTAAGCAGCCAGCCTGTGTCCAGCCGTGCACAAGGCTTGATTATCACTTCTCACACCTCTGGCTCTTGCTTTCTGGTCTGGGTTAGGCTGGGGCAGAGGAGGGTGGACCTCTGTCCGGCCCTCAAAGGTGAAAGGCCCCTGTGGGATGCAGAGAAGGCTCGCGCATGCTGCCTGCTGCCTCAACTCGGCCCGCTTCAGTTTGATGCTTGACGGCACATCTGCGGTGCTCCCGGAACCACACAGCACACCCTCGATGCCTGCCCGCCTGCTCACTCCCGTCCTTGCGCCCGTGCGTGCCCCACGCTTGCTGTTGCCCACCCCTCGGTGGCACCTCCCGCAAACCCCAGTCTCTACACCCCCTAACTGCTCACTCCCCCCGTCCCCTCCTCGCCTAACCATGGCCGCGTGACCCCTGCCGGACCCCCTCCCTCCCTCCCTCCCTGCAGATGGCGTGGCTTACCTGCGGGACACATGTCTCACGCTGGCCAGCTTCATCCAAGCCTACCCACCCGCAGCGGCCCTGCTGCTGCAGCAGGGCCCAGATCTCATGGAGGCCCTAGGGGTGGTGCACGACCAGCTGCTGCCAGCTGTGCACAGAGTGGCGCGCACGGCAGGCACAGCAGGCGGCGGTGGCGGGGGTGGTACCGCGGATGGTACCACCCAGCTCATGCTGCTCATGCTGCGCCAGTCGTGCCATGTTGAGCTGGCAAGCGAGCGGCTCGCGCAGCTGCTGCTGCTCCACGCTTATGTGCAGCCGCCGCCCGCCGACGCCGGCGGCAGCAGCAGCGGCGGCAGCNGGCGGCAGCAGCGGCTCTGTTGTCGCCCGCGGCGAGACGCTGCTGCACGCGCTCATGCTGCTGGGGCACAGGGAGGAGGAGAGCGGTGCGGGCGGCGCCAGCGGCGGCGGCGGCGGCGGCTCAATGAGCCTGGGACAAGCGCTGGCTCATCGGTTGGGCCTGGGTGGCAGCGTCTTTGCTGCCCTGCAGACGGGCAGCCTATCTCTGGACGATGCTCAATCAGACTATGTGGCAGCCCTGCTGGGACTGCGCAGCCTGGAAGAGGCACCCGGCCCGCCACTGCCCGGCGGCGGCAGCAGCGCGGCTGCCAAGGCTGCCGCCAGCCTGCTGCCGGACAGTGACGGCGGCAGCCAGCCGGCGGGCATGGACATGGCTCTCCTCAAGTCCAAGATCCAGCAGGCAAGCGGGGGCAGGCATGTTGGGATGGTGGTTTGTTGTAAGGGGGGTGGCCAGTGGGCAGTGGGCTGGGCTGCCGGCTGCTGGGTCTGGGGTGGGGCAGAAGGGAGGCGAGTCTCCCCTGCCTGCACTCACGCCTGTGCCATTCTACGGTACCCTGCTGCCGCTCCTATGAACGACGCTACTTGTTGCCGCTCCAGTGCATCCCCTGCACCCACGACTCTCCCCTCTGGACCCCCTCCCCCTGCCCCTCACACCCTGTCCTCCCGTAATGGCTCACCCCTCTCGCGACCGCAGGTCCAGGACTTGCTGCCCGACTCCCTTTTCCAGTTACGCAGACTGCGTTGTGGTCCACCTACCTTACCCTACCTGAACATGGTCTTCTTGCCTTTCTTGTTCACCCTCCCTTGTTCTGCAGGTCAAGGACTTGCTGCCCGACTACGGCGACGGCTTTGTGGCCTCCTGCCTGCAGCAGCTGGGCAACAGCCCAGAGCGCGTGCTCAACGCACTGCTGGAGGGCACCCTGCCCGCTTACCTGTCCAATTTGGACCCCCAGCTGAGCCTGGCACAGTGGCAGGCAGCTGCCCCCACGGCGGCAGCCGCTGCAGGCCCACCGGATGGCAAGGGCAAGGGCAGGGTGGGCGAGGAGGAGCCTTCGTATGATGAGGCATTCCCCGCCACGCTGCCGGGAAGCGGCGTGGGGGGCTGGGCAGCGGCGGGCCTGGCGGCGGCGATGGCGGCGGTGGGGGATGCGGGCAAGGGCAAGGCGCAGGCGGAGAACAAGACGGCTCGGTACCTGGATGTGCGGGAGGAGACGTATCGAGAGAGGCTGGTGGCGACAGCCAATGCCACCCAGGTGGGCAGCAGGGTGTGGTGTGGTGTGGTGCGGTGGGTGGGGCAAGAAGGTGTGCAGGCATGCCCCAGCTGGGTGGCGGCAGGTGTTGCTGCCCAGGGAAGCAGGGGGTGCAGCATGGTGGGGTGGAGAGGGTAGGTGGGGGCTAGCAGGTGTGTGTCATGCACTGGTTCGGTGGCCGCAGCCGATGCTGCAGAGGCAAGCAGGGGTGCAGCATGGGTGTCGTGTGGTGGGTGGGGGTTAGTAGGTGGGCAGGAGTGCTGCTGGGGAAGTTATTTTACGGGATGAAGCTGTGATGGTGGACAGCGCTGTTTTTTGCTTGGCGCGCGGTGCAGGCACTCGGGTCTGCCTTTTTGCGCGGCAGCGCCACCCCTGCCTGGCCGCCATACCTGCCGGCCTTGGCTCCTTGCCGCTTGCCCAGCCCAGTGTGTTGCTTTAATGCCAGGATCTTTTCCTTTCCCTCACTCGGCCTGCTGCCCTGTCCTGCTGCCCCCCTTTCCCGCTGCCTATACCGCCCCCACCCTTTCCCGCTGCCTGTACCTCCCCTCCACCTGCAGTACGAGTACGATGACGAATATGATGACTCGTTCGATGACCTCATCGCTTACGGCGCCGATGGTGTGACAGAGATTGAGGGAGAGGATCGGGGGGCAGCCCGAGGGGGGGGCCAGCAGCGGGGCGGCGGCCCGCGCGCNTGGCGGGCTGGTGATAAGCACAGGCGGTGGCAGGAGGGGTTACGTGGGCGGTCGGGTCGGTGCCATGCGGGCAGGGTGCGTGCAGACCAGGCCAGAGAGCGTGGCGGGGCGTTGCGGTACCAAGGCGACGGCGGTTGGTTCGGCAGTTGCGGTGGCTGCCAATGTGTGCACAGCGTGTTGTCAATCAGCACAACGCGCTGGGCTACACAGCACACTGATGCATTCAAGCAAAAGGACCAGCTTCTTAGTCCTCACCGGGCAGGCGCTCGCGCTGCTCAGCCGCCACCACAGCAGCGGAGGAGCGGCCTCGGCGGGCAGCGCCGGTGCTCCGGCGGGCGAGCAGGCGGGTGGAGCCGCCCAGCCCAGAGGCAACACGCTGCATGGTCATGGACGCCATTGTTAGAAGGGCTAGGAGAGGCAGGCGCCGCTGCTGCACAAGCTGCTGCGGGAGTGTGCGAAACTTGGCGCTCAGGGGCTGGGAGACTGCCTGCCGCTGCCCAAGTCACGACCCTAAGTGCAGATGACAGGAGGGAGGTTTGTGGGTGCCTTAGGCTACCACAGCCCTGCTGGAAGGGCGGATGGTGATAGATGGGCCCGAGATGGGCACAGCTTTCTCGCATTTCTCGCTCCCTTCGTCGTTCCACGAGGCACTGTTTGCCCGTCAATTTAAAACCGAAGGCAGGGGCTTTGCTGCCAAGCACACCGATCGGGACCAAACTCCAACTCTACCTCTGGCCATCGCACCAATGCAGCTGTGCAATGCGACACGCACCACTGCTGGCTGCACGCTAGCCGCACCGAGCCACGCTCGTGGCGCCGGAGCGTCCGGCCGGGTTCCGTCCCGCAGCCTGCCAGCGCTGCCCCGCCAATTGCGTGGCCCTTGCGCCGCGCCCAGGCGGGTGGAGCGCTTGGCTGCACGCTCAGGTCCCGTCAGGGCCGGGTTGGAGGGTCCGCTGCCACCGGCGCCGCCGCTCCCGCACGCCGCGCCGCCAGCGCCCCAGCCCGCCACTTTCTGGCAGCGGCTGCTGCAGCAAGTGGCACGCTTCGGCGGCGCAGCGGCACTCGGCATGGCGCTGGCTTTGATCCCCGCAGGCATGGCAGAGGCGGCACGCAGCGGCGGCCGCATGGGCGGCTCCTCCTTCGGCCGCAGCAGTTTCTCCTCAGGCGGCGGCTTTGGCAGAAGCACGGGCGGCTTTGGCGCCGGTGCTGCACGCAGCGGCAGCCTCTTTGGAAGTGGGACTCGCAGCAGCTCCCGGACGGCCCCTCTGGGCGGCGGCTTTGGCAGCCCTCTGACACCCTCCTTTGGCGGCGTGCGGATGAACTCTTTCTTCGTGTCCCCCTTTGGTGAGTTTGGGGCACCTAGTAGTACTTGGGTGTGTGGCAGCAGCAGCCAAGTAGTGGTTCGTGATCAGCAGGCAGGCAGCATATGCAAGCGATGAGCAGGCCCACAGGCAGGCAGGGCAGCGCACGCAGCATGCAGGCAGGCAGGCAGGCAAACGCAGACCATTAGGCACAGCCCCGCCGCCCTGCGTCCCCCGGCCTCTGCACCCCGCGCTCCACCCCCAGCCAGCGCCCCGGTTTGATGCCCGCCCCTCCTTCCCCCACATGCCCGCCCCATGCGCTGGGCTCTGGCCTGCAACAGGGATGGGCTACGGCATGGGGTATCCCATGGGAGGCGGAGGAGGAGGCCTGCTGTCCCTGCTGTTCTGGGGAGCCTTTGCAGTCATCATGATTCAAGTTGTTCAAGGAGTGCTGCGCAACCGCGCAGGCACGTGACGTGGCGTGGGGCCGACCTCACCACAACCCACCCCCAGCACAGCACAGCACAGCGCAGCACAGCCCGCGGCCTCAGCCCGCAGCCGCCGCTCTCTTTCTCTCTCGCAGCGGCAGCGGCAGCGTGCGGCAGCAGCGGCGGAGGCAGGGTGGCAGCAGAGGCAGCGGTTCAGACAAGCTACACCACACCACTTCATTCTCTCTCTTCTCTCTCTCTCTGTGCCCCCAGCCAGCCCCTGCGACCTTGCCTGCCGCATTCACTTGCTGGTGCCTCTCCCCCTCCCCCCTGCCCTCCCCCNGCGGCGGCGGGCGGGGAGATAACAAGTTCAAGGATGCGCACAAGGCGGCCATTGGCAACCACCACCGAAAGGATCGAGCTGCCGCCAAGCAGGGGCGCGGGATGTGGTGATGCCAACGGGAAGGCACACTCACCTGCCCCCCCCGAAAGGCCACCGCAGCCCCCTGCTGACGCTTGTGCATGCATGCCACGTTGACATGTTGTGCATCTGTTGCCATCTAGTGTAAAGCATGCACTGCCAGCCTCCGGTTTCGTCACATCCAACTCATGGCCCAGCATGCTGGCAGGATCTGGTGCCACTTAAGGCACACTCCCTGGCCCCCCCGAAAGGCCACCGCAGCCTGTGCTCTCACTCGCTCATGCTCGCTGTTCTGACGTGGTGCCGTCTAGTGTAAAGCATGCACTGCCAGCCTCAACTTTCAACACATCCACAGCATGGCGCAGCTTGCCCAGCATGCTGATGCCACGTCAGCAGGCGGTGCCCAGCGGCGGCCGTCCAGTGTAGGAGATTGATTTGCTCTGGTTAACCCTCATCTCATAATCCAGTTTGTCTGGCCATACCCAGTGGCTCTCCCTGCCAGCGGGCCTCAGTGTCAAAGAGCAAGCCTTGCAGTACAGCCCGACAGTACAGCACTATTGAACGGTTGTCGTTACATAGTTGTGTTCAACAAAAAAAAACATGCAGGGTGCGGTGTGCGCTAAGAGTGTGCAGGGCGGGGGTGCGAGGAGCATTTCCTTTGCAGATGGTGGGCGTGCGAATGCAGAAATGTGCGGCAGCGACAGAGGCTCGCAATATGCATGGAATATGTGTGGGGGCGCATGGAGGGTGTTGGTGGAATGCATGAATGCAGAGGTGGGGCCCCTCTGAGAATGATGCAAGGTGGACTCAGAGGGCATTGTTGTAAATGGGAGGGGAGTCGGTAGTCGGTACCGTTGCATGCAGGTCTTGGGGAGGAGGCCCCGGGGGGAAAGGGGGGAGGCCAGCTTGGAAGTCGCTTCTGAGCTTAAGTCGCTGGGTACAAGTAGCCAGTAAGTCAGCCTGCTTGTAACAACATGTGTGTTCTGCAATGCAGCATTGGTGGCGGGCAGGGGCACGCAGGGCACAATCCTAACTGCCCGCCAGACTTCTTCTGGGTCGAGCGAATGCCGCTGGCGCTGCGCTGCCTCATGCATGGGGCCTTCAGCCAAGAGCCTCTGCCAGAGTTGCCAGGCGCGGCACGATGTCAGCAAACGTGGGGCGGTCGCCGGCCTCCTGGGCCCAGCACTCCCTGCGGGCAATGGGCAGCAGCAGCAGGCAGCGCAGCGGCAGCATGACCTCAGCGCTAGAGGGAGGGCATGATTTCAGCAGACGCAGCGCAGCATGGCCACAGCGCCAGCGCCCCTATACCACCCATGCTGCATCACTGGGTCACAGGCAAGGCCAGCAACCCCAGCCCGCATGTCTCTCTTCCCGCACCCAAACAGCACCAGAACAGTGCCAGGCATCAGCAGCGGCACCATGCACATGTTGGCCCCACCCAACTCTGAGCTGGCGGCAGGCAAAGCAGGCAAAGCGGGCAGCCCACCTCATGAGCTGGCAGTATCCCTCCAGGCTGGCGGGGTCGGGGGTGTCGGGTCCAGGCAGCGCCTCGCGGGGTGGCACCTCTGGCCGCCCACCCTTACACACTTGCATGGGGACCTGCCGAGCAAGGCGAGCAATAGGCGGGGTGAGTGAGGGCATGCACACGTGCAATCGCCTCACCAAGGCGCAGCTGCAGATGGAGGCTGGGGACAATGCCGGCAGCCAGCTCGCGCTCCGCAGCAGCAGCAGCGGCAGCAGCAGCGGCAGCGGAAGCAGCAGCGGCAACGGCAGCAGCAGCAGCAGCAGCAACGGCAGCAGCAGCAGCAGCAGCAACACAGCAGCAGCACGGCGGCAGCAGCAGCAGCAGCAGCAGCAGCAGCAGCGGCAGCGGCAGCAGCAGCGGCCGCGGCAGCGGCAGCAGTGGCGGCAGCGGCAGGGCTTGCCTGGAAGGGCGGCAGGTCGCCCCAGGGCAGTGCCCACGTCAGCAGCTGCATGAGCAGGGTGGAGACAGCAGTGGGCGGCACATTGACTAGGAGACTTGGCCTGGTCATCATCCCCTGCTCACCGCTCTGGAGCAGACCTGCCCTCGTGCAGACTGCAGGCAATGCTGCCTTGCAAACCCCCGCCCCTGCCGACCACACACGGGCTGGCAACATCACAGGGCTTTGTATCCCCGCACCCCCCCCACACACACCTCGAGCATGACCAGGGCAAAGGCGTAGACGTCGGAGGCGGCGACAGCGCGGCCACCCTGCAGGATCTCGGGCGCCTGCAGGCAACGGAGAAGGGAGGCATTTTGATGCTAAAGTAGCGGCATGGTCAGCAGCAGGGGTGGGTGGCGCTGGAGCGGAGGCAGACCACCTGCACAGCGGCAGCAAGAACGGCACCAGCATCGCAAGCAGCAGCAGAAGCAGCTCAGGAAACATCAACAGCTCACGGAGGCAGGCAACAGTGGCAACAGCTGCGGCAGGCAGCAGACAGCAGCGGCAGCGGCAGCGGCGGTTGCTTACCAGCCAGATGGGGTTGTGCGGGCCGCCGCCAGCAGAGCTGCTGTTGCCCGTGTTCATGTGGCCCTCGGACAGAATCTTGCTGAGGTTGAAGTCTGGCAAGGGGTGGGAGGGGCAGCAGGGATGCGGTGTACAGTTATGAGCGAGGTACGGGTGTTTTGCAAGCAGCGTCAGCAGCATGCACCCTCCATAAACTGTCCTCAGCCCACCTCACCACCTGCACACCAGCCCCCAAAACAGCAAGGCCGGCTAGCAGGGGCCGACCCTGCTAGCCAATAGCCACCGTGACTGCCACCCCCAGGCAGTGCTCTCACCCGCCACCTTGACTCGCCAGTGCTCATCAACAAGCTGCACGGGGGGCAGGGGAGGGGAGGGGACTCAAATCAATGACGCGTTTGCCTCCCTCGTTCTGCATCACCAGCACAGCAGATCACAGTATGGCACAGCGGCGCAGTACAGGACACCGCACAGCAGCACAGCAGCACCCGGCGCAGCAGCAAACAGCGCAGCACAGCACAGCATGTCGCGCATCAGCATAGAGAAACACCGCGCAGCACAGCGTGCAGCAGCACAGCGCAGCACAGAGCAGCACAACGGACAGCACGGCTCAGCAAAGCAAAGCAGCACTCCACATCACACCACATGCAGCGTACTGCACGCGCCTGCCCCCCTCTACCCACCAGGTTGGGTGACTTGATGTCTCGGTGGATGATGGCGGGAGTGCGGGAGTGCAGGTAGGCCAGACCGCGGGCAGCATCCAGTGCCTGCAAAGCAGGAGAGGGCAGTGGGCAGCAACGGGGGCCTCAACGTCAGTTGGGCAGTTGGGCAGGCAGGGAGGCAGGCAGGCGAGCGCCCGGCGAGCCAGTGGGCAGGAAGTCAAGTGCACACCCAGCACCACTACAACTGCACACACTTTCTAAATGCACGACATACCCCTCCCTGGCACCAAGTGGGCCCCTGGCAGCCCAGCCCAGCAGGCGCAGCGCACCATGCCAACCCTGCGGCGCCAGGTCAGCGTGGCGGCAGCTTCAGGCGCCCGCAGCACCGAGTAGAGGGATCCGTTGGTGCAGTACTCTTGAGCAAGCGAACAAGCACAGGGGAGAAGAGGAAGGCCAGGGGCATGGGGAGGGGAGTGGTCATGTGTGCAGCATGCTGTGCAGCCTTGCTTCCGTGCCGGCGTGATCAAGCCTGCACATGCGGCGCCGTGTCAGAACCATTTGCATAGAGGGGGTCTCACCGGTGAGGATGCAGGGGGGCAGGGAGCAGATGCCCAGGAACTGCACAATGTTGGGGTGCCTCATGCGGGCCATCACGGAGGCCTCCTGCTTGCATGGGCGGGGAGGGGGGCACGAGTGGGTGTGATGCTGCACATGGCATTTGAAGGCGTGCCCTTTAGGGGGCCAGCAGGCAGCCAGGCTACCGGGCCAGAAGAGAGGGGCGCCACACTCACCTCCTGCAGAGCCTTCATGAGAGGCTCTGGAAGCTGCACCCCGCCAGACGCAATGTCTTCTGCAAGAGAGTGAGCGCGGGAGTGGGGGTGGGACATGAGGTGGGTGAGAGCAGCAGCAGTGGGGCTCAGCAGAGGTCTGGTTCGGGCCCTGCCTGCAACGCATGTGCACCACGTGGCGCCGCTTGCCTTTGTTGATCAGAACCTTGACTGCCACAGCGGCGTGCGCCCAGAACCCAGAGTACACCCGCAGGGCGGGCAGGTGGGATGGCATGCTTGTCTGAGCAGGACAATGGGCAGGCATGGGAAGGACAGGCAAGCCAGGGTGGGTTGGCTTGAGAGTGGGCAGGCCAGCAAGGCAAGGGTGCTGATGCTTGGGCTGCCTCACCCAGCCGAAGCTGCCGCTGCCGATGGGGCGCACAAGCTCGATATCGGCCCACTCCACGGCAAACGGCTGCATGTCTGACGGCACCTCGCCGGCACCGGTAGAAGCAATCTTGAGCTTAGCAGGGGTGCGCTCTGAGGGCCTGCTGGTCATGATTTGGCTTGAGATGAAGGACAGGAGGGGGTCGCTGCTGAGGGAGTGGATGCTGCAAAGTGGATGGCAGGGGGATCCACAGGCAGTCTTCAGAAACCAGCAGGCTTTGTTGCCCATACTCTACAACACCCGGAGCAGCATGCCCTTGTAACCCTAGTTTACAGGCCAGCCGCGGCTGGTCTGGGCTCGACATTTGCATCCGCAGTGTATGCAGCAGCAGCAGCAGCAGTGGCAGTACCAGCACCATCAATGGCAGCAGCAGCAGTGCAACACCAGCACAGCAGCAGGGGCAGCAGCACAGCAGCACAACCTGCAAGCTCATCCCACCTGGCCGACTGTGCTTGTGTGGTGGGCATGCTGGCACCAGAGCCGGACTGCGGCAGCTTAATAAAGGTGTCCACATTGCTGGCTGTTGCAGGAGCATCAGTGGAGGAGACATCCGTGCCGGCAGCCGCGCCAGTGGCCAGTGTGTGGACAGGAGGTCTGGAATCAGGCCGGCTCCTGCCACTGGGCACAATGGCAGGTGAGCTGGGGAGCCCGTTGGTCTTTCCCTCCTCGTCTTCACTCTTGCCATGAGTTGCCTGCTTCCGGCGAAGGAATCCCCTACCGGGCCAGAAAGCAAAGGCGGCAAGTGCAGCCAGGGCAGCTGCAAGGGGGGGAGCAGAGCAAGCAGGGAGCAGGAAGACACAGCCAATCTGCATGGTGGGCCGCTCGGCACATACGCACCATCCAATGCATGATGCGGCAATACGACACTGACGTGACTCAACCAGGTCACACAAGCAAGCTGCGGCAGCAGCACCAGCTGACCCCGGACATACAGTCAAGATGTGGCAGCCGCGCCGACTCACCCATGCCGCCTGCGACGCCACCAGCGATGGCGCCGATGGGCGTCGCCGATGAGGTAGAAGTGGGCGACGGCGGGGGGGTGGGCTGGGCGGAGGCAGCACCACCTGATTGGGGTGGCGGGCTGAAGGTCGTGGGCGGAGGGGCCAGCACTGATGAGCAGTTGCGAATGCCTTCCTGGCAAAGTCCTTGCACCCCTGGATCCACCTCCGGAGAGAAATCTCGTTGGCTAGCGAGGGTAAATAAGTAGCTGGACCGTTTGGCCTTAATCGTCCGAAGGTCTGCGGTTCGAACCCCGCAGCATACTCGAGGGCGGGACCGTTTCTGCAGCCTCCTCCAGGGGTGACCTGTGGTCTCCGGGGTCCCCCTGGTTGTAGAGCGGTTCTGATCAATGGCTGGTTGGGATTCTTGGGAGGTCTTGCCCCCGGTCGGAAAGGTGGACAACCGGCCCAGTAACTTGGGCAAGCCCGTGCCACAGGGAGAGTGGTCGCGCGTACTCAATGGTAGCTCACCGTGCTCCAAGCGTCAAGTCGGTGTCGTTTCCTCAACTCCACGCCTTAGGGTGTATCCTTTCCTTTCCTTTTTTCCTCCGGAGAGAAGCTACTGCAATCGCTGGTAACCTGCAAGTCAGCAAGTGCACCGTGCTTTAGCTCGCTACTCCTCGTGGCACACAAGCACACAAGCGCATGGGGCATGGGGTGTGGGAGAAGATGCGGGGATCTCACCCCGAGTCCAGGAGGGATAGGGCCGCACAACTGTTTGTTACCCCACATGTCTCTGCAGCAGTTGGGGGTGGATATTGGCACAAATGCATGTGGCATTGTCGTGGCCACCATTACAGTGTGCTTCCCTGCGCTCGTCCCTTATCAACCTAATGTGATGGACCATGTTGGGTGTGAGTTTGATGCCAGCGGTGGGCTGCCTGACACTCACAGAACCTCAAGCTTGGGGAATGCGGCTTCTTCGCTCCAAGACAACGGGATTGCGCCTGCATGATAGTGTTGCATGGCAAGATAGTGTTGCATGGCAAGCACGAACAAAATGTGTTCCCAATTCTTGTATTGGCGACCCTGTAGATACAGGCTGTGCAGCAAGCCTCTGGATGCCACAAATGGGCATTGTTCCGTGCAACTGCGTACCGCTAAAATTGTTATTGTGCAGACAGAGGTCCGTCAACCCGGGAAAATACCCAGGCTGTCCCAATCTTAGGATGGGGTGCGGGCAAAACAAAACATTGGGAGGAGGCACACGCGACCAGACTCACCAGAAAGAGAGTTAGAATACAAAATCCTGCATGGAACAAGACAGTGGGAATGAATGGCGAATCAGTGGTGGTGGCACGCGTAGGGTGAGGTGGAGCAGACTAATGGTGATTGAGTTAGGAAGGGGGGCGCACTTCCATGCGGCACGCACATGGAGAGGAGCGCCGGGAAGGCGTCCTGTGCACCCCACGACGCCGGAAGAGTCCCAGAAATGTTGTTGCTATACAGGTACCTGCAGGTCAGTCGCAAGTTCA
>JTEE01000205.1:926556-949408 GCA_002896455.3 Chlorella sp. ArM0029B | reverse complement strand
TGCCTTCCCCCCCACCCCACTCCTCTCCCCATCTGCAGGCGGCGGCGATGACCAGCAGTATGGTGGCGGCTACAGCGAGGGCTATGATGAGGTGGTGACAGTGGGCAAGGTGCAGGTGGGTGCCTGCCTAGCACAGGCCCTTTTGCAGCCTCTATTGATAAACACAGGCCTTCACAGCTGTGTTTGGCCGAAGCGACAGGACCTCACAGCCCAAGTGCTGCGCCCGAACATTGCTTCGCTATCCTTGCGGTCGGAACGTGACGTTGCAAACTGGCAGCATGCCCCGCCTGGCCTGCTGACCTCTGCCCGCCAGCTGCAGCTTAACAAGCATCGCTTTGTTGGAGTGTGGAAACCTTGCTTACTGCAGCTTCCCTCACCCCTTGTGTTGCCCTCGCATTGTGCAGTTGGGCCTGCTGGCCCGCGGCCCGCACCCTCAACACGCATCGCTCTCCTTGCTGTTGCAGCTGACAGCCTCCCGTCGCTCCTTGTGTGTCCATGGCGCAGGTGGGCCTGCTGGCCTCTGCCCGCGAGCTGCAGCAGGACCTGGAGCGCATCGCCGACCGGGCAGACAGCGACTCGCCAGAGGGCCTGCACTACATCCTGCAGGGTGGGTGGGAGATGCAGGGTTGGGGGGTTGGCATTCGGGTTGTGTTCCGGGTGTGCGTGAGGGGTGGGCAATGCCGGACAGCGACTTGCCGGAGGGCATGAACTGCATCCTGCAAGGTGTGCGGGCGTCGGGGGGCAGGGCAACCCTAGGCATAAAGGGGGCCTGCACTACAATATGCTTGTGTTGCCGGGGAATCTGCACTACATTATGCAGGGTGGGTGCCAGTGCGGGCTTGGAGGGGCGGGCGTGCAGCACTAACTTGTGGGAGACGAGGCAGAAGAAGGTGCACCTCACTCAAGACGGCACCATCCACATGCAGACCCCTCCCACTCCATTCTCACCACCACCGCCTCTGCCGCTCCCCTTGCTCCCGTGCAGAGACTGTGCTTGCCCTGATGCGCAACCCCGACTACTGCGTGTACGGATTCGCAAAGTCCAAGCGGGAGCGGTCTGCAGAGGACGCGGAGATGCAGTTCAACCAGCTCTCACTGCAGGTGGGTGGGCGCGCCTGTGTTACATGCATGTTATCTAATATGTTATATAGCATGCATGCGGTATATGCGCAGTTCAACCAGCTCTCCCTGCAGGTGGGCGGGGCGTGCCCGTGTAATTAAGTATGCATGTTATAAAACATGCATGCAGTATATGTGCAGTTCAACCAGCTGTCCCTGCAGGTGGGCGGGGCGTGCCCGTGGCTACACTTGTGTGCAGCTTGTGTGCATGGGGATGCGTGGGGCTGTGGGTGCAGCAGCGCGGCTAGCTCCAGAACGCACTGGGCAGCAGCCAAGGCTGTCTGCTTCTGGCCTGTGTCCCCTCAGAACAAGTGACGTTGCAAGAACGAGGCTTTCTTTGCAAGGCGACCTGGCTGTCGCTCTGCCGCAATCTGCCTGTTCTTGACCTGTCCTGCCTCCCCCTCCTGCCTGCTCTTGACCTGCCCTGTCCTCCCTCTCCTGCCTGCAGGAGCGAGGCAAGTTCCAGAAGGAGACGCGCAGCAACGTGGGCGGCATGGCCCGGCGCGGCAGCCTCAAAGAGAAGAAGTGAGGCGGGGGGACACGGGGCTAGGGTGGGGCAGTACGGCAGGGCGCCAAAAGCAGTACAGCAGCAGCCTCAACTGGTGTGCTGGGGGGCTGCCGGGGTTCCGGTGGGGCAGTAGGGGAGAGCACTAACAACGCTACAGCAACGCAAGGAGAACAAGTGAGGCCGGGTGTTGGGGACGCATGGGGGGGCCGTCAGGGGGGGCAGGATGGGGCAGCACAGCAGGGCGCAAACAGCAGTAAGCAGCCTCGACGTGTGTTCTGGGGGGCTGCCGGGTCAGGGCGGAGCCGGGCGGCAGTGGGCACATGATATGGGGTGGGATGCATGCTGACGGCGTAAGAAGAGAGTATCATGGAGGGGGCGTGTATGAAGGAGTTGCAGGTTGAGTGTGGCGACCCTTGCTGGTGGCCTCTCGCCCTGTGATGTGCCCCTCACCCCCCTTGTGTGCCTCTTGTGTGCCTCTTGTGTGCCCGCCCGCGCCCCGTCTTCTTCTCTTGTTAGGCCCCACGCAGAGGGTGGCTTCTGCCCACACACCATGCACCTCGTCGAGCCCCCTCGTGAAAAGCAATTGTGTTCTCGATTATCTTGTTCTCAACTGGTTGTCCTGCCGTCCCCTGCAGGCCGTATGCCGAGGGCGACAAGGAGCTGATTGTGGTGACGCTGATTGTGGCGTCCGACGGAGGGTTCAAGCTGCCGCAGGTCAGTCTGCCTTCCCTTCCTCCTGCCTTCCCTCCTGCCTTCCCTCCTCCCCTCCTGCCCTCCTCCCTTCCTGCCTCCCTGTATGGGCCAGGACGCGCTGCTTTGCTGTCATGTGGGCTGGAGAGCCAGCTATCATGAGCGGTGGAGGTGGGGAAGGGCACAAGGGGCTGTCACATGGTTGAGCGTGGGCATAGCGCGGCACGGCCCCCTGGCAAGCGCTTGCGCCTCTGGACCCACCGCTCCTCCGGCCTGCCCAAGAGCCTCTCTAACGCTGTGCATGCCCTGCCCTCCACTTGGCTGCCCGCAGATCACCGGCCGCACCGAGCTCAAGCAGGCGCTGTCCATCCTGGGGGCCTGCAGGTGGGTGCTGCCTGTATTGTGGTAGAAAGTACTGCATGAGTTGCTTGCTGCCTGTATCTATGGTGTACAAGATTGCATGTGGGTGCTGCAGATGCCTCGATCCTGGAGGGATGAATGCAAGTGGGGTGCTGCCTGCTGCCTGACCATCTTGGGAGGACTGCACGTGGGTGCAGCTTGATGCAAAGACGAGGATGCCGGGCTTAGGCCCACGGGGGCCGGGGTGGAGGGCTGGGGCGGTCATCCCAGCGGCTGCCAGGGTAGAGCACCCCCCTGCCTGCCGGCGCTGCTGCCACTAAGTGCCACTTGCTCGCCTGCCTGCAGGGCTGACGACTTGCTGGCTGTGGAGGTGCTGTGGACTCCCGAGGAGGAGGTGAGGGGGCACCCCGCAGCCAGGGGGAGGCGGGCAGGGGATCTAGGCAGCGGAGGCTGGCAGGGTGTCTAGAGCAGGGGATTGGATTGGTGGTGGGCCACACAGCTTGCCAAACAGTCCATGCTTGCACCACAGGGTCACCGTATGCCACACCTTGGCACCTTCCAGCGGCTTACCTCAGCCTGCCAACCTTTACCCCCTAGCCCTGCTCCTCTTGCATACCTCACCTCAACCTACCCGCTCGCCTTACCTCCTCCCTCCTCCGCCTCAGGACGACTTCTTTACCACGGAAGATCTGGCGTACGACTACCCCACACTCAACACTCTCTGAGCGGGGCTGTACAGCTTGGGCCCACACTCAACGCTACGAGAGGGGTGGCACAGCTGGGCAGCCGTATGGCAGCGGACCGGCCTGCAGCCCTGCAGCCGCAGCTGTGATTTTCTGATTGCTACGAGTGATGCGGGACGCAATGCACAGGTGGCTGCTGGACTGTGCAGGCAGCAGCGCTCCGCGTCGCACCACCTTTGAGTGTGAATGGCAGCACGATGCTCGGCGAGATGCAGAACTAACTGAGAACGCTGCACGCCTGCGTAGGGGCCTGCCACCCCGCTCGACGCCCCACCCCACATTTCTTTATTTCTTCATCCTCACTCCCCTTTCATGCCTGTTCTTCCCCCCGGCGTCTTTGCCCCTCGTACCCACCCCCTCAGCCTGCTCTCTGCATTGCCTGCTTGTTGCACTTCACATGTCCGCTGCTGAGCGCTCGCAGTGCTCCGATTTTTATTTGGACAAGTGCGCCAATCCGTCCATCCTGTAGTGCTGCGAGCTGCCTTGAAGCAATGTGAGGAGGTGCTGCCGTTCAGGCTGGGCAGCATGGCAGGCGCGTGAGTGCATGGGCAGGGGTCAGGAACAGCCAGCCGGCAGAGCCAGCAAACGAGGCCCGCAAGGGCAGCCGCACAGCTCCCCTTGCAGAGGTGATTTGAACAAGTTTCAAGAAAAGTCAGGAAGATGGCACGGCATGTCTGTTGCGGATCTGCCCGCCCCACCTCATCCCCACGAAGAGAATGCCTCACCCCGCCCCACCTGCTGCTCCTTGTCCCCCAGGTTATTCTGCGCCAGCTGGCGGCGCAGCACGTTGTACATGTCGGTGACCAGGTGCTCTGACTGTGCCTGCTCTGGGGTCACCTCTTGAGGCAGGTTCTGAGGGGTGGGGGACAAAGGAGACGAGCAGCCACCCTTATGTGTAGGACTGACCGGCACACAGCACAGCACAACAGCTGCCACCTCTGCATCTCCTTCAGCCGCCTCCTCCGCCTCCTTTGCCGCTGGCGCTGCCTTGCCGAGATCCCCTGCCTCGACAGCCGCCTCTCTCCCTCTCCTAGCTGGCCCGCCCGCCTTCTCCGACTCTGCTGCAGCCACCTCCTCCATCTCTTCACGCCATGTTGCTTCAGCGGTCTGTGCTGGCGGTGCTGCTGCTGCCTCCCCTGCCGCCTCTACCCTCGGCGTGCACACATTGAACACAGGTATCTACTCCCCGCCCCCCCCCCCCACTTGGAGTACAAAGCAACATCCATCAATCAATTTGATGTATATTGAGCACAAGGATAGCAGGGCGCCTCACCAGGCAGGCGCTCGCGCTGCACAGCCGCCACCACAGCAGCGAAGGAGCGGCCTCGACGAGTAGCGCCGGTGCTCCTGCGCGGGAGCAGGCGGGTGGAGCCCAGAGGCCACACACTGCATGGTCATGGACGCCACAGTTTGGAAGGGCCTGGAAGAGGCAGGCGCAGCTGCTGCAGGGAATGTTCGAAGCTTGGCGCTCAGGGGCTGGGAGACTGCCTGCCGCTGTGCCCAAGTTGACTTCACGTCCTAGATGACAGAAGGGAGGTTTGTGGGTTGCCCCCTAGGCTACAACTTCTGGAAGGCCGGGTAGATGATAGCCGAATCAGAGAATATGTGGCCCAGAAGTGCCAGACATGGGCCCCGCTTTCAAGCACATTCCGCTTCCTTCTGATCACTAGGCACTGTTGGCCTGAAATCCAAAGCTCGAAAGGCTGTTTGCTTGCCCAGCAAGCACACCGACCAAACTCCAACTCTACCTCTGGTCATCGCACCAATGCAGCTTTGCTATGCGACACTCGCCACTGCTGGCTGCACGCTAGTTGCACCGAGCCACGCTCGTGGCGCCGGAGCGTCCGGCCGGGTTCCGTTCCGCAGCCTGCCAGCGCTGCCCCGCCAATTGCGTGGCCCGTGCGCCGCGCCCAGGCGGGTGGAGCGCTTGGCTGCACGCTCAGGTCCCGCCAGGGCCGGGTTGGAGGGTCCCCTGCCACCGGCGCCGCGGCTCCCGCGCGCTGCGCCGCCGGCGCCCCAGCCCGCTACCACCTGGCTGCAGCGGCTGCTGCAGCAGGTGGCACGCTTCGGTGGTGCAGTGGTACTCGCCATGGCGCTGGCTTTCATGCCCGCAGGCATGGCTGAGGCGGCACGCAGCGGCGGGCGCATGGGCGGCTCCTCCTTCAGCCGGAGCAGTTACTCCTCTTCATCTCGATCTGGCGGCTCCTCCTCTAGTGGCTCCTCCTCTGGCGGCAGCAGCTTTGGCAGGAGCTCGAGCAGCTTTGGTGCCGGTGCTGCTGCCGGCGCCTTCCGCGGCAGCAGCTCCTCTTCTGGAGGCAGCAGCTTTGGCAGAAGCTCGAGCAGCCGTGGTGCAACCGCTCCTGCCGTTGCCTCTCCCAGCAGGAGCAGCAGCAGCAGCAGCAGCAGCAGCAGCAGCAGCAGCGGCAGCCTCTTTGGAAGCGGCAGCAGCATCAACCTCTTTGGCAGCGGCTATCCCAGCCGCTCGTGGTCGCCCCCGGCACCCTCCGTCACCAGCGTGCAGGTCAACACTTACGTCGCTCCCGCTCCCGTTGGTGAGTTTGGGGCAGCAAGCTAGTTGTTCTTAGTGTGTGTCATTGCCAGCCAGCCAAGTAGTGATCCATGCCCAGCAGGCAGCCTGCATGTTGCAAGGTATATGGCCAGGACCATAGGCAGGAGCCCGGCCAGGCCCAGCAGTTGTCAGGTGCACCAGGCAGGCAGGGCAGCGCACGCCGGGTGTGCCCAAGCAAGCAGGCCACAGGCCATTGGTGGCACAGGCCCGGCGCCCTACGTCGCCCAGCCTCTGCCCCCCCCACCACGTCCCGTCTTCAGACAGCGCCTCTTGCCCGTTTGATACCCGCCCCTCCTTTTCACACTCGCCGTCTGATGCCCGACCCTCCTTTCTCCACTCGCCCGCCGCAGGCGGCGGGGTCGTGACTGAGGCAGAGATGGTTAACGGCGTGGCGTCTCCCACGGGCCGAGGCGGCAGCTCCCGGGTGTGGTCCCTGCTGTTCTGGGGCGCCTGTACAGTCATCATCATTCAAGTGGTGCGAGACGCGATGTACACCCCCGCAGGCACGTGACGTGACGTGGGGGGAACTCCAGCCCACCCCGGCCCAGCCCGTGGCCTCAGCCCCCGCCCGCCTCTCTCTTGCGTTCTCGCAGCGGCAGCGTGGCGCAGCAGCGGCGGAGGCAGGGTGGCAGTAGAGGCAGCGGTTTCGGACAAGCCAGACCACATCACTCTCTCTTTTCTCTCTCTCTGCCCCCCACCATGCCCTACTACCCTGCCTGCCGCATTCACCTGCCGGTGCCTCTTCCCCTCCCCCTTCCCCCCCTCACCCCTGCCTGCCCCTCTCCCCCTCACCCGTTTTTTCGTCTGCAGGCGCCGGCGGTGTTGCCCAGAAGTACGGTGGTGGCTCCACTGCGGCTGACAACGAGGGGGTGACCGTGGGCAAGGTGCAGGTGGGTGCCTGCCTTAACACAGGCCTTTGCAGTCGCCATCACCCAAAGGCCTTCACAGCTGTGTTGCTTTCACAACAGCTGTGTTTGCTGGAAGCACAGGAAGCACAACTGTGTTTGTTGGAAGCACAACTGTGTTTGTTGGAAGCACAACTGTGTTTGCTGGAAGCACAACTGTGTTTGCTGGAAGCACAACTGTGTTTGCTGGAAGAAGCACAGCACCTCACAGCCCAAGTGATGCACCCGAACATTGCATCGCTCTCCCTGCTGTGGGGAAGGGGACATTGGTCAGGCAAACTGAAGGCCAAGCCCCTGTCTGGCTTGCCAATGATTCAGGTGGCCCTGCTGGCCTCGGCCCGCGGTTTGCACCCTTACACATCGCTCTCTTTACTGTTGCAGCTGACAGCTTCCCGTCGCTCCCTGGGTCTCCCATGCTTGTTGCAGGTGGGCCTGCTGGCCTCTGCCCGCGCCCTGCAGCAGGACCTGGAGCGCATCTCCGACCGGGCAGACACCGACTCGCCAGAGGGCCTGCACTACATCCTGCAGGGTGGGTGGGAGATGCAGGGTTGGGGATTTGGGGTTAGGGCTGTGTGCGGGGTGTGCGGGAGGGGCGGGCAGTGCCGGACAGCGACTCGCCAGAGGGCCTGCACTGCATCCTGCAGGGTGGGTGCCTGTGTGGATGTGATGACATGGGGATGGCGGGCATTGCTGGCTACTGGGCAGGCGGGGCAGGTGGGGCAGGGGACCTGCACGCCACTGTACAGGGTGTGGGGGGATGAAGGCTGAGGGGTGTAAGGCAAAGAGATCTAGGAGCTAGCAGGGAGCGGGAGGGTGCATCCGGTACGACCCCGCGCTCTCCCTTTCTCTTTCCTTGCCTGCCCTCCTGCCCTCCTAGCCTACCTCCTTCTGAAGGCCTCGAGCCTAGCCCACCTCGTCTAAAGGCCTCAGGCTCTGGTTGGAGGCGCATTTCCCATTTTTTGCCGCCGGATGTCGCCCAACCTGCGCCCCACAGAAAGGCGGCTGGCCCCCGTGCGCACCCCACCACCACTTTGTGCCTCATCGCCACCACTCTGCAACTCCCCTCGCTCCTGTGCAGAGACTGTGCTTGCCCTGCTGCGCAACCCCAACTACTGCGTGTACGGATTTGCGTCTTCCTTGCGCGAGCGGACTGCGGAGGGCGCGGAGTCCCAGTTCAACAAGCTGTCCCTGCAGGTGGGTGGGTGCGGTGCCTGTGTAATATGCATGTCATAGAACATGCATGCGGTATATGTTCAGTACAACCAGCTCTCACTGCAGGCGGGTGGGTGGGGCGTGCTTGGAGTTAGTGTTTGCAGCTTGTGTAGATGTGGGTGTGGGCTACAGTTGCGCTAGCTGTAGGAAAAGATGCACAGCACCACACATTAATTGAACGTGATGTTGCCTTGATCTGTTCTTGACCTGGCCTCCCCCTCCTGCCTGCAGGAGCGAGGCAAGTTTGAAAAGGAGACGCGCAGCAACGTGCGCGGCAAGTCCCAGCGTGGCAGCCTCAAGAAGAAGAACAAGTGAGTGGGGCTGCAGGGGCCAGGGGGAGTTACGGTTGGGCACTCAGCCGGCGAGATCTGGCTGTGGGAAACTCCGCTGGTGGTTCTTCCCCCATACCATGCACCTCGCCGAGCCCCCTCGTGAACAGCATTTGTGTTGTCGAATGTCTTGTTCTCACTTGGTTGTCCTGCCCTCCCCTGCAGGCCGTATGCCGAGGGCGACAAGGAGCTGATTGTGGTGACGCTGATTGTGGCGTCCGACGGCGGCTTCAAGCTCCCGCAGGTGAGGCAGGCAGGGCCACGATGCGCTGCTCTGCTGTTGTCCCATGAGATCGTTTTGCTGGCTCCCCTGGACTTGAAATCCAATTGATTGATTGATTGATTGTTGGGTGGGCTGGAGAGCTGGCTATCAGGCGGGGGTGGAGGTGGGCAACGGCACACGGGGCTGCTACGTGCCGAAGAATGGTCACATTGCCGCGCGGACCGCTGCCAAGGCTTGCGCCTGTGAAATCGCTGCCTCCTTGCATGCCCAAGAGCCTCTTGAACGTTGCACACGCCCTGCTCTAAGGCTCGAATGCTCTAATGCTGTGCACACCCTGCTCGCAGATCACCGGCCGCAACGAGCTCAAGCAGGCGCTGTCCACTCTGGGGGCCTGCAGGTGGGTGCAGCCTGACCCATACATTCAACCACTTACAAGAGAAAGATGCATAGGGCTGAGTCCGCTCCTCAGGGCCTGTCCATAGGAGGGCAGGGGCAAAGAGGGTGCTGTCTGCCCAGCCTGCGGGCCGTCAGACGGGGCAAGGGATGAGGCCGAGGGCAGGGCGGGGGCGGTGTCTAGGGCGTCCAGGCAGGCAAAGGCTCTGGGCAGGCAGAGGCGTTGATGGGGGGCCCTCGTTCCGCTGTCTGAAACCTGCACGAGAAGCCAAGCAGGCGCAGCCTGCAGTGGCAGCATGGTGCTGCAGACTGCCCAAGACGCTGGGCATGGCAGGCTAGGGCTGTCACCCCCGCAGCTGCCAGGAACGCACACCGCTGCTTGCCGACGCTGCTGCCGGCGCTGTTTGCTGCCACTAACTGCCCCTTGCTCGCCTGCCTGCAGGGCGGACGACTTGCTGGCTGTGGAGGTGCTGTGGACTCCTGAGGAGGAGGTGAGGGGGCACCCCGCAGGCAGGGGGAGGCTGGCAGGGGATTCGGATAAAATTCGTAGGCCGCACAGCTTGCCAACCTGCCAAGGGTCCATGCTTGCACCATAGTCATGCCCGATTGCCACCTCTACTGCCTGCTAGCGCCCACCCCAGACTGCCTACCGAAACAACCCTTTTCCTGCCTGCCTGCATACCCCACCTCACTCTATGGGTTCCCCATACCTCCCCGTCTGCCACCTTCAGGACGACTTCTTCACTGTGGACGATCTGGCTTCCGATTACCCCACACTCAACACGCTCTGAGCGGGGGCTGTACTGCTTTGGCTTGGCTGCGGAATGGCCTGGAGCCCAGTGGCCACAGCTGTATTTGTCGAATGCTATGAGTGATGCGAGCTGCCCTGTCCAGTTTGCTGCTGCACGCCAGCCCTGCGGCTCCCTCCGCCCTGCTGCCTTGAACGTAGACAGCAGAGCGACGCTCAAGTGGGATACGGAATCAGCTAGTATGCCGCCTGCCTGCCTGGGGGCTAGCCACCCCGCTCGTCACCCCACCCCACACTTCTTATTTCTTCATCCCCACTCGCCTGTCATGCCTGTTCTCCTCCCTTCGCTTTTTGTGCCCTCGAACCCACCCCCCAGCCTGCTCAATCAAACTATGGAATCAGCTAGCACGCCGCATGCGTGCCTGGGGGTTTGCCACCCCGCTCGTCACCCCACCCCCATTTCTTATTTCTCCAGCATGACGCGCCGTTCATGCCTGTTCTCCTCCCCTCACGGTTTCTCGCCCTCGAACACCCCCCCTCAGCCTGCTCTCAAAAATAATTGCCTGCGATGTTCTTGTTGCACTGTTTGTACTTGTTTTTTCAGCGCCCCAGTGCGCCCCTTTCGTTCCGACACGCTATGCGTGATGCGAGCTGCCCTGTCCAGTTCGCTGCTGGATGGTGCAGCCCTGCGGCTCCCTCCGCCCTGCCGCCTTTAGAATGCCCTCTGCCCTCCGCCTTTGAAGAGGCAAGGCGCCGCTCAAGTGGGATGCGGAATCAGCTAGTACTCCGCATGCCTGCCTGGGGGCTTGCTACCCCGCTCGTCACCCCACCCCACATTTCTTATTTCTTCATCCTAACTCCCACTGTCACGCCTGTTCTCCTCCCCTCACGACTTTGTGCCCTCGAATCAAACCCCTCTCAGCCTGTACATTACACCATTTGCTTGCGTGTTGCCCCTGTTTATCAAACCAATTTGCTTGCGTGTTGCCCTTGTTCATCAAACCAATTTGCTTGCGTGTTGCCCTTGTTCATTGAAATAACTTGCCTGCGTGTTGTTGCCCCTTCGGCCTGCCCATAAGAACCATTTGCTTGCGTGTTGTTGCTGCCCTCACACCCACCCCCTCAGCCTGCTCATCAAATCCACTTGCTTGCGTGTTGTTGCCCCTCACACCCATCCTCTCAGCCTGCTCTTCAAACCAATTTGCTTGCGTGTTGTTGTCGCCCTCACACCCACCCCCTCAGCCTGCTCATTAGACCCACTTGCTTGCGTGTTGTTATTGCACAACACATGTTTGTCGAGCGCCCCCAGTGCGTCCATTTTGCAAAACTCGCAAACATCTGTCTGTCGCCCCTGCGGTGTTGTAAGATGCATGTAGTGCCGTGAAGTGGTGCTGTGGTTAAACTGCAACATGGCAGGAGCACGAGTGCAGGGAAGAGATCAGGTGAAGCTAGCAGAGGGCTCCCCCTAGTAGGCTCCCCCTGTAGTACACAAAAGAGCAAACGGGGCCGCCCAGCTGCAGCCGCCAGCGCCGCCAGGTCATTCTTGCTGAGGAGTGGCCGTCCGTCTAGAGTTGACAGAGTAGGCAGACAAGCACACTGCTTGCTCACACACCTGCTGCCTGCTTTCCCGCTGTGACACGCGTGCACTCACCGGCCGCGGCCGGGGCTATACATCTCTCGCTTGCCAGTAGTCGTGTGCCAGCTGTTGGCCCTCCCGTGCTCCTCCCAGCGCTTGTCCAAAGGCCTTCATAGTCACACTACCAGCGGCTTCCTTTCAATATCACAGATTGCAAGCATCAGCTCAATAGAATCAGTCAGCATTTGCTCAATAGGATCAGTTAGCATTATCTTGGCATATTATCATAAGGTTGCGCAACAAACCCTCGACACCATTCAAACCCCAGCTGCCTGCGCCCCCGTCTGGATGCGCGTGCCCGACACCCCAGGCACAACATCCCTCATGTAGTGCCGCAGCTGCTGCGCCTCCGTGCCCCTCCCCCCGCCGGGCAGCCTGCCGAGGGCCAGGCCGCAGCGCGCAAACACGGCGGCATTCCAGGCGCCCTTGGCCACGTTGCTGTACCGCACGCCGGGCACGCTGTCCTCGTCAGCAGCCCGGCTGGAGCTGGCCCACAGGTCGAGCACCTTGAGGGCCGCATCTGTGGTGGGAGGGGAGGGAGGAAGGGAAATGCGTGAAGGCTTGCATGCAGTGTGGAAGGGGTAGGTGAGGGTGCGCTTGGTCAGGTGCATGGCAGGCATGATGCCCTCCAACAGACAGCACAGGCACAGCCCCGCCCCCCATCTACCTCCCCTTTTGCGAAACCAAAACCTTTTCGCGCCGCAACCACACCACGCGCCCCTCCTTCCCCGCTCACCTGTGTCCGTCACGTGCCCCTTGAAGGCTGGCAGCTGGTGCTCCCCCGGCAGCAGCACCTCGAGCACCCCAGCCACCAGCTGCGGCTGAATGCGCTCCAGCCACTGCTGCCACGACTCGCCCTGCTCGGGGTGCACATCAGCAGCCACCCCCGTTGCTGCAGCCGAGCGCTGCTCAGTGGGAGAGGCCGTACCGCTGTTGCCGGCATCCGCTGCTGCTGCCACAAACTGCCCTGCTGCCCCACCCGCCCTGCGCCGCTTGGCCGGGCTGCCCTCTGCCCCGGCTGTGCTGGCACTGCCGGCAGAAGACCCTCCCGCCTCAGCAGCAGCAGCAGCACCGTCGTTGGTGGGGAGGTGGTGGGCAGCATCAGGAGCAAGCAGGCGACGGTTGGGCAGGGCAGCTGCCCACTCTGCGGCAGGCGCCCCTGCCCGCCAAACTCCCGCCCCAGCCGGCCTGAAGGGCAGCCGGCGGGCAGGCATCTCCGGTGCAGCCATGAAGGGCTGCTGTGGCAGGGGGGCGGACGTGCGCTGGGTGGCGGCGGCCGGCGCTGCTGCGCCTGCTGCGCCCCGCTGTGCCTCCTCCATGGCCTCTGCCGCTTCCATCACCCCGCCGTATGCATCCATGAGAGCAAAACGAGCCGCATAGGCCTGCATGCGGGTTGCATGCCCCATTCTGGGCGCATCCCAGCCGAGCTCGCCTGCGCCAAGCGCGTCCGCCTTGCGCTTGGGCCGCACCATCATGCCCAGGCCAGCCACCTGCCCCTGCTGCAGGGCGCCAGCTGGCAGGGCAGCTTGCAGCCCGATGTTCGCCCTGGCTGGCACTTCACGGTAGTAGGGGAGGTCTTCACCGAGCAACAAGATGTCATCCCGGCTGCCGCCAGGGGCCGCAGGAGCGGTTGCTTGCCCTGCTGCCACCGCAGCCGCTGCCACTGCTGGCGGTGCCTCCCTCACTGCTGCTGCTCCCGCTGCCGCTGCCACAGCCGGCGGTGCCTCCTTTGGTGCCGCTGCCACTGCTGGCGGAGCCTCCTTGGGTGCCGCTGCCACTGCCCGCTTGGGTGCTGCCTTTGCTTTCAGCCTGGCAACTGCCGCTTTTGCGGCGCATGTCAGGCCCCAGGGCACCTCATTCTGCTTCTGGTAAGGCACGATGCGCTCCAGGCACTGCAGGGGCGGGAGGTGGCAGGGAAGCGGGCGGGAAGAGACTGTTGGCACAGCAACACAGGTGGCTGCTGTTGCTGCCTGATGCGTTTCAGGCACAGCAAGGACGCTTTGTGCATGGGGGAGAGGCAGCCAAACAGGTGGGGGAGATGAGCAGGCACCCCTTGCATCCCATTGGGAGAGGGGTGAGAGGCGCCATGCCGCCTTGCAACAACACCCCCCATGGCAGTGCCTCATCCTCCCACGGCGAGCTGTGCACAGGCTAGCTCATTTCGTAATGAAGTCATCTCCAACCTTGCCACGTGGCATGCATGCTACGCACCTGCCACGAGCACCCGCAACCTTATCACCCACAACCTTGCCACGAGCCCTGCATGCTGTGCATGCTGCGCACCTGCCACAGCTCCCCCAGCTGCTGCTCGCACTTGAGCCCACGCTGGAGGTCATCCTGGTGAGCATCCAGCCCGCTGCGCCTGCCGGCATACTGCACGTGCAAATCGTGGGGGCAAAGGAGCGAAAGGGAGAGCATTAGGCTGGGGGTGTGCTCTGGAGTAAAGGCATCGACCGGGAATGCTGCTGTAACAGTTGCATTTTGTAGAGCTGACAACAACGGGAGCTCCTGCCTGCATGCATGTCACTTTAACTGCATGCATGCTGCCTCAGTACCTCACACCTGCTTTCACAACAACTGTGCCCGCCTCACCTCCACTGCCATGTGCCACCCACGCATCAACAGCTTCTGCTCGGGCGTCCCTACACGGGTAGCGCCCTGCAGGGACCCAGCAGGAGCAACGCACTATATCCCGCTGAGACAGCAGGCTTTTGTTGGGCAGGGCAAGGCTTGCGCAAGCCTGTGTGTTCACCACACAGGCAGGGAGGCAGGCACGCGGGCGGATGGAAGGCAAGCAGGGAGGCATGCGGATGCATGCAGGGCGTAGAACATTCACACCTCCTCTCACCTGTTCCTTCATGGCTGCCACCAGCGGGTGCTTCTGTGCCATGAAGTTGGCGGCCACCCAGGGCAGGGCGACGTCCTGCACGCAAGGCAAGGGGAGCATCCAGCGGGCAAGCTTTCAATGTCTAGACATGTAGCTGCATGCCTGCTTGTCAATGTGTGTGAGAGGCACGCCAAGCCGGCAGCACGAGGGCCGACTCCACTTGCACGTGCCACAGAACAACACACGGTGCATACGTACTGCTGTTGCCTGGCATCCAGAATGCAGCACAACCCAGCAGCACAGCACAGCGCGCCACAGCACGCCTGCGGCTGGTCGGCCCGCCCGCCCCGCCTCATCCCCACGATGACACAATGCCTCACCCCGCCCCACCTGCTGCTCCTTGTAATCCAAGTGGCTCAGCTCCAGCAGGCGGGCCAGCATGGTGCACATGTCGGACACCAGCGGCTTGCAGGCCTCTGACTGTGCCTGCTCTGGGGTCAGCTCCTGAGGCAGATCCTGCGGGGCGGGGACAGGGGAGACGAGCAGGCACAGCCATGCTGTTGACGACTACACAGCACACAGCGCACTGCGCAACACGGCGAGTTGAACACACTCAGAACGCAGGCCGCGATTGTTCTCCCCTGGGGCCACTGCTGTACGTGTTGTGGCCCCCTCTTGCCTCGGCTGCAGCTGCACCGCTTGAAAACCCATAGCTTGCAGCCGCCCTCACCTCGGCTGCAGCTGCGATGCGGGCCCACAGGATGGCTAGCTCCAGCACTTCAGTCTCCTCGGGGCGGAGGCAGGGCAGCCCCTCGTTCATCTTCTCTTCAGTCTCATAGTCCCTGAACCCCAGCAGCATGAGCCAGACGCCGAGCCAGGACACCTGCACGGGACATTCAGAACAGGGCACAAACATGTGGAGCTGTGAGCCTAAGGGGTGAGTGCCGCCTGCTGTTGTAATGTCAACAGTCCGAACGAGCCCAGGTTGCGGTGTGTCTCCCACTTGCTGTCTGATGCAGCTGGAATGCCATCCAGAATGCCTGCCATACAAAAGGGCACCATTGCAGCCCCAAAACAGCCCTTCCCCCCTGGCCACTTCCAAAGGCAACGGCACCCACCGGCAGGTGGCGCTGGATGCGGGTCTGTATGCGGCCGCCGTTGTGCAGGTTGCGCAGCGTCTCCACCAGCATGCCGCGCATAAACCGCACGCCTCGGGCGCTGCAGAGGTGGCAGGGGGAGCAGCAGCAGCAGGGCAAGGGAGTCAAGGTGCACGTGCTGAGCACTGTGACTGACACTGACTCAACTCAACCAAGTAAGTCAAAGAGTAGGCGGCGCGTTTCACCCCTCCCGTAACCCGTGCCCATCAACCCTGCTAGCCCCCCTCACATGTCGGTGTGCGCTCTTAGCTGCTGCACGGTCTCAATCGCGGGCATGAGGGCGCCCTCTGCCACCAACCACATCTGCAGGCGGGCACGCAGGGACGGGTGGATGGGCATGTGAGCAGACGGCAAACTAGGCACGCGTGGAACGGGTCATGGGAGCTCACCGTGTTTACCACCACACAGGCGGGCGGGCATACTAGCACAGGCACTCTACACCTGTACTGTTGTTCGACCAGCACGGACACCATACAACCGTTCTGTGGCTCTCAATAACTGCCGGGGTAGCACTGATGGAGCAGTGGCTGCCACGACACCCCAGCTGGCACCATCTGCTTGTTGCTTACGCCCCTTTTGCGCAGCAGCCCACCTCGGCGAAGCAGAAACAGAGGGAGTAGAGGTCGGCCTTGGGGTCGTACTTCTGGCTGCGGGTGCGCATGGAGCCCCAGAGGTAGGTCCCCACAATGGTGCCACCCCTGCAGGAAGCAGGAAGCAGGTGGAAGGTGTCATACCGGGCAGGCATGCGCAGCAAAGGGGCACAGAAGCACAGGGGGGCAACGAAGAAATGGGGGAGGTCGAGGCACGGTATGGGTGGCCACGCCACTCCAAGACATGAGCAGGAGTGGCACAGAGTGGCACAACGACTGCCACCTTTGGCTCCGCCTCGAGCAGCAGCCCTTGATGCAGTGACAGCCCTGGGGCACCCAGGGACGCACGGCACGTAGGCGCGGTTCAGCAGCTTGATGGGCAGCGCCATGGAGGGGTCGCAGATGAGGAGGCGCATGCCGGTGGGGCCGCTGTCGTCCACCTGGCAGAGGGGGGGAGCAGGGGAGGGCAGGATGGACGGTGAGGAGGGGCGGCACCAGGGCATGCTGGTCCACTTGTGCAGGCAGAAGGAGGCCGAGAGCATGATGGAAATGGAAGGGAGTCGAGGAGAGGAGGGGCAGGGAGAGGAGACCAGCCTGGGGCGGAAGGGTGAGGCAGTGAGGGAGAGCGAGATTGTCTGCAAGGACTTGCAGGACACTGCGGGTATGTAAGCAGGATGCACGGCACCGAGGGCTGACAAATAAGCGGGAAGGCAGGGTAAGCGAGGGACAGGCACAGGCGGGGAGGCAGGGAGGCATGCAGGGAAGCAGGGAGGCACCCACCAAAATGTTGTTGGCCGTGATGTCTTGAATCATCATGCGGGCACCCTCAGTGGTGTGGATCTTGTGCACCTCCCCCAGCATCGTTGCCAGCTCGCTAGAGAGGGTGCCCAGGTTGAGGAAGCGCTGGGCAGTGGTGGCGGGCAGCCGCCTGCGGGGTTGAGTGGCAGGGGGCAGAGGGGCGGGATTCGGGACCTTGTGGGAAGGAGAGGGTACCCAGGTGAGCGGTAGGAGCGAGTGAGTGGTCATAGTGAGTGCACAGGTGTGCATCAGGGGCAGAGTGAGCTGCATTGACACACCGGCGGCCCAGCCACGCAAGTGCCAGCACAACTGCTGCTGCTCACGCATGCGGCGGGCAGCGCTCACCGGTGGCAGATGTCGGAGAGCAGGGTGGACAGGGAGCCTCTCTCGTACGCAGGCATCATGTAGCCATACATGGGCTGCAGAAGGGGGCGGAGGATGCGGTTAGGTCACGCTGGGACAGGCTGCCTCAAGCTGGCAGAAGGGGCAATGGCAAGCGCTGCGTGTGCGTGGGCCAGCGGATGAGAGCAGCGGGCCGCCGGTGCAGGGCAGGTCAGTTTTGTGAGCGAATTGTCAAGCATCAACGCCTCCCCAGGGTGCGCCCCCTCCCTTAGCCTACCTGCATACCCCTCCCGAGCCTGCAGCCCCGCCCACCCCAACCGGCGCTGCCTCACCTTCCACCACTTCTTCTTGCGCGCCTCCGAGTCCGCGTCCCACTCTCCTGGCCAGCTGACCTTGCCCAGCGGCTTGACCACCCGGCTGCCGCAGCCACAGGCTTTCAAGATGCCGATGATGTTGAGCTCCAAGCGGCGCGACAGCAGGGAGTGGTTCCCTGTGGGGGGGAAGGGGCAGGGCAGCGGAGAGACGTTGGGGGGGGATGTGAGTAGTGCAAAGAGTGTGGCAGGGACAGGAGCACTGCTTGGCACAGTGTGTGGTGTAGCACTGTGAAATGAATGGCAGCAGCACAGCAGGGGGATCAAGAAGCTGCGATTGGGCGGTTTGCAGCTCTGCTTGCCCCGCTGGCGCCAGCTGTCGACATCAGTGCTGGTCGATGCGCCCGACTGCCCGGCGCTGCCTGCCCACGGCCCATCGGGGTAATACAAGCCCAGGCCTTTGCTGGCAGGGCACTCACTTGCTCGCATCACGTCATATTGGTTCTCCAGGTCGTAGAAGCGGCCTGGCCTGCTGTCGGAAGGCAGCTGCAGGTGCTTGAAGGCCAGGTAGGTGCCCTCGGCAATGCCCAGGGCGCTGGCGCCGCCGGGAAGGCACTTCCAGCGGCACATGTACACCTCGGCCTGCAAGTGACTCGGGAGAGAGTGGGTGGGATGCGGGAATGTGTTCACATCAAATGGCATGCGTGGGCGCGGAGGCAGGCGCGTGTGTTAGTGAATGCACAGGTGTACCTGAAAGGCTGCAGGGCGGGCAGGATGCGCGGCAGCAGGGGGACGAGAAGGGGAGGCCGGCAGCACAGGCAAGGTGAATGGCAACAGCCTGCAGCGATGCATGCGACGCAGCGGGGCACCGAAAGGCTGAATGCAACCGCCCGCGTGCTGCAAGATGCAGATCGGCTTGCAACCTTGACAACATGCTGCCTCGCTCCAACATAGTGGCACATCTTTGTTTCGTCACCCCAGGCAGCCTTACCTGCCCGCCGGACTCCACGTCTGACGCGTGCACCATGTTGTCTCGGACCTCTTCCACGTCCACCTCTGGCAAATCCTGCAGCGGCGGGAGTGCAGGAAGAGGTGAAGGGGACGGGGTGGCAAGCTGGAGGTGCAACCACTGAACGTGAGGCGCCGTTGGCAGCGTGTGCAACGCCTGTGCAATGCCTGTGCAATGCCTGTGCAATGCCTGCTGCCCACCGGCCCAGCGGTAGGTGTGCGGGCGCTGTAGTGCGTGTGGCTGTGACTGCCTCACAATTGGCGGCACATCTCGCGAGTTACTGCCTTTACCCCCTTGTCAGCTCGCTCCCTCCGTTCGGAGCGGGGCTGTCGAGCTACTGCTTCACAACCACGGCAGATTGCGCTGCTGCACAGCCCCTCACCAGGTTGTCTGCCGTCTTGGCGCCCAGGCTGGCACGTGAGGTGCAGATCATGCCGTTGGCCATGGCCTCGCCAGATACACCACCTTGCTCGTTCCAATAAAACCCGACCTGCAAACGTGGAGTTGCGTGGGGCGGGCAGGCGGTGAGGGCACATGCTCTGGTGCGGGCGGCGGCGGTTGGGGGTAGGGGCAAGCGCGCGCAGCGGCGGCGGCCGCTGCAATCTCGCGTCGAGGGAGACCCGGCTATGGGTGGGAGGACTGGGGCCGCCCCGGCCCGCCCGCTTCGTCGAATTGTCACCATGTCTAGACCGTTGCCTTGGGTCACTGCCTGAACGCGGGCAATTCCAGCGATATGCAAATGATTAGTGCAACGGAACGTTGAACATTCACCAGGCTGGCAACTGTTTTCTTTTCCGGCACCCGCCCATGCCGCAGGGCAACCTCTCCACGCACTAGCCAAAGCTGATTGCGGCTCTGCAATGTCGGAGGGCGGTGCCGATGCGAGCGCGGCCGCTCCCACCACTGCGGCCCGCCTGCGGCGCCCTCCCCGCCCNCCACCCGCGGCCCCGCCCATCCGCGGCCCCGCCCCTAGGCCCTACGACCGGAGCAGGAGCCATCGGTGTTGTGAATTCAAGGCACAAGCTTTGATTTGATGTAACCATGGATATAATTGTCTGCATTTGATACAGGGCAGCGGTCAGAACAGACGACCTCCCAGCGCTGCACGCGTGCATCCACTTGAGCCGCAGCGCTGAAGTACGCTCTTCTAATCAAGATAACGCAACTTCCCCCGATTGCCTTTCTTGTTCACTGCGTGCCGCTCTCATAGCCTGACGTCCCACAATATGTCTTGTCAGCTGAAGTATTATTACATGCCCTTGTCATATCGGGAGGGCAGCGCATTCCCAACTTCGCTGTGCCACAGTGACGTCCTCTTGAGTGCTTTGGTGAGCTGCTTCAATCCATTGTGGGCCGGTTCTCCAGCCCCTGGGTCCATGGACCCAGCCCATTCTGCTGCGCGGCCCCCAGGTGGCCCTCCATGCTGCAAAGAGGGGAGCAGGAGGCAGAGGAGGGCAGGGAGCGGGGGTGAAGCGGCAGTGGGACAGGAGCAGGAGCTGGCTGGGGAGCGTTTGTTGGAGCGGTGGACACGGATGATACCGCCGCACACACACACACATGACCCCGGTCGATCCTCCTGGGCCGCTCTCCCTGATCACACCAAAATGGGCAAGCAGGGCTGTGATACAGAAATGCACAGGAGCCCTCACCAGATCAGGCTGCGCAGCTTCTGGAAGTCAGGGGGGCGCCCCCCAAACCAGCCAACAAGGCACAACATTGACCACAGGCTATTCCCCAAACCAACCTATGCTCTCCTAGCCCCTCACCGGATCAGGCTGCGCAGCTTCTGGAAGTCTGGCTGTGGGATGGCCATGGGCCGCAGGCGCAGGTCTGAGCGGTGGATGTGCGCCAGAGCATACCGCCCGCTCACACTGCTGCCGCCAGCGCTGCCGCCCTCCTCTGCCTCCTCCTCTGCCTCGTCGACACTGCCGCTGCCGCTGCCGCTGCTGTGCGTGCTGCCCGGGGTCAGTATCGCCGCTGCCATGTTGACCATGTTAACTGCCATTGCTGGCGTGAGCACGGGGTTGCCGTCGCTGAAGGCGGTGCGCAGGCGCAGCACCAGGGGCGCTCCCTGGCCCCCCGGCAGAACCTCTGCTGGCACGCCCGCTGTGGCCGCCGCTGCCGCGCTGCACGCTTGCAGGTCCTGGAGTGCCCACCTCAAGTCCACGGCTTTGGGCGCCTTCTTCTTGCGCCCATACTTGCTGCTACCCCTCCTGCCCGCCTTGGTGCCGCCCTTCCGCTCCACGACAAACTCTTGCGCCTCAAGCGCAGCCGCCACCGCCGCCGCCAGGCCCGCAACGCCGCTGCCGCCGCCGCCGCCGCCGGCAAGAGCTGCCGAGCTGTCGCCCTGCTGCTGCGCCGCCTGCTGTGTCCCCTGCTGTGCCTCCTCGACTTCCTGCAGTACCAGGTAGTACTCCACAGAGTCCAGCAGCTGCGCCATCTTCTCGCCATTGCTTCCGTCCAGCTTCTTCACCAGCGCCTCCTCAACAGACAACAGCTCCAGGCCCGCAGGAAGCTGGGCCTGCAAAAGCAAGCAGGGGTGGGGACATCAACAGAGAGGTGTGTTTGACGTAAGTACTGGGGCATGGCGGCGCAGTTGGCAGGCGGCGGAAGAGTTTGGGCCAGGAGGCGCAAGCAGGAGCAGAAACGTGGGCAGAATGGTGTCAGTAGTGGGCCACACTCCACTGCAAAGGGAGCTGCAGGCGGGCGCAGAAAAGCAGACAGCTGGCAAAACGCTAGATTACTGCATTCCCTCCCTCCCCTCCCCGGCTTCCCCATTTGTCTTCCTAACCTAAACACACAAAAGTGTGACCGCATACCTGCAGGCGGGTGCGGATTGCCTCTGGCTCAAACCGCTCCGTCAGGGTGACCTCCAGCCACTCGCAAACGCTGGTGGCGCCCAGCGGCAGCGGCAGCGCAGAGTAGATGCGCTGCCGCACGGCATAGGGGGACTCGTCGGCTGCTCAGGGGAGAGCAAGCGGGAGGCGGCAAGGGAGTGAGCGCTTGTCCAGCGCGCCGTGCGTCTGCTGCGCTTGCAGCCGAGCGCCCTTGCATCAATCCGCTCCCCTGTGCTTTTATCCCCTCCCCGCTTCGCTTCCTGTGCGTCTGCTCCGCCCAAGACACCACCCTGCCACCCACCAAAACCGCGCAGGGCAGGGCGGCACCTTGGCAGGCTGCTCCTTGTCCGTTGCCGCCGCCGCCATGACACACGCCTCTCCCACCCCAATCAAAACAAACGTGGATCAAGGCTCTTGTGTCCCCCTCGTCCGCTGACGTCCTTTGTCCAGGAAAGCAGCAAACACGCACGCATACCCTCGCACATCGCCGTCACCCAGCAGAACAATGAGCACCCACCGGTTAGAAGAAGCGCAGCGCGGCGGCAGGCACGCTCAAATGCCAAGTGAGGCCCCACCCCTGGCCCCCTCGCACATCGCCGTCATCAAGCGAACTGTGAGCACCCACTAGTAAAGGCAGCGCAGCGTGGCGGCAGGCCCGGTCAAACCGCAAGTGAGGCCCCAACCCTGGCCCCATTGCCGTCAACAGGCAAATTAAAAAGCACCCACCAGTTACGGGCAGCGCGGCGCGGCGGCAGGCCCGGTCAAACGTCTTCATCGTGTCCAGGTGCCCCACAAACACCATGTCGCCCGTCTTGCTGAACCTGCGGCGGGGGGAAGAGTGGGAAGCACAGGCCGAGGTGTGTATGTGCCTGCATGGGAGGAGGGGCACGGGTCTCGACACCATGTCGCCTGTCTTGCTGAACCTGCGGAAGGGGGAAGCACAGGCAAGATCGAGGCAAGGTGTTCATGTGCTTAAGGCGTGGACGCTGTGCTTACATTGCCGAGGGGCTCCTAACGGTCATCACTGGGAGGCACAGGTGCTGTGCTTACATTGCCGAGACACTCCCAACTTTCAACACTGGGAGGCAAAGGCAACATCCACTCAAGCATAGCAGCGGAGCAAACACAAGATGTATATGAAGAGCCCTTCTAAAGCGCAGGCGCTGGGCCTTGGTTGAGTTGGGGCGGCAGCGCCCCTCAAGCACCCTCCCCTGGCGGCCCCATGTATGAACACAAACAAACCAACTGCCAGCATCCTGGCGCCGCGTGTGCCCCCTTAATAGTGAACTAGGAGGCGAAGGCAACATCCACTCAAGCACCGAGCATAGCACCGAATCGAACAGAAGATTGAACTACTAAAGAGCCCACCTGAAGCGCAGGCGCTGGGCCTTTGTTGAGTTGGGGCGGTAGTGCCCCTCAAACTCTGGGATGGGGGGAGGGTCGTACACCACGTTGGCACCAAAGTTCTCCCCCTCATCGCACACACCGCACTCCGTGCAGATGCCTGGCGGGAGGGGCAGGGGCGGGAGGAAGGGAGGGGTGGGTG
>JTEE01000205.1:882841-911226 GCA_002896455.3 Chlorella sp. ArM0029B | reverse complement strand
GGGGATGGGAGGGTGAGTGGGAGGGGAAGTGGCAATACATCTTGGAAGGAGCGGGGGGCAACCTGCATGGGCGGGCTGCGCCACATCACCGGGGGCTGCAGGGGGACGGTGTGTCGTGGCATCAGCAGGAGGGCGAGTGGCAAGACAAGCTGGAGTGAGGGAGGGGGCAACATGCAGAGGCGGGCTGCAGGTTCGCAGCCTGCTGCGCCACGTCGCTGGGGGCTGCAGGGTGGCAAGTAGGGCTTTGTTGTGTGTGCGTGCATGTGTCATCGGCAGCAGGGTGGGCGGCAACTAAGACACTGGGGAGACATAGGAGGCGGGCAGGAAGGAATGTGGGAGGCAGGTTGACCCTCCTGCACCGTGGCAGGGGTTGCACGGGTTGCACGGGTTGCACGGCAACAGTGGCAGTGCAGAAGCAGGTTGCACTTGCAGGGGACTGCACTCGGTTTGAAGGCTGTTGATTGGTGGGCCCAATGCTGGCTGGCTGCCCTCCACATGCCCTGCCCTGCCCTGCCCCACGGCCCAGCCTGCCCCCTTGGTACGCACATGTGTTGCTCTTGCTGGTGCACGCATTGAGCACATCGGCGCAGTGCTTCCACAGCTCGTACTCGGTCAGGCGGTCCAGGTCGACGGTGGGGCCGCCGCGCCGCCCCCGGCCCTGCAACCAGAGGAAGACCAGAAGGGGCAGGAGGATCGCAGTTGGAGGGAAGGTTGTTGACATCAGCAGGGGCTTGAGAGGAGGGGGAGTGTGGGACGGTGTGGAGGCAAGAGGGTGGGGGTGCGGCCAGCCATAAAGGTCGCCACAGGAAGCAGTCATTACAGTATTTGCGCTAAATCGAGGTATAAGGCGCCTCCCAGAAAGCAAGCTGCCTTGATTGACCGCTCAAGAGGGCAGCCGCCGGGTGGCCACCCAGCGCAGCGGGCTGGTCGTGCAGCGCGCTCCGCGACCTTGCTCTAAGAGTTTAGAATGGTCTGTGGCATAGCATTGCCACCCCAGCCCAGCTCCCCAGCCCCCCAGGCCCTCACCGCTGACTCCCCATCACCGGCGCCCCGCTTGACAGCGGGCAGCTGCGGGATTGGCTGGGGGATGGGGTTCTTCTCCGCCTCGCGCACCCCCGCCGAATTCAGCGGCAGCGGCCACGCGTGTGGGTGCACCCCAATGTTGGCCAGCTCGCTGTCTAGCGCCTCCCAGCTGCGGGGGGGGCAGGAAAGCACAGCAGGAGACAGGTGAGAGAGGGGCAGGCAGGGGGCCTGCAGCGCAGCAGGAAGTGTGGGCCAGCTCTGAAGCGGGTCCCAGCAGCAGTGGGTGGAGAAACGAGCCAGACCAGAGAAAGTTGGGGGCTTGAAGCACAGGAGGGAGAGGCAGGGGAGCACCAGGGTTTGTGTTTGTTCAAGAGAAAAGCAGCCCTGCTGGCAGCCGCCAGCCAATGCTGCAGCTTGCTCATGTTCAAACACGACAACCCCACGTAACCAATAGTCTCGCTTGCGCCCAGGCTTGCGATTGGGGCGCTGTTTGTATTCCCGCCTCGCCCCCTCAAACCCGCTCGTTTTGTTGCAATCCTCACCTGCGCCCGGGCTTGTGCTTGGCGCACTTCTTAGTCTCATCCCCTCCCCTCCCAATCCCGCTCACTGCATTGTGACACGGCTTAGTGGTGCGCACCTCACCTGCGCCCGAGTTTTGCTCAACTTCTTGGCCTCGTCCCTTCCTGCCCCAACCCCGATCCCTACAATGTCACACAGAACAGTCGTGGGCATCTCACCTGCGCCCGAGCCTGCCTAACTTCTTGGTCGTATCCCCTCCCAACCCCGCTCACTGCGTTGTTACACCGCACACTTGTGGGCATCTCACCTGCGCCCGGGCTCGCGCTTGGCGCACTTCTTGACCGAATCCTCGTCCACGGGGCGCCCCATGGCCCAGCTGAACAGCTCAGCCACATACGAGTACCAGCCGTTGGGCACCTGTGGAGACAGAGAAGGAAGGGAAAGGAAGGGAAGGGTTGGTGTGGCGGGGTCAGGAGGAGGCGGGCTCTGTGGGTGTGCGCAATCAGGCTGCTGCTGCTGCTGCTGCTGCAGCTGCCGGTACTGTTGCTGGCACAAGGGCAAAGTGACTAGCTTGCAGCGCATCGCAGCACAGCAGGGCAGACGGCACGTGCCCTGCTGCTACTGTTGCTGGCACACACGCAAAGTGGTTGGCATGGAGCGCGTCGCAGCGCAGCAGGGCAAAGAATGGAGCACACAGCGCACACCGCGCATGCTCACCCCCCAGTTTGGGCGGGGCGCCTCTCCCAGCGTCTTCTCCAAATAATTCTTGATCTGCTCCTCGCTGCAGCACACACACACATATAAGCAAGCAAGCAATGAAGGGAGAGCGCTCAGAACCACACATCAACGCAGAGAAGACAGCTCCGTTTGCCATGAAAAAAAAAGCAGAGCGGGACGTAGGGATGTGCGGCGGCCAGCTGGGCAGCTGTTCACCCTGCTCGAGGACCCCTTTCTGTGCATGACCTGCCTGCCTGCTAGCCACCCAGCCTGCCTGTTGACCAGGCCATCCTTTCAGGAGGACTCCGGCAAGGCAGCCCAGCACACCCACCTGATGCGGTTGCCACCGCCAGCCTCCTCGTTGGCGCCAATGTGCCCGATGGACTGGGGCAGCAGCTGCGGGCAGAGAGAGGAGGGGCCGAGGGGCAGAGGGAGGGTAAGGCAACCGGATGAAGAAGGGAAGGTGGGCTGTAGCAGGGCAGATGCAGAGGCAGTGGTGCTGCGCCAAAGCAGCGGAGAAGCTGCTGCCACCAGGCACAACGTGTTGGCCCAGCTAGCGCAGCATTAAAGTGTTACACGCCAGTGTTCAGGTCAGCCAGCCAGCCCTGCCTCAAATAGGTTGGCACCTGCTTCGCGCACGCAGGCTACTCACACAGCGCCAGTGCGGGTGAATCAATGCAGGTGGCCCAGTGCCGAAGAGGACCACATCAGCAGCAAAGCATAGTAAACGCAACATTGTGCCTGCAGCGCAAACCGTTCCCAGGCTGCTCGCAAGCTGGCCACATCAGAAACAGCCAGAGAATGACGACACCAGGAGTCACCTCTTGGCCAGGATGCCGGCCGGCTGGCCCATCAGAATCACACGGCATAAGGTGATTTGAAAAAGGCGCCAACCTCGCCCAGAATACGCACGAGCTGGCGCATCTCACATCACATTCAAACAGCAAATCGCAACATTCAAACTGCGGCACTCGTCTAAACCAGGCCAGCTGGCCCCATCAGTATCAAGCGGCATACCCTTTTTCATCTCGAAACAGGCACGCACCTTGACCAGGATGCGCACGAGCTGGCGCATTTCATCCATGGGTCCGCGCCGCGTGGGCTTGCCGCTCTTGCTGCGCGGGCCCGGCTGCGGCTCGTTGTCCTGCTCAGGCATGTGCTGCACCTGGTTTGAGGAGGAGGCAGGGGAGGCAGGGACAGGGCAGTGCAAAGATGGGCGAGGAAGGATGGGAAGGGGAACGGCAGTGGCAGGCGTGTGCAAGGCGGGCAACGTGAGCACAGGCAGCAGAGCAAGGGCAGCTTGGGCGGCAGCAAGGCGGCAGCAGCAGGCACAGGGCCATGCAAGGGCGCTGCACACGAAGCAAAGCGGGCGAAGCAGGCACAAAGCGGGCACAGCAGGCTTCCGCACACTGCGCCCCATCCCAAGCATCCCTGCCCTGCATCTGTTGCGTCGCTGCTCACCGCTCCTTCCCACTGGCTGACCGCCATCTGGCTCCAGTCCACACCCAGCATGCCGGGCATGAGAGCCATGGTTTGAGCCATGAGCTGCGTCTGGTCAAACGGCAGCGCGGCTGCTGCTGCGGCTGCGGCGGCCGCCATCGCCTTCTGCTGCTCCTCCGCTGCAGCCACTGCGGCCGCCGCGTTGGCGGCGCTGTCGGCTGCTAGCTGGCTCATGGTTTGTGCGTCGGGGAGCACGGGGGCGGGGAGGGTGGGCTGGCTGGGCTGCTGGAAGGCCAGCGGGTTTGCGGGCGTCTCGATGAGAGGCTCCTGCGAGAACTGGGGTACGCCCACGGGCTTCTGGTCCTTCTGCAGCTCCTTGTCTGCAAAGTCGGACAGCTGCGAGAGCTTGGAAATGTCGACGCCGGACGCCGCGCCTGCTGCGGCCGCTGCCGCTGCTGCCGCCGCTGCCGCCGCGCCTGCGTCGCCCGCCACTGCCTGCTGCTGCTCGGCCTCTCCGCCGCGCAGGATGGCGCCCAGTTCACCGACCGCTGAGGACATCTACTGCGCCAGGGTGCGGCTTGAGTGCGCCCCGTTGAGTGCGCCTCGAAGCCGATCACACGCCCGTTGCCGTCGGGTCCGCTGCTCGGAGGGCTGCTGCTGGGCAGGTGGCGCCGCAGCAGGGGCCGCAGCACCCTTTGAGTTGTGAGGAGCGAGGGGCGCCGTGCGCCGGGGGCAGGGAGTGGGGCAGCGGTGCAGTGCTGTGGGGCCACTGCACGGGTCAGAACGCGAGTCAGAACCGACGGAGCGAGCACAGCACAGTGTCGCCACGCGTAGCACCCAGCAGGCCCGTGCTGAGGTAGGCGCGCGTCAGGCCCATGCAGGCGGGCTCACCTCTGGACAGGGGTCATGACCATGTCTAAACCCCTATCCTACCTGGGTGTTAACCTGTAATTTTTAGATATTCTTGTTCCTTACAACATAACAGAGGGACTGAGGGAGTCAGATGAGGTTAACACCCAGGTAGGATGGTCGAAAGCTCCACTGCTGCGGACGCGTCTGGCGCCGTTTTCGGCTTTGGGGTGTCAGTTATGCACTGTTTTCCAGCCTGTGCCCACGGTTAACCATCCAAAACATCCTTCTAGACATGAAGGATGAACAATCAGTGACTTCCTGCGCTTGGAATGCCTTAATTCGTAGAAATATGTCGGGGCGGCCGGCAGCGCCGGCGTCGCCGTCGGCCCCGCCGCTGGTGTAGCAGAGGCACATGCACCCGGCGGCGCTCCCGGCGGCCCATGCCCGCCATGGAAGTCCTGCCCCCGCCCTTCCTTATACCATTTCAGACACAAAGAGTGGGTTTTGCAGCCATTTCCTGGCATCTGGCTGCAGCTGCTGGGTGCGGGTCGGCAGCGGCACCAGCACAGGCGGCGCCGCTCGACGGCTGCCATAGCCCCCATCCTCCTGCCGCGGGCGCTTGCCCGCCCGCGCGATATCTGTCAAGGATGCATTACGAACGCGCTGAGTGTCTTTGCGAAGGTCGGGAGCGACAGGGGCGGGATTGGCATGAAAGACCGCGGGCTTCGTCGCCCTGTATGCCGCTTACGCCTCCTTTCTGGGTTATTTAACCACCATAGAAAACTAGTTACAGCGCAGCAGGGCGCGCCGGTAAGAAATTAGACATGGATCAACCCTAATGTGGTGAGCCCACGCCGAGGGGCCACCGGAACCGAGGAACCTCCTGACCCCCCAGCTGGGACCGACCCACCCCCTGGGCCTCGAAAACTCGTTTTTTTGTGTGCCACGCTGGCATGTTGAGGGTTTAGGGTTTCTTTGAGGCAGCCTGATGCTCCAGACACCTTTCAGGACGCGTTGGGGGTCGGTTACATGGCTTTATGGGCAGACAAGTAGAGACATGGCGCCCATTTGAGCTGGCTGTCGGCGGCGCCTTCCGGGCGGGGGCGGTACCGCATTCCACCCAGCGAGTGGCCTGCCTCCATTAGAATTGCGACCTCCGGACGTCTTTACCTTTGCTGGTAGACCAGGCAAGGTCGGAACGCTGTTGATTGCGGCATGCAGAGCGGAGGGGGCATTTGAGCTGGCTGTCGGCGGCGCCTACTGGGCGGGGGCGGTGCCGCATTCCACCCGCCGAGCGGCCTGCCTCCATTAGAATTGCGACCTGTGGGCGACTTGCACCGACGCCACCGGCGTTTCGGCTGCATCTCTGTCACCCTGTTGCTGTATTTTGCTACTTGAGCGCCTGAGCTTGGGCCTGGGGTGGGCCTGCGCGAGTGTGTTGCAAGATTGCAGCCAGAGGGCTCTTGGCAGCTGCCAACGCTGCCTGGAACTGCTCAGCGGCACTGTGTGAGTAATTCTGGCAGACACGGGGCCTCCAGGAGCGACCCCACCGCCGCAGTCGCCCATACACAGCCGCCCGCCGCACGCCTGGGCGTCACGACTCGTGTCCCCTCCACCTCTTCACCTCCTGGTGGCCTACAACCCGGCACAGCTGGGTTGACGCCTGGCGCATCGTGACTCACCATTTGGGGTTGAGCATGGTGTAGGGAACAAGGTGTACGGCATATGGTGTAACCTCTAGTGCTCTTAGATAACGGCGTAGAGCACGCGCGTCGGCGCTCTCAGTCTTCTCTGCCCCGTCCTTTTGCAAGGAACGGTCTCATTTCCAAGGAGTACCCAGCAGTCTACCCAGCACGCACTTTCCACCAGAAGACGCCATGTTATCAAGGTGCATTCTGTCCCAAGCTCGGCACCCTGCACGCTTCTGTCTGCCCTCCCCTGCCCTCGCCTCGCTGTCACCTACCACCGCTGTAAGCAGTTGCTGGCAGCGGGCGCAGCTGTCAACCATGCAGACGGGCAGGCTTTACGCCTCTGATGGTGGCATCTGAGAGAGGCTGCACAGCGGTCGTTTGAACAGCTGCTGGCTCTTGGTGCGACAACCGAGCGTGTAGACACGGATGGATGGACAGCCCTCATGGTGGCGGCTGCACACGGCCGGGAAGTGGTTGTGGCAGAGCTGCTGGCGGCAGGTGCAGCTGTCAACCATGCGGCTGCCTCCAGTGGCCGGACTGCCATGCATATATCCAAAGACCTGTCCACGGCGCTGGCGCTGGTGCGCGCAGCTGCCGCGCTGGGACAGCGTGRCCACAGAGGCAGCCTGCCGGCCTGGGTTTCTGAGCGTGCGGTGCAAGAAGAGGCGGGGCGCAGCCAACACTGCGCCAATTGCGGCACCGCCTGCCGCCGAAAGTGCTCTGCTGCTCCACCGTGCGCTTCTGCGGCGAGGCGTGCAGCCGGGCCTTGTGGTTCCAGAAGGTGCACACGCCGCCAGATCAACCCAGCAACTTGAAATTGTATTATAGAGTCCTACAGTGCATAAAATGCTTCCTTTCGGTTTGTTGCCCTGCCCTGTAGCCCAGCCTGTAGCATCGTCGTAGCAACAAAAGAGGCGGCGCTGGGGGCGCTGGGGCCGCCCAATGATGTGTTTTGGGGCTGTCGCACTGCACACCGCCGCCTCTTACTCATCCTTGATCACTGCTTATATCTGGGGTCTTTGAAGGCAGCGGGCACACAATGAGGCGCTCCACCGCATCACCGYCCGCCGCGCGGGTGAGAACGCGCCTACCTTGAACAGCACCGTCATCTGAGTTGCACCTGCAACCTGGTCGGCGCGGGCCAAATAAAACCGTGCTGGCTGCCTGCTGCCGATTAGGCGGGGGCGGCGGGCGGGCCGAAGGAGCGCACGGCACTGGCACAGGCCATAAGGCTGCATCCGCGGCTCATGATGGTGCCTTTCTGCCCCCCACACGTTCCCTTTTTTTCCAAGCAGACTAGTGGTGAGGCCCTGATGGCTGCAGCCACACAAGGCAACGCCAGCAAAGTGCGGCGCCTGCTGGCTGGGGGTGCCGTGGTTGACACAGAGAAGGATGGCACGACGCCTCTCGGTGCAGCAGCACATGCCGGTTATGCTGACATTGTTGAGCAGCTGCTGGCGGCGGGGGCGAGTGTGAAGCCCGCAAGCAGCACGGTCACTCCAGCCCTGTCGGTTGCAGCCCTCGGCGGTCATATGAGGATTGTGCAACGGCTGCTGGCGGCGGGGGCAGCCGTTGACTCCACTACTAGTAGTGTCACCGGCCACACAGCTCTCATGGCGGCAGGCTGCGAAGGTCACACAGCCGTTGTCTCCCAGCTTCTGGCAGCGGGTGCAGACGTTAGCTGTGTTGACCTCTGTGGTGTGACAGTCTTGTTGCAGGCAGCACGGCTCGGCCAGGCGGCAGTCGTAGAGCAGCTGCTGGCAGCCGGGGCAGCTGTTGACCAAGCAGACAGCCGAGGTTGCACAGCTCTGATGGCGGCAGCCAACAACAACCAAGCAGCGGTGATTGAACTGCTGGTGGCGGCGGGTGCAGCTGTTGACGCCACGAGTGGCGGCGGCCTGACCGCACTCTTGATGGCTGCTGTGCAGGGTCATGCAGCCACTGCGCAGCAGCTGATAGCAGCAGGCGCGGCAGTCAACCATGAAAGCGGGCCAGGCTGGACGCCTCTGTTTGCGGCGTCTCTCAAAGGCCATGCACCAGTTGTTGAGGTACTGCTGGTGGCAGGTGCGGCGGTTAACCATGCTGACTCCAGCGGTCGCACAGCCCTGCACAAGGCCGACAACCTCGCCACAGCGCTGGCGCTCTTGCGTGCGGGTGCCGCGCTGGGGCAGCGTGACCACAACGGCAGCCTGCCGGCCTGGGCCTCTGAGCGTGCGGCGCAGGAGGAGGCGGGGCACAGCCGGCACTGCGCCAACTGCGGCACCGCCTGCCGCCGCAAGTGCTCTGGCTGTTCGACCGTGCGTTTCTGCGGCGAGGCGTGCAGCCGGGCCTTGTGGAAGGCGCACAAGCCGGTGTGCCGCCTGATCAACCCACCAACTTGAAGCCTCATAATGAAAACAAGCCCCATGTTTACCTGGTTTGCGTTGCTTCCCGTGTCGCGCATTGCCCACAGCAGGCATACCCCGCCGATCATTGCCTGCGCACATTCCTTAAGCTTTGACACCTGCACCCCCGCAAGATAGCATGCTGTTGTGCATATCTGCCAGGGGCCTTACAGTTAAACGCACAGAGAACAGCGACAGAGCATCCTAAACACGCATCGCCGGCCACAACTATCAACCACTCCGAGTGACGTGCAGCTTGATCCGGCGGTGCCACACCTCGACGCCAGGCAGGGCCGCAGCCAGGCCGCCAGCATGCTCGCTGTACTCATGCCAAATCATTTCCAGGCACACAGCCTCCAGCATCGGCAGCTGGGACAGCTGCGACTGCCACACGCGCACGCGCTCCTCTGTGAAGGGCAGCTCGCCACCCCATGTGTCACCCAGCACCAGCCGGCGCAGCTGGCTCAGGGCGGTACCGCCGAGCGGCAGGGAGCTGCAGTACAAGCAAGGCGTGAGGAGGGGAACAACCGAGCTGTGGGCAGGGTGAAAGAGTTGCGGGCTGCACCGAATGTCAAGCTCCTGGCGCCACTGATCGACCGCCCTGATGTGCCTATCTCAGCGCCTCCGCTGCATCACACACAAGCACAGCAGCCATCCAGTCGGCCACCAAACGGGCGCGGCTTCCCTTGTTGAAGTCGCCAGCAGCAGTGCATGCCGGTGCACATCACACGTGTGCACCTGAAGTACTCCACACCACCCACCTGATGCCAGTATCGTCGATGCAGAGCTCTTGGAGGCTGCCCAGGTAGCCGCCAGGCGGCAGGCGGGTGAGGGGGTTGCACGAGAGGCGCAGGCAGGTGAGGCGCGTCATGTCGGCGATGCATGCCGGCAGCTCGTGCAGGGAGGAGCTCCGGAGGTCCAAATACTCGAGCTGCGGCGCAGGCAGAGGAGGGCGGTGGACACAGATGAGGGGTGGAGGTGGGGTGCAGGCAGGCTAGCAGGCAGGTGGGGGCACAGGCGGGCGGGGAGGTCAGGAGGCAGGTGCATGGCTCGGGAGGCAGGGAGGAAGCTGAGGTGGACTGCTGGGCAAGCATGGGCCGCAACGCCGCACCCCATCAGGCTATGTGCAGCGGCTGTAGCGCCCCACACTCGCCCCTTAATCACCCACAATCGCACACCTCGCAGGTGCTACGCTCCAGACAGGGAACCCACGAAGTGAAACGCAACGGACTTTCCCCCCCTGCTTGCCTGTGGCACCAGCTGCTCAAGCGCATCATTCGTTTGTATGGCGGTGAGGGGAGGGTTGAGGATGTACAGGCCATGCAGCGTGAGGCGCGTGGGGCCGACGATGCCCTGCAGCGGCAGCGTGGGAGGCAGCAGCATGGGAGGCAGCAGCAGCACGGTTAGCAGCAGCAGCAGCGACAGCAGCAGCGCAGGTGATGTGCTGAGGCTTCACAGCGCTACCTCCGCTGTCGCGCCCACTGTGCGTTCCTGCCACATGCTGCCACACCTGCCACATGACCCCCTTGATCTCCCCAGAGAACCCACCCTGGCAAGCCAGACCGTGCACATCTTTCACCTGGATACCTCCCCTGGCCCCCTGCACCCTATGCACCTGCATCCAACGGAGGTTGTTGAAACGGCACCAAGCATCCAGGTCATTCAAATCCAGCCTACGCAAGCTGGGCAGCTGGGCCAGCAGGTGCAGCCGGCCCACAGCGGCGCTCGACACCACTGCAGGCAGTAGGGGTGCATAGGGAATGGAGGCATGCGAGTTGGAGGGTGCCCGTGCCTGATTGGCAGGAGATCTTGCCAGGCTGCCAAAATATGCGAGGGCAGGCATGTGGGCGGGCGCGACGTGGCATGCCTGCGGGCCGATGCTGCGCAGGGGGCTGTCTTCTGGGCGGCCTTTGGAAGTGAGGGAGCAGGGTGGCTGCCAAGCCGCCCTCCTACCTATCTCCTGAAGCCTGACCAAGCGGGTGATGGAGCGGGGCAGTTTCAGTGGGGCAGAGGTACCCCGCAGCTCCAATTTCGTGAGCGAGGTGCACAGCTCGATGCGCGGCAGCCGCCTCACGTCGCCCAGCAACAAGCTCTCCAACCGAATGCAGGCGTCAACCCACTGCAAGCGGTGCAGGCAAGACAGTCGGTTGAGTGCTGCAAGAGAAGCAAGCGTGCTGGCACGAGCGGCACAGCTGCAGAGGTGCCCCACAGCAAGAGGGAATGCCCTCACAGGCAGTGCCCCACCAAGATCAAAAGCAGTGCATGCCCTCACAGGCGGTGCCCCAGCAAGCTCGCTTGCCCAGCGTGCACCCCAGCATGGCAAGCGCACCATGGGCGTGACTCCGGTGCCGCACCGGTCCATGTACAGGTGCAGCGTGCGTGGCTGCACACAGCCGGCCACAAAGGCCACGGCCTCAGAGGCCGGCCATGCCAGCTTGACGTCTGTAACAATGAGTGAGGCCACCTGGTGCGGTCGGCGGGCAAGGCCCCGCAGCAGCGCTGCTGTAGCAGCCGGCCCCCACCCCGCTGCCGGTGCCCAGTAGATTGCCTGGCGCCTTGGAGAGCACTATGGACAGCTTGCCGGTCTCAAGGCTGAGGACCAGACGTTGCCATTGCCGACAGACGGCGGCGCAGGCGCGTCTGCAGGAGGGCGGGGCATACGGCGGCGGCTCGTGGGGACAAAGTTCAAACAGGCGGAGTTGGCGGCGCGTCCACCGGAACCCCCGCGTCAAGAGAGAGCAAGTAAACCCAGCACGGCAAAAGAGCGCAAGTGCCGGCGGACCGACCCTTTCGCTGCCCAGGAGACGCAGCACATGAAGCACCAGCTCCTCGGGAAGATCTTGTAGGTGCGCCATGATTGCGGAGAACCAACGGGGCCTACGTTTGCTCAAAATCAAATGAGCCAGAGGTACTAATAGAAAGTATACCGAGGTATGCCCCGCCGGCCAACCGCCAGCAGGGCACTTGCCACAGAGGGGGGCTGGAGGGTCATGACCAAATTTGGCCGCTGGCGGGCTCCCGGTACGCCGCTCTCTTTCCCTACTCCTCCATACCACTCTAGATGGCTGTTTGGGTCTGACAGGGGGCGCAGAACAGGTCTGGAGGGCCCAAAGGGGCTCCTGGAAGCTGGCCTCCCCTGCAAATCGCACTGTTTCCCGGCGGTTTCTGGGCCCTAGCGGCCACCCGGCACCTTCTGCAAGCTTCCATAGTGCTCAAAGGAAAGGGCCGTGGCCATGGAGAGGTCCGGGACGCCCAGAGTCGGTCGGGAGAAGCCCCCGCGGGGTGCTGCACACTGGGCTTGCACTGGAAACTGCGCGCCTCGTTCGGCTGCGTTGTGTCCTATGTTGCAAGCACTCCAGGAAGTGTTTTGCTGCTGCAAACACACGGAACGACGCTGGCCAAAAGAGTGCCAGCAGTGCATATGCAAGGCGGGCGGGAAGCTCCGGGCCGCGTTGTATCGCCTGCAAACGGTTTCATTTAGTGCTCAGATCACAGATCGAGGCGGGCAGGCCGCGAAGCGAGCGCTACCGGTGCAACCCTCAGTGCGGAGCAGGCTGCAGGCCTCCCCGCGAGGCTTTGCCGGCCCCTGGCGCTTTGTGCCACCCACATACACCATAGTACGCCTTGCGAAAGCCCGCAATTGGCCCAGAGACGCCAGAAACGCCCCCCAGCCCCTGCAAATCGCAGTTTCGGACGGTCCGGGCCCTCCCTGAGCTCCTGCAGGCCCCAGCTGCCACTAGCGCCGTCCTCAGGCTGCCCCAGGTGCATGTAGGTGGCCATAGAAACAAACAGGGGCCCAAAAGGTGAAGAAACGGTGGAGAACGGGGCCAAATGGCCTGTTTCCCCCTCTGTGGCAAGTGGACCGGTCGGATTTGGCAGTTGGAGGGTCGGCGGGGCACACCTCGGTAATATGTACCTTAGTACCTCTGAATGAGCCAGCAGTGCGCTGTGCCCGCTGCGTGACGCCGCTCGCCGCTGCTGCTGCACACATAGGGTCAACATAAGGTAATAACTAACCGCACCTGCCTTCCCCATGCGGGGATGCATGCGTCTCTATGTAATTTGGTGGTTCCCTGAGGTGCACCTACTCGCTATCTTACTAGCTGTCTCGCCCACAGGGCCTTGGCACAACACAGGTTCAGAGCAGAGGCGGCTGAGGGGCGGTGGGGCAGAGTCCATGCAAACGACAAGACACACCGCACGACACTTTCGTCTAAAAATTTCGCGTGTCGTTGAGCGACACTCCGCATGCTGCTGGCACCAGCAAGTGGCGCAGCTCCCCGCCCCCTCACACCGCCAGGCCCCGCCGCCGCGCCTCCCTTATCACGCTGACCTTCCTGCACACAAGACGAAACAGGCACACAGGCCGGCGTTTACTGTGCGTTGTGTCTGCTTTTCACCATGAGACAGAGCCCTCCATCAACCAAGCCCAGCTGCAGCACTTCTCTGCCACCATCCACGCTTGCTGCGGCAACTCGTCAACCCCTGCATTAGCTGTACACCCTTAGACAAGGGCTGACATTCAAACCAAGATGCTGCACGTACATTGTCTTTGGCTAGGTTCAGCTGTCGCCGCACCACCGCCCACCAAGCCAAATCCAAGCAGTTGTTCATGGCCTCTGTGCAGCCAGCTACGGCACCCACCTGATGAAAGATGTTGAGCCGCCCCTGATTTTGTGGGGCACCGCCAGGCACTGCTGGCTGAACTTGGGGCTCTGCCGGATGCGGGCGGTGCACAGGCTCTGGCCCTCCGGCACCTGCGAGAATGCATTGATGGATGGGAGGGAGCAAGGGGAGGGTCCAAACAAGCACAGCAGACGGTTCACTGGGAAGAGCACTTTGGATTGCTTCTTGAGTAAGGATGCGCCCTGTCTGCTGCACCCGGTGAGGCACCAAAGCGCCCGCAGTGCACTGCTGCCCCATTTCACCCACTTGCCTCCTCCCTCTGCTGGTTCTCACCTGCCTCCCAATTCTCCCGCCTCCCAGCCCGCACCAGTGCCGGTGATTAAGGGCCCACCCATCTGCCTTCCCCCAGACAAAGAAGAAGTTTGAGGGCGTGGGGTTCACAAAGCCAACTAGAAATCAGGCCAAAATCCCCAGTCGGCTATTACGTTAAAGTTGACGTTTTGGTGGACGGCTTGAACCAGCCCTCTGCAGTGCCTGTGACCAACTCAACCACGTGCCCACCCAGACGAAGAAACAACAGCCCTCACCTCTGTGAACTCCTCTATCAACGCCATAACTTCCTCATCCGTCGCCTCACTGGGCCAGCTGGCAGACGCCCCGTCAGCACGCACCGTCACCCACCCGCCGGCGCCGGCGCCGCCCCCGCCTCCATGTTGCCTGGGTGCTGCTGGCTGTGCCGCTGTGCCCCGCGTGCGCTTGGCACTACCCCCGCCACCACTGCCGCTGCCGCCGCCGCCGCCGTTGGCGTTGGCGCCTGCCCGGCTGCCTCCACCTGCAGTAGCCGGCGCCTGCAGGCAGTACGAAATCACACAACAAAGGAAACGCTCAGCTGCGGCCCAGCACTTGAGCATCCTGTATACGCTGCCCGCTACGAGTCAAGAGAAACCAAAAACCGTTGAGGTCAGCTGTAGGCAAGGAGATGAGGACTGACCAGCAATCTGCCCACCCTCCCCGGGACTCTGGAGCTCGAACCTGCCCCTGTCCCCTCCACAGCGCACACCCTCCAAGTCCCGCCCGCACTCCCGCCCCTATCTCCCTCTCCTCCACCTCCTCCCTCACCCTCACCCCCGCACCCTTCTCCACGCCACACCCACCCTCCACACCCCGCCCACGCCCTCACCTTGCGCTTGGCTGGGGCGGGCTTGGCCGCCGGCACAGCGCCTGCCAGGGCCGCCAGCACAGCACCCAGCTGGGAAGCTAGGTCAATCGGGGCGGCTGGGCCTTGTGCCGCCGCAGGTGCTGGCTGCCGGGCCTCCAGAGCCGCCAGCCGTCCCGCCATGTTCTGTTGGTCTGCCTGGTACTTCTCACGGAACTCTTCGCGCTCCTGGCGCTCTGCAGAGGCACGGGACAGGGAGGAAGGTATGGACAGGGAGGGAGGGAGGCAGGCGGCAGCGTGTGAGGCGAGGGGGGGGGGTTAACTGCAGAAATAAGGCGCGCTCCTGGCGCTCTGCAGAGGCATGGGTGTGGCATGAGCAGGGAGGCAGGCAGGCAGGCAAGCAGCGAGGTGTGAGGCGATGGGGCAACAGCAGGGGTAAGGTACGGGACAGGGAGGCAGGCAGGCAGGCAAGCAGCGAGGTGTGAGGCGATGGGGCAACAGCAGGGGTAAGGTACGGGACAGGGAGGCAGGCAGGCAGGCGAGCCGCGAGGTGTGAGGCGCTGGGGTGGTGAAACCTGCAGAGATACAGCGATGTTCCCACAGCCCCACTGTGAGGGCTGCCTCCAGTTGAGGGCTGGTTGGGCAAGGGGCCAGTTGTGTTGAGAAACACATAAAGATGACCCGACAGCATAAGTGACTCTAGTCGAGCAGGCATGCCCCGCCTCACCTCCTGCCTGAGCCTCCTGAATGTCCCGCACAGTCTCCTGCAAGCCAGCCAGAGCAGCGGTCGTCCTCTCTAGACTGGCCGCTATCTGTGCCTGTATTTGAAGCGCCTCCAACGAAGGTGCCACAGCAAGCGCCCCCGCCGCAGCTGCTGCCGCTGGCATGGGCGGGCCTGCAGCGGTGGGCAGGCGTGCTGCCTCCTCTGGCCGCATCGCGGCTGCCGCCTGCCCGTCAACCGTGCGCCCCTGCGCTTCCGCCGCCGTCGCCGCACGGTCCTCGGCCGCGCGCCCCTGCGCTTGTGCCCCCTGCCCCTCGGCCGAGCGTCCCTGCACTTGTACCGCCGCCACCGCCCCGCCCTCGGCCGTGGCCCGCTGCGCATGTGCAGCCTCGGGCGGGCGCTGCGGCTCGCCACCCGGCATGTCGCGATCCAAGGGGTGCAAAGCGGCTGCTGCGGGCGTTTCAGGGGCTTGATGGTGGCCGACCAAACCGCAGGTCTGCTCTTCCTTTACTTGAACGCTGCTGGGCGTCGGCAGCATCCTCTGTGGCGGACTGATGTGCGCTGTGGAAGGCTGGCCACCGTTGAATTGTCCTGCTACAGGCCTTGCCACCGAAACCCTAGTCAGCAGCGAAACCCTACACACCTTCTTCGGTTCTCCTGGCAAGCATGGCAAGGTGTGAATTGATCCGCACTTGCTCCAATCAACTCCAATCCAAAGGATTCCCTGCTGCCGCCTGTCGCCGACCTGCCTCGGCAGGCTTGACTTCGCCCCGGCCTGCCTCGGCAATCGTCCTCCCTCGGCAGGCTGTTCCTAGGTATCCGTGGCAGCTGCGAGACTGATACGAGTCAGCGCAACTGCTGGCGCGATGCCCGCAAGAGCAGCGCCTCCGTCGCCGCTCACACTACCGCCCAACACGTGACCGCCCCTCCGCTCACTTGCAGGCACATGCACCGGCCATGAACGTGTTGGAGTGCACCCAGCTGCTAGATATCACTTTCCACCCGGGCCTGACCGAGGTTGAGGTGCGCCAGGCGTGGAAACGCAGCAGCCTGGCAGCCCACCCCGACAAGGGCGGCGCACAGGCGCTCTTCCACCAACTAACGGCGGCCCGTGATGCCCTGCTCCTGTGGGTTGCCGGGCAGCAGGCGTCAGCAGCAGAGTCAGAAGCAGCGGCAGCGGCGCAGCGGCAGCGTACGGAGCGGCAGGTCTGCACAGCACTGGCAACACTGGCAAAGGTGCAGCGGCAGTGGCCACCAGAAGGGGGCCACCTGCTGGGCCTGGCAGAGCAGACGGATGTGGCCAGCAGCCAGGCAGTCAGCGTGCCAGTGCTCCAAATCAGCAGCAGCAGCGGCAACGGCGGCAGCAGCAGCGGCAGTGGCGGCAGCCTTGTGTGGTCAAAGGTACTGACCCCCACAGGACACCTGCTTTCGGGACCCAACGGCAGGCAGGACCACTGGGGTGCGTGGGGGCTGTTTCTTTTGGGGGTGGGGGGTGGGGAGGCAGGTGCTTTTTCCCCCTGGAAATGGGACCTGCGTGGGGTGGTGGGGTAACAAGGCGGTGGGCTTGTTATGTGTTTGTATTCTCGCCTTGCCCCAGCCCTGCCACAGCCCTGTCGCCGCCCTCCCGCAGCCCAGATGGCCCCTCCCACAGCCTTTCTCACCGCCTGCCTCCCTGCAGGCTGGTGCTTGCCCCAGGCCCTGCGCTCTCTGCTGCAGCGCTTCCCAGCCAGCGCCGGCTTTGCGCTGCAGTGCAGCCCCGAGGGCATTTGGGTGCTGCAGCACGCCGGCAGCCCGCAGCAGCAGAGCAGCGGCCTCATCAAGCCAGCACAGCTGGCAGCTGGCAGCAGCGAGTGGGAGCGGTCAATCCGGTTCCACCCAGCACCAGTGCAGCCGGTGCCGACACAGGCAGACGGCGGCCCAGAAACCCCTGCTGCTACCGCCAGGGTGCCGCCGCGCTCTGTGCAGCCGGGTGTGCCGGCAGCGCAGCACAGCACAGCGCAGCGGGCAGCCAGCATCATTGCCTCGTTTCAGCTGGTGTTCAGCAGCGAGCAGCTGCTGGCAGAATCGGGCCGGCGCAGCAGCCGGGGGTCAGAGGTGTGCCTGGGCCTTTACAGCCGGGCGCTTGACGAAGTGAGCACCCACTACAGCCTGCACCCGCCGCCAGCTCGCGCTGACGGGGCCAGCAGCGGCGGCAGCGGCTGGCAGGCGGAGGGGCAGGCGGTGCTGCAGGCAGCGGCTGGGACCAGCGGCGGGCTAAAGGAAGCTCTGCCTGCTCTGGCGGCGGAGCTGATACAGAGGCTGCTGCCCCAGCTGGCGCAGCACCCGGCAGGGTTGCCCGCCTGCTTGGTGCCGGATACCGGCAAGGGCGGGCGAGGGGCCTGCAGCAGCATCATCTGCTGCTGCCGCCGCTTTGGTTCTACAGATGGCTGCCTGGCAAGCTTTGCTCCCGGAGTGTCAGGTGGGGCTTGGAAGTGTTCGGGCTACTGATGTGTGCCGGGATCCTGGTGCCGGATGATCCTGCAGTGCTGCAGCTTGCAGGAAGAAGGCCGGGCCGGATGGCTGTGCAGGTAGGTGCCTGATGCATGCTGCCGCACTTGCTGCCCCCTACCCTGCTGCTTGCCCCTGTCGGGCTGCCTAGCCTGCCTGCGGGTCACAGGCTTGTCAAACACATCATTCCTGACGTGTCGAACAGCCTGTCTCCCCGCCTTGCTCCCTGCCCTGGCACCCCAGTGCACGGGCTGTATGTCGACGGCATAGGCCACAGCCGCTCCAGCCTGCGGCGCAGCAAAGACGGCTACCGCTGCAACGTCTGCGCATGCCTGGCCCCTGTTGGGGTGAGTGCGCTGTGGGGCAGTGGCCTGGCGGGGCAGCAGTGGTGTGGCGGCAGCAGTCGACACCCTTGTCAGTTGATTTGAATTCAAATTTGCCTTGGGTGCTGTGCTCCCACCCTGCCTGCCGTTCCGAGCCCCTCACAGGCCGCACTGCCTCACCGCCCGTGCCCTGCCTTCCCCGCCGTGCCCGAGCCACTGCCCCTGCTAGTGCCTGTCCCCTGCCCTGCTCCCCATGCTCAACCGTTTGCATTTAACCGACTCCACACCCCCTGCCCTGCCCCTGCCTGCCTGCCCGGTCCTGCCGTGCGTGCAGGGCAACGGTGCCAAGAGGGCAGCAGCACACGAGAGCGCTCTGCCCGCGCTGCCCGCAGACCCCCTCCTGCGCGCACGCCAGCTGCTGGCCGCATTCAAGCAGGCAGTGGCCACCGGCTGCAACCCCTATTACCCCAGCCTGCCAGCAGCTGATGGCAGCGAGCGCTGCCCCGCAGGCAGCGCACGGAGTGCCTGTGCCCGTGCTGCAGCCTGTGCCTACTTTGACGGGCTCATTTCTCAGCTGGGTGCTGGCGCCGGTGGCCCTGCCGGGCCCGACAGCGGCGGCAGCATCGGCAGGGCGCAGCTGGGCGCGGCGGGCGCGTGCGCAGAGGGGCATACCCTGGCAGGCTCTGGTGCAGGCACCGCAGGCAGCAAGGCAGCTGCTGAAATGGACAGTGCAGCTCAGGAGTATGTGCGCTTGGCGGCGTTGCTGCCCCAGCTGCGGAGCACCCTGCGGCAGTGCAGTCGACGCACCAATGCATGCTGCGGGGTGGGGCCCAGCGGTGACTTTGTGTGCTGCCTGCAGTGCTTCAGTGTGCTAGCACCCGAGTGCTGTGCCTGCTTTGATGCCACTTTCTGCCCCTTGGGCTGCTGACCTGAAGCCATGGCCACGCTGGGCCTGGCTTTTGCTGGGCTGCCTACATGCAAGCATCCTGGCCAACTAGCTCTGCCCCTTCTCTGTGCCCAGAACTGGCATGCGCAGTATCAGAAGTGTATCAGGCACGTGTTAAGCCAAGTCGTCAGCCAGTGTAGACAGACGAGTCAGGGGAATGTTGGGGTCAGCACAGCAGAACGGAACGGATCAGCACAGCAGATCTGGAGCGGAGCGCAGCAAGCTCTAGAGCAGAGCGCAGCAAGCAAGGGGTAAGAGCAGCCCAGAAATCCCCAGGTAATTTGCCAGGTATGCTGCGGGCGCAAGGAGGGCAGGCCAGCAAGCACGTGTTAGGTTACAGCGGGAGGCCTTGGCAGGCAGGCGGGCGAGAGTTCAGGCTGCCAAGGGCCGGGTCACCTGTCTAGCAGGCGCGGCAGCTGGCACTGTGCAGCATGCTGGTGCCAGCTGGCACCAGCTGGAACTTTCCAGCGTTGACGGGCACCGGCGCTGCAGCCAGCAATGAGCAGCCGCCGGCATCAATCTCCCCTTCGCTGCTGTCCCCCTGATTGGCGGTACCTGGTGTCACATCTCCCGCCTTTCGCCTGATTGCGGATCCTGATGTGATTGGTGTCTCCAAGGAGAGTATTTTCAGCACAGCCACGCCTGGCACGTTTGACAGACACGTTTGTATGTGGGCACCTGCGCAGGTGGGTGGCGGTGCCGCCTAATGAAGGGTGTCATTGAAGGGTGGCTCCGGGTCTTTTAGCGCCGGCCATGCCTGGCACGTTTGACAGAGAGCTCATTAAAGGTATGAGCCAGTTGATTTTACGCCCCACCAGCCCGGGAGGCAGGTCGTTTGTACAGCGGCGGCGGGTTGTATGTGGGTGGGTGCATGGCGGTGCCGCCTAATGAAGGGTGACATTGAAGGGTGGCCCCGGGTCTTTTCAGGCGGGCCATGCCTGCCACGTTCTACTATGAGCCCATTAAAGGTACGAGCCAGTTGATTTACGCCCCACCAGCACGGGCGGCAGGTCTTTGGTTCAAATGCCGCACCGCCCCCGCCCGGAAGTCGCCGCCGACAGCCAGCTCAAATGCCTCTGGCCCTTTAGATGCCGCAAGCAACTGCGTTCCGACCTCCTCTGGTCTACCAGCGAAGAGCCGGGCGGCGAGAGGTCGCAATTCTAATGGAGGCAGGCCACTCGCTGGGTGGAATGCGGTACCGCCCCCGCCCGGAAGGCGCCGCCGACAGCCAGCTCAAATGCCTCTGGCGCTTTACATGCCGCAATCAACTGCTTTCCGACCTCCTCTGGTCTACCAGCAAAGGGAAGGACGTCCGGAGGTCGCAATTCTAATGGAGGCAGGCCACTCGGCGGGTGGAAAGCGGCACCGCCCCCGCCCGGAATGCGCCGCCGACGGCCAGCTCAATTGCCTCTGGCGCTCTGCCTGCGGCAATCAACTGCTTTCCGACCTCCTAAGGTGCACTAGCGATGGCTCTGAGCGGGTTTGGCGCTCCGCTATTAGCTGCATTTGAGGGATTAGTGAAAGAAAGGCAGCCGGCCGGCAGCGCTGTGGTATACAAGCTGTGAGTCCTTCTCTTGAGTATCAGGCTATATTATAAATTAGTGATCGCTTTGCCAGTGCCCCATCCCTGCATCAGCCCTCAGTTGATCGGCTCAGCTGTCACTAGCTGCCTGCCGCTAGAGGGGCTGCCACGCTGCTGCACATCCTCCCGCATGTACACAATCGACTTGTTGGCCTCCATGCTGGGCATCCTGCTGTGGTCCAGCACGCAGTGCGCGCACAGAGCATTGTTCCGCACGCCTTTCATCCTGTTGTGGCACGTCACCCCTGGCACCAAGGTTGTGTCCGTCTTCTTCCCAGTCTGGCCCACAGGCTTAGCAGCTTCAGGGCCAGGTCTGCAGGCAGGGGTTGGTGCGGGAAGACAGGAGGCAATTCGTGCCGAGGCCAGGGTTGTGCATGACTGGCCACAACATGCACAGGCAAGATGATGATCTGGATGCGTGCGAACACACACCTGCATGCCCTGACTTCAGTGGATGCATGCCAAAGTGCTCCCCCCTCACCCACCTCAACGCCCGCCTGCCACCGTTTGCTCACCTGTGTCCGCCAAGCCCTCAGAAGCCGCCAGCTGGTGTGCCCCCGGCAGCAGCACCGCCAGCACCCCAGACACCAGCTGCGGCTTGATGCACTCCAGCCACGTGCTGGCATGTTTCGAACGCGCCGTCAACCTGGTGAGGGTGCACAGCGGCTGACCGGCTGGCTGGGGGTGCGTCGGCATCAGCCCCCGCTGCTGCCGAGCCCAGCACAGCAGCCCCGATGCCGTCGCCTGCCCCTGCCACAGGTGTAGCAAGCCTGTGCAGGGCGCCCGCCCTGCGCTGCTTCTTGCAAGGGCTGGGCTGGCCCTGCACTGCGCCATTGCTGCCTCCTGCCATAGCTGTGCCGGAGCTCCCAGCAGACAGGCTGCCAGCAGCAGCAGCAGCAGCGTTGCTGATGTGGACGAGGTGGGCTGCAGCTGGAGACAGGCTGGGGGGCTGCGCAGTTGTCTGAGCAGCAGCAGCAGCCCTGCCGGGGTAGAGGTGGGCAGCTGACTGCTGGCAGGAGGCCTGCAAAGACGCCTGCGCTGACATCGGCAGCTCGAGGAAGACGGCATTGCTGTTGCCGTTGAGCTGGATGCTGAGTGCAGGAGAGGCGTCAGCTGCTGCTGCCGCCAGCACCACGTCTGCCTCCGCGTCCACCCCAACATAATGTGGGGGGTGGTTGATGGCGCCACAGCTGCTGTCAAGCGCCCCCGCATGCTCCTGCTCAGGCTGGGCGGCGCCAGCGCCCGCCTCCTTCCGCTTGCGAGCAGCGCTGACCTGCTGGCTGCGCTGCCCCTGCTCCTTGAGAGCCTGTGGCTCCAAAATCGGCGCTGGCATCGGCTCTTCCTCTTCTTCCGCTGCTGCTGCTGCTGCAGTCGGTGCTGCTGCTGTGCCTGCGACCACTGGCCCTGCTGCTATTGCGCCTGCTACCACCGGCCCTGCTGCTGCTATTGCGCCTGCTACCACTGGCCCTTCTGCTGCTGTGCCTGCAACCACTGGACCTGCTGCGGCTGGCGCTGCTACCACTGGCCCTGCTGCTGTTGTGGCCGCCACCAATGGCTCTGGTGCGGCTAGCCCTGGCGTAAGAGCCTGCCTGCGAGCCTGCCTCATGTACAACTGGACGTCCAAAGGCACCATGCCCAGCTGCTCAGGCTTCAAAGTGCCCGCCAGGCACTGCAGGATAGGTGGGAAGGAAGAACGGGGACACGGGTTTGGTAGAACTGGCAGGAATGAGGCTCTTTGCACCGCTGCTGCAGGTCCCTGGTCGTGCCTCACGCATGTGGTGGGCGGGCAGCCTTAAAAAGCTCGAGGAAGCCAGGTGGGCAGGCAGCCACTCGCTGCAGTGTGTACAGCATGTAATGCCTGCCTGCTATGCAACTCTACCAATCAGAAAGTGATACCGCTGTCAGCCCCCAGCAAAGCCGTCCCCCCACCAGCGCACCTGCCACAGCTGCGCCATCTTCTGCTCGTACAGACGGCCCCGGTGCAGCTCCGCATAATGCGCTTTCGACTGCGCCGCTACTTGCTCCGAGCTCACTGCCAGGCCGCTGTGCAGACGCGCCATCTGCACGGCAACAGGGCGAGAGGTTACCATGTGGTGAAGAGGTGCTGTCAGAATGCTTACATGGTGCACTCATGCCATTGTGGGTCAGGCGCCAATCACCATGCTTCACCGTGTCAGCCCACATTGCCTCACCTCTACAATGGATGGCCAGCTGCGGCACCAGGCCTTGCCTTCAGGTTCCCACACGCCCTTAGCGCCCTGCACAGCAGGGTTCGTCCTGTATTGTCTGAGGCACAGCAGGATGGGGCACAGGCAGGAGTGCAGGCCGCACACGACTACACGCAGGTGCAGGCCACACTCTGTTTCAGCTGCCACGCCTAACTGGGCCATGGCAGGACAAGGAGCAGCCGCAGGGCAGCAGCGAGCATGCCCGTACAGCACACACCTGTGCCTTCATGGCTGCCACCAGAGGGTGCTCCTGTGCCATGAAGTTGGATGACAGCCACAGCAGGGCGATGTCCTGCAAGCCAGCCCAGGGAGAACACAGGTGTACAGGTCAAGATTTGGTGAGCCACTGAGCAAGAGCCGTGTGTCTGGCCGTGCTTGCCGCTCAAGACCTGGACCCGCGAGAAGCGCACAAGTGCACTGTTGCCTGACATGCCCTTGGCATCCCTCCTACTGCCTCCCTGATTGTCCCATGGTGTCCGGCCTGCGTGTTCCTGTTCCATGCCCGACCTGCTTTGCACGCTTCACTCACTGCCCTGTCCTGCCTTCCCGTGCAGCACGGCTTCAGGTGTCCTGCCCCAGCCCTGGTCCCACACCCCCTCCCCTCCACACTCACATATTGATCCTCATGCTCCAGGTGGCTCAGCGCCAGCAGGCGGGCCAGCATGGTGCACATGTCGGACACCAGCGGCTGGTGGGCAGCGGACTGTGCCTCCTCCGCAGTCAGGCCCTCCGGCAGTACCTGAGCAGCCAACAAGGAAAAACAACACGGATGAGTGCATGCACAGCTCTCACATAGGCTTCACCTAACGCGTGCGCTCAGACAAAGGGAGCAGGCACATGTGAAGCTGCACCGCTTGCACACCCATTGATTGTGGCAGTCCTCACCTCGGCAGCGGCCGCGATGCGGGCCCACAGGGTTGCCAGCTCCAGCACGTCTGCCTCCTCGGGGCGCAGGCACGGCAGCCCCTGGTCCAGCTGCACCTGACTTGCATAGTCTCGGAAGCCAAGCAGCAGGAGCCAGGCGCCCAGCCAGGACACCTGCACGGGGCACAACGAGGGCAGAAACACGTGAAGCTCGGGTCATGGGTTAAGGAACCCTACGGCTTGTAGGGACGGTGAGCACAGATCTAAGCGGGGAGGATCGGTCTGCAGTCGATGGTGCCCTCACTATTATAGTATAATTCAATCACAGCAGAATGCGCATTACCCTCTGTCAAACCAAGCTGTGTCTCCTGCCATACTGCTCCAGTCGTTGAGCACAAAAGCAATAAAACCGGTGCATTATCTAACCCTGCTCTCCGCCCCACTCCGCCCTATCTACCGCCCAGCCCAGCCCAGTCACCGGCAGGTGGCGCGTGGTGCGGGCCTGCAACTGGCCGTTGTGGTGGTGGTTGCGCACGGTCTCAAGGAGCAATGCCCGCATGAACTGCACGCCCCGGGCCCTGCCAAACAGGTGGGTCCATGGGCGACAATGGGAAACGGTTTGTAAGGTTGCGGTCAGAATGGGAGGGCATTCAGGGAGGCCTCACAGGCAATTAGTCGCTGAGGCAGCGCTGGCGCCGTGGCTGCGCGGGTGCTAGCTGGCAGCGCTGAGCACCCTGCTCACATGTCTGTGTCGGCGCCCATCTGAACGATGAGCTCCATAGCAGGTGTGCCGGCGCCCTCTGCCACCAGCCACATCTGCAGGGGGGGGGCAGGAAGCCTGGCGGGGATTGCAGAGGTTGGCAAGCAGGCATGCAAGCAGAGCACGCAGGTTGGCAGGCAGGCAGGCAGTCGTGCAGCAGCTGCCATCCACATGCATGCCCTTATTCCCGGCACTATTTGCCAAATGCAGAGTATGGAGCCACCATTCTATCTCACGCAAGACATGTTCCCTTTCCCTGAGCATCCAGCCAGACATTGCTCCATACTTGAGAAGGTCAACCAGGACCCGACACTGCCGCCAGGCTGCCAGCACCTGGCCTTGCAGCGCCATGGCGTCCCAGCCTACCTCGGCGAAGCAGAAGCAGAGGGAGTAGAGGTCGGCCTTGGAGTCGTACTGCCTGCACCTCGTGCGCATGGAGCCCCACAGCCAGGTGCCCATAACAGAGCGCCCCCTGCAGCTCAAGGCGGTGCAGCAGGCCCAAAGGGATAAGGCCTGCTGCGACACATAAACAGGGCTGAAGCAGAACAATGTGCACAGGGCAGAGCTGCGCATGCGCTCGCGTCACTTGCTGCCGTCACTACACTTCAATGCCAGCAAGAACACAGAGTGTGGCAGCAAGCTGAGCGCACGGAGCATTCTTGCGCTTCAGAAGCTGCATGGGCAGCGCCATGGCCGGGTCGGACAACAGCAGGCGCATGCCAGTCGGGCCGCTGTCGTCAACCTACGGGGAACAGCGGGGCAGGGCAAGGCGCAGGGGTGTTTGGTCGTGGCACCCCATGGAACAGCTGTGCCACACACGGTGCACGCTGACTCGAAGTGCAGGCCCGATGGCAGCAGGCAGGGAGGGGTCCTGGGACGAAGCGACAGGGTGAGCACTAAGTCTGGCAGCAGGCATGGGGAGTGCACGTGCACGTGCATGGCGGGCCCACCAAACAGACGGGAGGCGGGAGAGCAGGCGGGGCAAACAAGGGCAGAGGAGCGGGCGGGGTGGGAGGGAGGGTGCGCACCAGAATGTTGTTGGAAGTGAGGTCTTGTATCATCAAGCCCACGCCCTTTGTGGTGTGGATCTTGTGCAGCTCCCCCAGCAGCGTTGCCAGCTCGCTAGAGAGGGTGGCCAGGTTGAGGAAGCGCTGGGCGGCGGTGGCGGGCAGGTGCCTGGGGAGAGGAGGGGCAGGGGGCGCAGGTGGCAGGCGGGCAGATTTGACGTGATGCAAGCAGCGACGGTGTGTGCGTGCAGGTGTATGCCATGGGCAGAGTGTGTGCCGCTGCACACGCTGTTGTCCCCGCCACCCATGCCAGCTCAGGCGCTGCTTCTGCTCGTGCATGCAGCAGGCAGCGCTCACCGGTGGCATATGTCGGAGAGCAGGGTGGCCACCGAGCCTCTCTCGAAGGCGGGCATGATGTAGCCGTAGGTGGGCTGCAACGCGGAGGGTTGGTGTGAAGACAAGGTGAGGAGCAAAGCGCAGTGTGCAAGGGGCACACTAGCCTGAAGAGCAAGGACACGTCAAGAACAAACACCAACTGCTGCGACGCGCCGCCAAGCCAGCAACTGCGTTCTGCAAAGCCCATCCCACAGCACCCATGGATACCTCACCTTCCACCAGTACTCCTTGCGCGTCTCTGGATCCGGCATCCACTCTCCTGGCCATCCCACCACGCCCACCGGCTTGACCACCCGGCTGCCGCAGCCAGAGGCATGCAGGATGCCCAGCACGTTCAGCTCCATGCGGCGCGACCGAATGGCAAACCGCTCTGCAGGGAGGGGTAGAGGCACTCAGCAGGCAGGGCGTGGGTAGCTGGTGATGGCGTGTGGCATTGTGGGTGCCGACGATATGACGCACGGGTGCGATGCCAGGGGGCCTGCCTGCTTTCCTGGGTGCTGGAGAGGTGGTGGGCTCCCCACCCAGTGCACTCTCTGGCTTGAACCCTCCTTCACAGGGCCCCCGCCTTGCCCGCCAGCCCATCCGCAACCTCAACTCACGCGCATCCTCAAACTGCGCCTCGCTGTTCAGCTCGCAAAATTCGGCGCCGTTCCCCCGGCGCCGCTGCAGGTGCTTGAAGGCCAGGAATGTGCCCTCCTCGGCAGACCCTCGGTCGATGCTGCCTGAAGCCAAGGGTTTCCAATGGAAGAGGTACACCTCGGCCTTCAAGGAAGACGGGAAGGGAAGGGGGCAGTCAGACGCAGTCAGGTGCTGGGTGCAGGCGCCGGCCCGACGGCAGCATGCCTGACGCTGGGCTAAAAGCCGCCTGGCTTCCAGCATGGAACTCTTCCCAAGCAGCGGTGTTCCTCGCCGCACGTCATCACCTCGTGTGCCTTTTATTGTCAGCACCCAAGCACTGCACTGTCAACACGGGCGCCCTTGCCAGCCCTTGCCGCCACCCCCTTGACCAGCACCCACCTCACCTGCCCGCCTCTGTGCACATCTTCACAGTGGTTCAAATTGTGCACCACCTCCTCGTAGTCGAAAGCAGGCAGGTCCTGTGCGCAGGGTTGCAGAGGGGTGCAACCAGGGCAGCAGGTGTAAGGTTGGGAGCTTACGGTTGGTTCGCCTCGCACAACACGCCCGGCGGGCGCTCGTGCCACCCGCCTCGGTCCCACAACCTCTGCGCGCATGCTGCGCCTCACCAGATTGTCTGCCGAAGTTGCGCCCATACTGAAACGGGAAGTGCACAGCATGCCGTTGTTCAAAGGGATGCCACCGGTCATCAATTTATGGCCGTCAGCCTGCGGGCGTTTCATGGGAGGAACAGAGCCAGCCCCTGCCACCGCCGCGGTGCCGGCAGGCGCCTGCAGGTGCGGGGGGTCAGCCGGTAGCGTGTGCCTAGCTGCGGACCCCGCGCCTCTTTGGCACCGCCAATGGCGGTGCGTTGCTGTCGGCACGCGACAGCCCGGTGAACCAACCAACAGTCGCGCTTACCGCTAACCGCACCGTTGCGGCCTCTTCATCCGCCATCAAGCTCCAAACTCGGCAAGGATGAGCGCGACGGCGCCGCGGCAACAAATGGCAAACATTGACAGCTGGCGGGCGGCGCCGCTACCGAGGGCTGGTGCACGAACAGGCAGCTAGAAGAATGTGCTGACTGCGTGCACCCCACAAGCACCCTCTCCATCCATGACATGCACGGGCAGCCTCGTGGGTGCTGCATAGCATGGGCGGGGCGGCCGGGGCGGCGGCCAGCTGACTGCCACCCACAATGTGGGGGGATGTGGCACCTGCCACCCGCCGGGCCGCCACATCCCCCCACAATTTCGAGCCGGCTCTCCACACATTACTTCCTCCCCAACCCACCACAGCCCTGTATCGTAGATACAGGTGGATGCTAGTTGTTTTCGGCACCACCAGCACTAGAGGCAGCTTCGTTGGGCGCCGCGGCGGCGCCGGTTGCGAGCGGGGTGAAGGGAGTGTCCCTGCACAACTCCCCGCATCTGGCGGCCCGCCACACTTTCTTATCTCCCCTGCCACTTCTTCCAGGTAAAGTGCTTGTATCAAAGAAGATCGCCTTAGGTTGATACAGGCACCGACAAACTTGCTGTTGCCTCCGGGCTCTTTACATAATTAGTGGGCAGCCAGACATATGCATCACAGCATGCAATAGCCCTCATCTCACAGCTAGCTAAGCTCCCACGCTGCTGCAACTGCATCCTTCGCATGTGCACGGTCGGCTTGTTGGCCTCCGTGATGGGCAGCATGCTGGGGTCCACCCCGCATGCACCGCATCGTTCCCCACGTCAATCGTTCCCCACGTCAACCGGCGCTCGTCGTCAGGCGGGCGTGGAACTGCAGGCGCAGAATAGGGCACCAGTATGGGAGGGTCAGCAGCCATGTGAGAGTGGCGCGCCTGGACAGGCAAGCAGCTCCCCCCAAGTGGGTGCGTGGTGGGCACAGGTGCCGCAGGTAGTGCACTGTGCAGTTCATGCAGCAGGCCGGCAGCAGCATACAATGGGTCTGGCTGACGTACAGGCGGGTGGGCACAGCACGCATGGGCGGATGCAAGAGCGCGCGTCACCTGGATGTTCTTGGGTTAGGGGCTTGGGGGGACGGAC
>JTEE01000205.1:872561-882610 GCA_002896455.3 Chlorella sp. ArM0029B | reverse complement strand
GGAGGTGGTGGAGAGGGGCTTGGAGGAGGGGGGCTTGGGATAGGCGAGGATGTGCCCCTGAAAACGGGCGGCATGCAACATTTGCTGTCGGTCAGGAATCGTGTCGGACTGTCAAGACAGACCCCCCGCTGTACTACCCGCGCTCGGGGCATGACGTTGCATGGCGGGCGCTCACTCTAGCTCAAAAATTGATGGATTCCCTTCACCAAACGCGGCACCACTCCCTGTCGTCCAGCTTCCTCCTGCAAAGCATGAGCAGCGGTGCATACCAAGGGCCAGCCTCAGCATCTTGTGTGTGGTAGGATGGTTGTATGGGTGTGGGTGCCGAGAAGCTGAGGATCAGGCAATAAAATGTGGTACGGTTGGCGATGCGCCACGTCACCCAAACCCATGCCACCCCGCCCCGGCTGATTGAAAGCGTGAGCGGTGCACGCCAGCGCAGGCACGCACCCACGGGGGTAGTGAGAGTTTCGGTGCTTAGAGCCCACCCCACATACGCCCATCCTTGTTCAAGAGGCTGGAAGACGAGTGAAGTAAGCGACTTCGCGGCAGCCCAGAACGCGTTGGTTGTTGTGCCATATACAACCAGAGCATATTGTGTACTGCATGCGACAAGGAGAGGGGAAGGGGATGGCCGACGCTGGGTGAGCACACTCACTCACTCACGGGTGACTGGCCAGGATCAAGCGTTGAAGGAGGCAGGTGAGAGGGTGGGGGCAGGCCCAAAGGCAAGCATCTGGGCAGGGCACACCTGCGCATCTGCCGCATCTGCCGCATCTGCCACATCTACCATATCTGCGCATCTGGGCAGGGCACACCAGGCACGCACCACACCCCTGCCTACCCGTTGCTCAGCAGCCAGGGTGTGTCTAGCTCAATTGGCACTGCCGTTCCCGCTGCGTTATATGCCACCGTCCTGACCACCTCCTCCCCGATGCGCGCCTTGGGCACACCGTTGGCGTTGGTAGTGAATATGGAGATGCTGACGCCACAGGAGGTGCAAGTGGACAAGCCAAGCCTGACGGTGACCTTGGTGAGACGGTAGAACATGGGGCCAGTGGAAAAGACCTCCGCCCTCCAGCGCCTGGGTGTTGTGCTCTCGTATGCATTCCCTATGAAGTTGTCAATGTTGCTCATCAATATTTCGCTGCAAGAGGTCGAGTGCACAACAGTGACGGTTTGGTACCCTGGGAGCTGCACGGTGCATGGGAGGGTGGCTGCACAGAGTGCGCAGGGGGTGGCGGCAGGCGGGGGCCCCGGGGCGGGAGAAGGTGCGTTCGGGAGGTGGGGCAAAAGGGCAGCGCAGCTGCTGTTGCCGTGGCATGCCGCTAGCACAGCAGGTGGACAGAAGACGCAAAGTGCCAGCGGGAAGGGAGGGGAGTCAGAGGCTGTGATTGAGGCAGCCCCAACAGGGCAACGACCGCAGGGCAGCGCGTCGTGCTTGTGAGTGGCGGCGGCAGGCGGGGGCGGCATATAGAAGCAGGGCCGCACCTGCTGGCCCGCACTGGTACCACCGCACAGATCGTCGCTATCGTTGCTAGCACGAGGAGCGAGCAAGCTGCACAAGGAAGAGGGGAAGAGGGGTGTCACGTTCAGCTGCAGTCAGAGTGGTGTCAGCTGTGTCACTGCATCACTGCAATCCTGTGAACTGCTTGTCGCAGTGCGCGCTGAAGGAAGTATATTTACGGCCTGTGCTTGCGCGCCGCATGGTCGAGTTGTAACAATTTATCCAGAGCTGTGGTCCTGGCCGGAGTGGCAGTAATTCCCACCAACGTGACGCACAATTTGTCTACTGCACACCCGAAAATGGGCGGGCCGGAGAACAGCGATCCGCGGCATGGGCCGAGTTACGCGAAGTACAACGCCTCACTCCGGTACTGGGGGGAATTTGATTGGGTCGCCAACCAATTCGAGATCAGCGAGCTGCCAGCGGTCACCTGGGTCCATACACCATCATCTGGGTACCTGAGGCCCCTTCATGCAAGAACCCCTCCCGTTCTGAGTGCTGGGAGATTCCGCCCGCCCGGAAGAGGTCAATTCAACAAGAGAAGCACGGTGCAGTGGCAATGACATGCATGGACATGACATGCATGGACAGCTATTCAAACCCAGCTGAGCTGAGAAGGCAGAGTACACTGCAACCCTATCAAATGGCCAACTCTTCAAGGTCCGCAAGCCTGCCCAGCTGCTGCCGACACAGCGCCTGCCTGGCCGCAAACGCTGCATCATCAAGCGCCGGGGTGCCTGCTGCCGCTGCTGCCGCCGCCGCCGCTGCCGCCTGCGTTGCGGCATGCTCGCCGGCATCATGGCTGCTGCAGGGGCCTGGCTCCCGTCCTGCTGCTGCTGCCTCTGCTGCTGCTGGGTCAGCTGCCAGGTCCACCCAGCTAAAGCAGCCCCACATGTCTTCCCGAGGGGCCACAAGCAGCGGCTCTGGCAGCCGCCACGCCCGCAGCTCCAGAACAGTGATGGGCTGCTTGGGGCGCCAGCGCAGGCGGTTCTCCTGCAGGGAGGGCGGGCAGAAGGAGGGCGGGCATGGGTGAGTGCATACCAGGGTGCTCCAGGAAACCACAGCTGCATTCAGCACTGGCACCCTGTGCCTCCATCGGTGCCCGATCTACCCTGGCCACCTGCCCTTTCCTTTCCAGCATGCCGCACTGGCTGCTGCTGGCGGCAGCTGCGCCCACCAGGACTGCCCCATCTGCAGATTCATCAAGCGATTCAGGGATCCACCCTGCTTACTCATTTGCGTCACCGATACTGCCACAGCTGCGGGCAGAGCCAGCACTTTCACCCTCCTGATGCCTGCTCAAGCATGCAGCACCACCCCTGAAACATGCCCCTCATCCAAGGGCACCTCGCCACCCTCCACATCCACAAGGGCCCCCAACCATGCATTCGTCAACTGCATCCAACCAAGCTGAGGGGTCGTGGACTGGTACGGCAGCACACACGCACACTCACGCACAAACCACCACCTCTCATCTATCGCAATGCCACCCCACCCACTGCTGCTGCGCCCATCGAAGCGGGAGGGCAAGCGCGTTGCACCAACCAGCCAACCTGCGCCCACATGTGGCTTATGCTGCTCTAGAAGCAGGTCCGTCTTTAGGCGTTCCCAGGTAGTGCCTGGCCCTAACACAGCGACTGCCCCCACAACCTCCGACTCACCAGGCTCGCACCCTGCCCGCCCACGTCTGCCAACTCTCCAGGCTAATGTTGCGCCCGCCCACACTCTCCAACCAACAAACTCAAACGATGCCCGCCCTCCATCCCTGTGGCGCACTCTCTAACCCACCAGGCCCACACTGCCGCCACCCATCCCTGCCACCCACCCTCCTCAACACAGCAAACTCACACTGCCACCATGCATCACCCTGCCGCCCGCACCCTCTGACCCACCAGGCTCACACGATGCCCGCCGTCCTTCCCTGGCGCCCACACGCCTCAACCCACCAGGCAAGCACACAGGAGGGCAGGGCAGGGCACAACTGGTGGAGGGTCAGTCGGCGGTGCCTTCACAACCAAAGCAGCCAGGGTTCCCAGCTCTCCTTCCCTGGCTCGCCAGGCTATTGGTGCGCCCGCCCACACACGTTCCAACCCACCAGGCCCACACTGGCCCCACCCATCCCTGCCGCCCACACCCTCCAACCCACCAGGCCCACACTGGCCCAACCCATCCCTGCCGCCCACACTCTCCAACCCACACTGCCCCCTCCCTCCACCCGTGGCTCACCAGGCTGATGTTGCGCCCTCCCACACTCTCCAACCCACCAGGCCCACACTGCACCCTCCCTCCCTCTCTTGCCCACCAGGCTGATGTTGCGCCCTCCCACACTCTCCAACCCGCCAGGCCCACACTGCACCCTGCCTCCACCCGGGCCCACCAGGAAGCCGGGCCCCCAGATGTGCAGCTCATCCAGCAGGTGCAGCACAGCGGGGTCGTGGGTGGTCCAGGCGCCAGTGACGGACGCCCGCGTGGCAAAGCGCAGCACGGGATGCGCCTTGGGGTCGAAGCTGCACTCGGCAGCGTACTTCAGGGCTGCATCCGGCTTCAGCAGCTGCAGGGAGAGGGGCAGCCAGGGTGCATGTTTGGGAGGTATGTTCAAAAGGCAGGCGTCGCGGCGTGGGCAAGGGAGTTAAAAAGCGGCACAACTGCAGGAAGGGTGGCGCTTGCAAGTGCTGCAACAGGCCTGCGAAGCAGCGCAGCGCGCTATACCTAACTGCCCTGAACTGGCCTTGCCCCGCCCTGCGATGCGCTTTCCCCGCCCTACCCAGCCCCTGCCCCTGCCCCGCCCCTGCCCTGCCCTGGCCCTGCCTGCCCTTCCCATGCCCCCTCCAGCCCTTGCACCGCCCTATTTGTCCCCTGCCCCTCTGCCTCCCCACCTCCCCACCTGCGCATCTGTGTGGAAGCTGGTGGGGAAGAGGAAGAAGTCCCGGGCCGCAGGCTTGAAGGTGGGCTCCTTGATGCCTCCCTTGCGCAGCAGCACCTGCCAGGGGGGTGGCCGGGTGCCAGAGTGTCAGCACAAGTGTGATATCATGATAAAGGGCGGCGACTGTGGGCAGCAGCAGGCCAGCAGGGCACGCTATGCTGTGCTGCCCTTGGGGGCGGGCAGGGGGCGGGAGTTGGAAACCAGCAGTCAGCACAGGTGGCAGCGGTGGCCAGTGGTATCGGCAGCGAACAGAGTGCCCCTTGAATGGAAGGGCTGGCAGGGGTGGGCGGTTGGGGGTGGGCGCATGCCCGTTGCCGGCGAGCCTGCTCAACGGGGCTGCAGGCAGGCCGGGTGCGAAAGCAGCTGTGCAGCACGCAAGAGGGCATCTCGCCCAGCCACTCACCATGGTGTCGCCAGCCGCAAGTGCAGCCACGGTGGGAGCCCACTCCTTGAGGGCAAGAAGCTGCTGTTGTGCGCTTGCAGGAGTGCTGGCGGCGGCACTGCCCATTTCAGCGGCTGCCGCCCGCTGCCGCCATTGCCCGGCGGCATCCCGGCAAGCGCCGGCGCGTCTTAAAATCCTCCGGCTGTTCTTCCTGGCTGCGTTGAGGTGTGCGGGGAGCAATTGCGCCTGGGTGCTTTGTAGGGTGGTAAGAGAGTGCATTTCCCTGGTGAGCGCTTCGGAGCGAGCAACTGGGAGCGAGAAGGGAGTGATCTGGAGGGGAGCAGTGATCTGCGACTGCACAGAATCGTGCGAGGCGAGCTGGCGTGTTTGTGCGCTGGCTTCATTCACTCTCAATTTACTGCTGACAGCTCGTGTTTCATTGGTCTCTTTGCCGTGGCACTGGCTTGAGACTCGGTTTGGGGAGGTCACGCGCGCCGCCAAGGCCGCTGTTGCCAGTGCCGCCGCCGCCGCCGCCAGTGCCGCCGCCTTTCAGTTGGAGCAATGCAGCGCAGGCGGCTGGAAGTGAAGGCCATGGCAGTCTGCGGCCGTCGCCCAGCGCAAGTGCGGCCAGAAGCAGCGGCAGGGGGCCGCCCCTGTCCGGCCGGCGCTGCGCCTGCGCCATGCCTGCCGCCAACCGCCGCCAGCGTCACCCTTCATGTTGCGGCGCGGCTCAGCAGCCAGAAACAGCTGGACCAGCTTCTGCAGCGTGGAGCAGACGTGTGGGAGCACGATGCAGACGGCATGATGCCCGTGCACGCAGCAGCTGCGGCTGGAAGCAAGCGGGCGGTGGCTGCCCTGCTGGCTCACGAACCCCGGCTGCTAGACGCCACCACCGCAGACGGGCGCACAGCGCTCTACATTGCTGCCTCCCACGGGCACTTGGGCGCAGCAGAGGAGCTTCTATTCGCAGGGGCGGATGCCAACGCCGGGGACAGCAGCGGGCGCACGCCGCTGCACGCGGCAGCGGCGGCGGCGCGGGACGGCGTGCACCTGGTTCGTCTGCTGCTCGATGCGGGGGCAGATGCTGCATTGGCAGACCGGCAAGGCCGCACGGCGCTGCACGCAGCGGCAGAGGCGGCATGTGCAGATGCTAGCAGCCCGCGCACGCTGCTGTGCCTGGCGCAGCACAGGCCAGCCCTGCTGGGCACGCCAGCGCACGACGGCAGCACGCCGCTCCACACCCTCTGCCGCAGCCTCACTGGCAGCAGCAAAGGCGGCATGCGCGCGCTTCAAGAGCTGGCAGACAGCAGCCTGCTCAGCTCCCAGCCAGCCTTGAATGTGGCAGACAGCTGCGGCCTGACACCCCTGGCCCTGGCAGCACAGGCAGGCAGCCTGCCGGCCATCCAGCTGCTGCTGTCGTGCGGGGCCGACGTGGGCCGGCAGCGGTGCTGCTGCTGCCGCTCAGCGGCCCAGGCCCCACACACCTGCCCTCTGGGTGTGGCTGTCGCCCGGCGGCGCTACCCTGTTGTGCTGCACCTCGCAGCTGGCGGCGCCAGCGCAGCAGGGCTCAGCTGCGAGGATGTGAGGCCAGCTCTGGCCGACGGCAGGGGTGACGTGGTCACAGCGCTCCTGGCAGCTGGCCTGCGCCGCGCCAGCGTGCAACCGCTGCTTCTGGCGGCTGTGCAGTCCCCACGGACAGACAGCGTGGCACTTCTGTGTGCGCTGCTAGACGGCGGTGAGTGGGCGGGTGGCTCCATGGCATGATTGGGCAGCACGCATGCAGGGCAAGGGCAGGAGGCACGGCAGCACCTGGCGGGGTCACGCCTGAGCCAGCCAAGTGCCGGCGGTGCACTGAGGCATTCTTCCTTCCGCCCTCCTTCTGTGTCCCCTCTGCACCTTAGCATCTCAAAGAAGCTGTTTCTGTTGCCACCCTGGATCTGCAGGGGTGGACCCCAACAGCCCAGATGACCCCCAGGCGGCCCAGGCCCTGCTTCAGGCAGCCCTGCGGCCAGGCAGGGAGGCGCTGCTGCACCAGCTGCTGGCGGCCCCGCCAGCTCAGCAGCCAGCTCAGCCCCCGCCAGCACAGCATGCACAGCACGAGCAGGTCGGGGCCCCTGCTCGCCGACAGCCCCTGGATGTGGCAGCCCTGGCGCAGCGCCTGCAGTCCAACCCTGCCCTCTTCGCAGTGCTGCACTCGTCGGTACCGGCCCTGCGCCAGCTGCTGGCAGCGGGCTGCCCGCCGGCCGCGGTGCCCGCCGGTGGTGGGCAGCCCCCGCTGGTGGCGGCGGCGGATCGGCTGGACCTGGCCCGCTGCCAAGTGCTGCTGGAGGCGGGCGCGCCGGCGGATGAGCGCAGCGGCAGCGGGGAGTCAGCACTGGATGTGGTACTCAACCTCTGCACAGATGCCCAGCTGGTGAGATCAGTCGCGATGCTGCTGTTGGGTGGGCGAGGCGGTCGGACAGGTGGAGGCGTGGCGTTCGGATTTTGTTGGCGCGCTGCTGTGCCCGGGAGCTTTAGTTGATGAGTTCAGCGTTCTTACCCGTGCATGCACATTCTCCCCTGTCCCCTCTCCCTCTCCCCCGCCCTCGCCCCGTGCAGATCCTCTGGGCAGCAGACCAGACGGAGGGCGCAGCCGCCGCCAGCGAGCGCCAGCTGCTGCGCCTTGTCGAGCTGCTGCTGGCGGGTGGGGCCACCTGCGGCTGCTTCCTTTCTGAGCACCGGCCCGCCCCGGATGGGCGCATCGCAGACCTGGTACACAGCAGCTTGTCGCTGGCAGTGGGCTACCCCCGCTGGAGCCCCGCCACACACCACCTCTGGCCGCCAGCCTTCCGCTCGGCGGCAAACGCGGCTCTGCTGGCCCTGCGGGGCCGCGGCGTGCGCGCTGTGTTGTCAGCGGCAGCGAGCGGCGGGGCTGGGCAGTGCATGCGACAGGGCAGCAGCGTGCTGCCGCAGGAGCTGTGCCACGTCATCATGGCCCATGCTGCGCTGCCCCTGAGCTGCTGGGTGTCAGACTGAGAGCGGGGCGGGACGCCCAGCGCACCGAATGATGCTGTTGTTCTAACATATGTTGTCAATTTTGTCGTTACTGTTGTTAAGTTTGATACAAGTACTTGAGTTGCAACAGCAGTGAATCGGATAAAGTACAATGAGCAGAGATCGTGCAAGGGTGGTCAATACACAAGTGAATACGTGCGCAACCATACAGATGGTGGCCTAATGCCTTGATGATCTCACACTTTGTCAACTCCTGAGCCGCTGCCGCTGCCTGCCTCATCACTGCCCTCGCAGCCCTCGCTGCTGCCTGCCCCTCGCTCCCCTTGGCTGGGCACCATCGCAAGGCACCCTGCCGGCGCACTGAACAGCCGGTCGGGCCCCCCCGGCAGTGGACGGTGCCCGCGGCTCAGTCCCAGGGTGTGAGACATGGAGACGCAGTGCTGCAGCGCTGCTCTGGCATCCGGGAAGAGCTCGCCATCGCCATGGTACACCGACATAGGGGAAGGGACGTCAGCGACCGCTGTGGGCTGCCCGCCGCCGCCTGTGCACAGCGCAGGTTGGGGGCGGTGAGGTGGGCAGTGAGCAGGACTAAAGTATTGAGCATGAGGCGTGCGGGTGGTGCAGTGAAGGGTGAGCAACCGCCGGGGTGTGTGTGAGGTGATGTGAGTGTCTGCTCGCCTCCCCGCAACATGTGCCATGCTAAGAAAGACATGGTCCAGCAGCACTCACCCTCTTCCTGCTCCTGCTCCCGCTGATTCTGCGCTGTCACGTGCTGCCGCGCGCGCACGTGCAGCGCCGAGGGCAGGGAACCGAAATGGTGTCGGAAAGTTGCATCGCTGGTGACGTCGCCGCCATCCACAGCTGGCGCATCGTCGAGCTGGCGCGAGCCCAGCGCTCTCAGCACGGCAACTGACTGGTTCACTATCACCACCCGCACCCCCTGCCGCCCCAGGTCGTATATCAAGCCCTGCGGCATGACAGGCATGAGGGCAGCTGGGTTAGGTGTCAGGTGTGCTGTGCTCCCAACAACCGTGTGTGCCTGTGCCTGTGCATGCACGTGTGTGGCCGATCTCAGGGGCAGTATTATCGAGGAGGGCGGCCAGCCAGGGTGGTGGGAGACATCAGGTGCGACACGGCAGGGCGGTGCGCAGGCAGCTGGGTCTGACATGGCATCTGACATCATTCGAAGCATGGGTCATTGCATACAGCAGTGCAGCATAGCTGCCGCAGTTTGTCACGGCGCGGCACAGCAGGCACAGTATAGTATTCAGTGCGGTACAGTTGCACGCTTGCCTTGAGCAGCTGCACCGTGTCGGTGCACACGTGGTGAGTGGCTGTGATGTCCAGCACCAAGAAAGAAAGCACCTCTCCGCGCACAGCGCACCGCGCCTCCGCCTCGGCAACCTGCAGCGCTGGCAAAGGCAGGGAGCATGGAGGGGCACCGGGATGGTCAGATGAGCACTGTGCGGAGAGGGCAGCAACTGGTGGCTATGGCAGGGCGACCAGCGGTAATGTTTTGAGCCCGAGTTCAAGCCAGGCGGGCAAGCGGGAAGGCATGCAGGCAGGCAGCAGCCTAGCGAGCCAAAGCATGCCAGCCCAACCATCTCCCACCCCACCCCTCCTCTTTCCGGCTTGCCTCCATTACATCCAGTGCCGCACGGGCGGCACACCATCCCAGCACAACCGCCTCCTACCCCAGTCCCTCCCCGGCTTGCCTCCCATTTGTGGCACACGGGCGGCACACCATCCCAGCCCACCGCCCCCCCACCCCAGCCCCTCCCTCCCCGGCTTGCCTCGCGTGTGATCCAGTGGCGCACGGGCGGCACATTCGCAAAAAAGAGGCCGCTGTCAATGCGCAGCATCAGCACCCCCTCGTCCTCCTCCGCCTCTGGGAACAGGCGGCGGTCTCGGTAGCTGGAGGTGCCAGGCAGGCGGCCAAGCACGGCGGTGGGCGGATGCGAGCTGCGGCGCACGTGCACCGCGACGGCGATGATGACTGGGATGCGGGAGGGTGGGGGAGGATGGGGAGCATGGGGGGAAGTTGAGTGGACGGGTGGGTGGGCGGCTGATGGGCAACATGCTCAACACCCAAGGCCGAGAATTCCTCAACCTCCTCTCCGAACACTCCCTCGCCATCGTCAATGGCCGCACCCCCAGCGATCCCACCGGCGCGTGCACTCTTGCCAACAAAAACAAATTAGGCACCAGCACCGCCGATTACTTTGCATCCTCCCTGCCCCACT